>SJYT01020240.1:316975-408036 GCA_006410635.1 Cephalophus harveyi | reverse complement strand
TCCCAGCATCAGGGTCTTTTCAAATGAGTCAGCTCTTTGCATCAAGTGGCCAAAGTATTGGAGTTTCAGCTTCAACATCAGTCCTTCCAATGAACACCCAGGACTGATCTCCTTTAGGATGGACTGGTTGGATCTCCTTGCAGTCCAAGGGACTCTCAAGAGCCTTCTCTAACACCACAGTTCAAAATCATCAATTCGTTGGGGCTCGGCTTTCTTTGTAGTCCAAATCTCACATCTATATATGACTACTGGAAAAACCATAGTCTTGACTAGATGGACCTTTCTTGGCAAAGTAATGTCTCTGCTCTTTAATATGCTGTCTAGGTTGGTCATAACTTTCCTTCAAGGAGTAAGTGTCTTTTAATTTCATGGCTGCAGTCACCATCTGCATTGATTTTGGAGCCCCAAAAAATAAAGTCTGACACTATTTCCTCTATTTCCCCATCTGTTTGCCATGAAGTGATGGAACCACTTGCCATGATCTTTGTTTTCTGAATGTTGAGCTTTAAGCCAACATTTCACTCTCCTCTTTCACTTTCATCAAGAGGCTCTTTAGTTCTTCTTCGTTTTCTGCCATAAGTGTGGAGTCATCTGCATATCTGAGGTTATTGATATTTCTCCTGGCAATTTTGATTTCTGTATATACTAACTAACATTCCATATTCTGTTTATCAGTGAAAATCAGTAATTAGAAAACCCTTTAACACTTGTGAACTTGTAATAAAGATGAATACCTAAATAAAATAGATTTTAGGCAAACTCCTGCTCATATGTGTGTGACTAGGCAACCTTTAGACATTTGTTTTAGAATGGTACAATTACTCCTCATAATATCTTCCATGATTTTCCTTAATATTATAGCTACTATTCTAGAATATATATATATTTTTTATATTTCAGAAACAGGTGAAAGAGTGCCAGGTGGTGACTGATTTTTGACATTGATAACATTAAGGTGATTGTATATGATTTTGTGCCAGAATACAAGGCAAAAAGAAAAGAATAGAAAATTTGGGTGTCTGAGCAATATGGGATTTAGCTATCAGTAATTGATTTATTCTATATCCTTGCTACTCAAAGTATGCTTCATAGACTTGCTGTATCAGTATCACCGGGGAGCTTGTTAGTAACACAAAATTTTAGGCTCCATGAAGAACTAAAGAATCAGAAGCTACATTTTAACAAGATCCACAGGTAATTCTTATGAACATTGAAGTTTGAGAAACAGTGCTCTGGAACACTTAAAATTATGCTTTATATGAATTAATGATACTGGGTTACAAATTAAAAATAATGCAATATGAAGAATATTAATAGGCATCATTACAATATTTATAAATTATAGTTGATTTCAGCTACCTTTTAAACCCTAAGACCAAAACAAATGTAAGTTACATATTTTCAGAAAAAATAATTACAAGCTAAATGTTAAAGGAAGTTATATATATATAAAAGTGTCTTGGACTTCCCTTGTGGCTAAGCTGGTAAAGAATCTGCCTGCAATGCAGGAAACCTGGGTTTGATCCCTGGTTTGGGAAGATCATCTGGAAAAGGGAAAGACTACCCACTCCAGTATTCTGGCCCGGAGAATTTCATGGAATGTATAGTCCATGGGGTCATAAAGAGTTGCATATGACTGAATGACTTTCACTTTCAATACACAATATAATATATATGATATAAAATACAATTTTATAATATATATGTTTCAGAAAATAAGATTTTAAGTCAGCATTTGGTTATCAAAGCTACACAGGCAACTCGTGAAAAAAATTAAAGAGGTAAATGTCTCATCATAATTGATAATTTGTAAACATAACATTACCAGTCTTTTAAAATTACCTCACAAAATAGTCTTTTAGAAGTATTGTTGTTCTTTCATATGACATACCACCTTCCTTGTGAAATCTTTTATATTATGCAGTTTTACAAATTAAACTTAGTGGACAAATGTAAAATGTAGGCCTTATATATTGAAATAAACACTGGAAAGATATTGTATTTCACAGAGTACTGATTACTCAAGTAATAAAATATTAATTGTAATAAGGTCCACTCAGTCTCAGTATATTTTTTAATTTAGTTGTAGTAGTAACTCATTTTTTTAAAAAAATGCAGTGCAGTTGCTTTACAATATTGTGTTAGTTACTACCATACGATGAAGTGAACAAGCTGTAAAATGAGGTGAATGGGCTATATATATATATATATGTATATATTCTCTCTCTCTTGAGCCTCCCCTGCCCCATCCCACACCTCTAGATCACCACAGAGCACCAAGCTATGCTATACAGCAGGTTCCCATTAGCTGATTCACACATGGTAGCATATTTATTTTTATAAGAATATTGGGGTGACATATCTGTTGTTTAGTCACTAAGCCATGTCCTACTCTTTTGTGACCCCATGGGCTATAGCTGGCTAGGCTCCTCTGTTCATGAGATTTCCCAGACAAGATTACTGGATTGGGTTGCCATTTCCTTCTCCAAGAAATCTTCCTGACCCTGGGGTTGAGCCCATATCTCCTGCATTGCAGGCAGTTTCTTTACCACTGATCAGCTTGGTCTTCCCTTACATATATACAGTACCAATATTCTTATATTAATAAAAATACCTAATATCCTTATAAATATATGATTAATTCATTAGCTTAGTAGTCAGTAGTGAAAGTCTCTCAGTCGTGTCCGACTCTTGTGACCCCATGGACTGCAGCACGCAAGGTTCCTCTGTCCATAGGATTCTCCTGGCAAGAATACTGGAGTGGGTTGCCATTTCCTTCTCCAAATTCATTAGCTTATTCAGTAATAATAATTTCACATTATAAGTGTTAGGCATATACTAGGTACTGGAAAAGATGGTGAACAAAAGTTCAGTCCTTTGCCCTCCTAGTATTTCCAGTCTACTTATTGGGAAAGATGGACATTGATAAATTATTGACAAAAAGAATTTATAATTATAAGTTGTAACAAGCATCTCTGAGTGTTGTGAGTCTGGGAAGGCTTTCTGGCAGAAGCTGCATTCGAACTGAGATCTCAGGATGAGTAGGAAATACCCAGGATCTGAATACAGTAAGTGGGTATGGGAAGAGAATTTTGAGTTGAGAAAACAACAAGGACTGAGCCCTGTGGAGAGGGAGGAAATGACATGTTTCAACATCTGGAAAGCTATAATGATTGGAACATAAATGTCAAGAGGTGACCTGAGACCAAGCTGGAGAGATGGTTAGGCAGAGGTCAAATGACTTTAACATATAAAACTTTAGGAGCTTTAAGATGTAGAGGTTTGGGTCCCTGTTTGATATCTTTTAAAGAGAAACCATTGATGGGTTTTAAAGTAGAGGATGTGACATGAAGGAAATTTCTAATTGATTTCTTTCAAAATGGCGTGCTGCGATTCATGGGGTCGCAAAGAGTCGGACACGACTGAGCGACTGAACTGAACTGAACCGACTGAACTGAACATTCACAATACGGAGTACAATGCTATCATAAGAAATGAGAAAGCTCTCAGTGTTAAGGGACTGGAATTCAGCTAGGCATGACTTCTGGCAATGTCTGGAGATATTTTTTTATTGCCTAATGGCAGAGAGAAGAGCCACTGGCATCTAGTGGGTGGAGGCCAAGGATACTGCTAAATATCCTACGAAACACAGGACAGTCACTCAAAACAAAATTTGTCTGGTCCACAGTGCTGCAGTGAACAATCCCTACTATAGAGTATTTTCTTAGATATATTAAGTGAAAAGAGCAATGAAGAACATATATTTCTGAGACCATTCCTTATTTGGAAACTGACAAGGTTGAATGAAAGCCCGCAAATCTGAGTAGCCTCTCTCTGGGAGACATCTTCATATAATAGGATGATGGGCTGGATAATCATTAATAATAGAATTGATTCTACTAATGTGCCAGTATCTTTTGACTTCTGTCAAGATTTTACTGTAAGACATTTGTATTCAAAGACCAGGGAGTGAAGTGTGATATTGTGATATAATAAGAAATATATATTTGGTCTACATATCCAGTTCCTGTCACAGAGTTCTAAAATCTTTGTAAATTCCTGAATGATGGAGTGAGAGGAGAGTATTTTGTTATTCCTAATAAACCCCTTTCTACCACATCTGAGTTTATACTCATAAGGTAACTTTTGGAGGATCGAGGTTGGTGGCCAGAGGAACCAACCACATGATTAGAGAACTGGAACTTCATCACCAACCCCCAACCTCCAATCATGGCTATGAAATACCCTAAGCAACAGAGTTTGAGAGCTCCCAGGTAGATGACAAATAGACAAGGGTGAACACATGGAAAGTATATACAATCTCAGGGCACCGCCCCATACCTTGCATTATGTATCTTATTTGGCTGTTCATGAGTTGTACACCTTCTAAAAAACTGGTGCTCTAGTAAGTCAAGTGTTTCCCTGAATTCTGTCAGCCATTCTAGGTTCAAGAATGAACCCATGAAGTGGATCTTGGGAAGCCCCAATTTACAGCCAGTGATTGCAGCCATGAAATTAAAAGATGCTTACTCCTTGGAAGGAAAGTTATGACCAACCTAGATAGCATATTCAAAAGCAGAGACATTACTTTGCCGACTAAGGTCCGTCTAGTCAAGGCTATGGTTTTTCCAGTGGTCATGTATGGATGTGAGAGTTGGACTATGAAGAAAGCTGAGCGCCAAAGAATTGATGCTTTTGAACTGTGGTGTTGGAGAAGACTCTTGAGAGTCCCTTGGACTGCAAGGAGATCCAACCAGTCCATTCTGAAGGAGATCAACCCTGGGATTACTTTGGAAGGAATGATGCTAAAGCTGAAACTCCAGTACTTTGGCCACCTCATGCGAAGAGTTGACTCATTGGAAAAGACTCTGATGCTGGGAGGGATTGGGGGCAGGAGGAGAAGGGGATGACAGAGGATGAGATGGCTGGATGGCATCACTGACTGGATGGACATGAGTCTGAGTGAACTCCGGGAGTTGGTGATGGACAGGGAGGCCTGGCGTGCTGCAATTCATGGGGTCGCAAAGAGACACGACGGAGTGACTGAACTGAACTGACCAGAAGTACAAGTGACAACCTGGGACTTAAAACTAGCATCTGAAGTGGAGGGGGGGCAGTCTTATGAGACTGAGCCCTCGAGTGTTATAAGTAGAGGAACACAGTATTTCCTCATTTACAGTGTAACCAAATTGTTGATGAGGAAATGTTCTCCCTTATGGAAAAGTTACAGCTAATAAATGTTGAAATAATGATAAAATGACAAAATTCCCATTCTGTAATCCCTAATAAAACAATGGATATATGTGATATTCATCAATGGCTATTAAAATCCTTGGATAAAAGATAAATGATAAACTGTAGCATGGATGAATCAAGTAAATGATATTTGGACTCACTAATCAAAAACCAATTTTTTTGTGCTTATGGATGTGATACAGTAAAAAACAAATACAATTATCAACTGGGAATGTTGCTAAAATATTAAACATGAATGCTAGACCAATTATTCTCAACCAGGGAAATTTTGTCCCTAGGGGACAGCAGGCAATGTTTACAGACATTTTAGGTTTCACAAGCGGAAACTGGTGTTATTAGCATCTAGTAGGTAGAGATCAGGGATGTCAAATATCCTACAGTGACAGGACAACCGCCTATGGCAAATGATTCTCCAAATTATTAATAGTGCTGAGATTAGGAAACACAGTTTTAAGCCAACTTCAAGAAACACAAGACCCAAGGTGCATATCAACCAAATGCAATTTAAGAATCTTGTTTGAATCCAGAATCAAGGCAACTATATATTTAAGATTCAAAGAAATTTGAACACTGACTGGATATTGAGGAACTATTCATTTTTAGATATATTAATAGTATTAAGCTTATGCTAATAGGAAAATACTTACCTGGTATTAGAAATAAACACCAAAGTATTTATAGATGAAAAGATAATTCTGGAGTTTAAGTCATCTGGGAGGGAAGTTAAGGAGAGGTGTAGAGACAGTTGGTCACAATTGATAATCACTGAAGCTGGGTGATCAGAACAGCTTCTACTTTTGTGTATGCTCAGAAACAGACACTAAAAACAAATAAATATTTTAATAAAATTTTAAATTAAATTTAAACTTAGTTCTGGAAAAACTTACCTGAGAACTGAGATGTTGCTGCTTCCAAAAGCAATGAATCCACAAAGCTTAATCCCAAGGTCCTAATTTCTTATACTCTGGTGAAAGTGTCTTGAACTGTTCCACCAAAGCTCTCCTTAAAGCACATGCTACGGTATCTATACATTATTTTAATATTTTTTAGTACAGACAGTGTATGAGAGTTACAATTACACTCTTGGGGCAGGATGTTGCCCTAATCAGAAATTCACATTCTGCGAATGATTTGCTGAGTGTTATTAGAAAAGTCATACACTAGAGGTAAGGACTAAAAGGTCTTCTGTCATTATTTTCTGCCTTCAACGCAAAAGCATCCTAATCAGCATAATCTCAGAAGTGTGTTTTCATTGGTGGAATTAGTGGCTCATTAATTGATAAAAATGAGGCTTTCATTTGGGAAATTAGTGGCAGTGGAGAAATGTGAATTGCCTGTAATATTTTTATAGATGACTCTGTGCTTGCAAGAACAGGAGGTAAGACTCCAGTGAGCCCTGGCATCTTTATCCTTAGGAATGGAACCCTAGGTGATATCCCGAAATGATGTTTGCAGAAGAGGTTTATGATTGTTTTGTGCCTGCTTGCAGAAATGTCTATATGAGTAGCAGAATTTGGTCTGAGATTTGTTTTCCTAATAATCTGATACAAGGTTATGAGAGAGTAATTAACCCCCATTACTGACAACCATTAAAACTCCCAAGGTATACCAAAAAGAACCTAATACTTGTGCACAGCAAAGTGGTTTGGGTCAGTTCTCAGCAGCAGAAAAAAATAAATTCATTATCCACAGTTGATGAGTCCTGGCCCACCATAAAAGCAGTTAACTTGAAATCACCTATCTTTAAAATCTCTAAAAAACTCATGAACCTAAATTTATTACTACAAATCCCCTGATATGCAGAGTACATCATGTGAAATGCCAGACTGGATGAAGCACAGCTGGAATCAAGATTGCTGGGAGAAATATCAATAACCTCAGATATGCAGATGATACCACCCTATGGCAGAAAGCAAAGAGGAACTAGAGTCTCTTGATAAAAGTGAAAGAGGAGAGTGAAAAAACTGGCTTGAAACTCAACATTCAAAAAACTAAGATCACGGCATCCAGTCCCACGACTTCATGCAGACAGAAGGGGAAAAACTGACAGCAGTGACAGATTTTATTCTCTTGGGCTCCAAAGTCACTGTGGACAGCGACTGGAGCCATGCAATTAAGACACTTGCTCCTTGGAAGGAAAGCTATGACAAACCTACAGCATATTCAAAAGCAGAGATATCACTTTGCTGACAAAGGTCTGTATAGTCAAAGCCATGATTTTTCCAGTAGTCATGTATGGATGTGAGAAGTGGACCATAAAGAAGGCTGAGCACTGAAGAAAGGATGCTTTTGAATTGTGGTGTTGAGAAGACTCTTGAGAGTCCCTTGGACAGCAAGGAGATCAAACCAGTCAATCCTAAAGGCAATCAACCCTGCATACTGATTGGAAGGACTGTTGCTGAAGTTCTAATACTTTGACCACCTGATGCAAAGAGCTGACTCACTGGAAAAGATCCTGATGCCGGAGAAGACTGAAGGCAAAAGCAGGAGGGGGCGGCAGAGGATGAGATCATTAGATAGCATCACCCGCTCAATGGACCTGAATGTGGAACAAACTCCAGGAGATGGTGAAGGACAGGGAAGCCTGGAGTGCTGCAGTCCATGAGGTCACAAAGAGCTGGACACAACTTAGGGACTGAACAACAACAACATTTCACCCTTATAGACCCTTGTTCTGGATTTATCAAGGATTGACTTAGGAACTGGAGACACTGAACCTACAAGTTGAAAACATTAGCTGGGAATTGTTGAAAAACCAGAGCTTTGACTATACAGACCTTTGTCAGCAAAGTAATGACTCGTTTTATAATATGCTGTTGAGGTTTCCCATAGCTTTTCTTTCTAATAGGAATGTTAGTACCAATACTGAAACAGGCTGGAGAAGATAAAGGTTCAATTATCCCACAGCCTATGTGATAATCCCACAATTATCCCATATCCCTGTAGCAGGTATTTCTGGAGAAAAAAAAAAAAAGTGCTGCAATAAGATATTTTCAGATTTTAAGAAATCCATTTAAAAACAAAAGTCTGTAATTCTTTTGCAGAATTCATGAATGGTTAATTGACATTTTTGTCTGACACAAGAAATATCAGCCAAAATTTATGTTACTTATTTCTCCTTTAGGCTTTTGACAGTAGATTTTTATATGGTATGGTCCAGTAGTTTTCCAGATACACAGGCTATCTAGACTAGGCTTTCTATCTTTCGGTATAGTAATAAGTCTTTTACTCACCTGAGAGGCAACAGTGTAAGGCAAGTATATTTGGCTTTAAAGCTCAGGAATACAAGACTAGAAAAATAGATGGAATCTGACTTCTGAAAGAGCAAGCACCTCTAGGGATGATCACCAATATTTTCAAAAGTACTGCTGCTGCTGCTAAGTCACCTCAGTCGTGTCCAACTCTGTAAGATCCCATAGATAGCAGCCCACCAGGCTCCCCCATCCCTGGGATTCTCCAGGCAAGAACACCACTTTTAAGACTGAGACTTCTCTAATCTCCAAGAACAGTGAGTTGAGCAAATGGTCTTACACAGGCCGGCACACCTGCAGAGCAAAGTCCACAAATTAACTTGGCATTTGTTTCAATTTGTATCTCTCCAGACTAAACTATTCTAAGTCTCACTGGCAAAGCTGAGGCAACCAAATAGACCTCTACTGTTATTCCAGTTCTCTGATTTTCTATTACAAAATTCTTATTACCACTTGCTGTTCAAAGTTCTGAATATCTATCTTTTCTTCCACAGTCCAATCAATTTTTTTAATCAGGGTATAGTTGCTATACAATGTCGAGTTAGTTTCTGCTGTACAATGAAGTGAATCAGCTATAATGTATACATATATCCCCTCCCTCTTGAAACTCCCTCCCACCCCAATCCCAATCCCAACACTCTAGGTCATCACAGAGCACTGAGCTGAGCTCCCTGAGCTCTACACTGCTGCTGCCGCTGCTGCTGCCGCTGCTAAGTCACTTCAGTCGTGTTCAACTCTGTGCAACCCCAGAGATGACAGCCCACCAGGCTCTGCCGTCCCTGGGAATCTCCAGGCAAGAACACTGGAGTGGGTTGTCATTTCCTTCTCCAATGCATGAAAGTGAAAAGTGAAAGTAAAGTCACTCAGTCGTGTCCAACTCTTTGCGACCCCATGGACTGCAGCCTACCAGGCTCCTCCGTCCATGGGATTTTCCAGGCAAGAGTACTGGAGTGGGGTGCCATTGCTTTCTCCGGTGCTATACATTAGCCATCTACTTTACACACGGTAATGTATATACATCAATCCCAAGCTCCCAAGTCATCATCTCACTCCCCCACTTCCATGTCTACAGGTCCACTCTCTACATCTGTCTTTATTCAAAGTGAAGTGAAGCAAAAGTGTTAGTCACTCAGTCATGTCCAATTCTGCGACCCCATGGACTGTAGCCCACTAGGCTCCTCTGCCCATGGAATTCTCCAGGCAAGGATACTGGAGTGGGTAGCTATTCCCTTCTCCAAGGGATCTTCCCGACCCAGAGATCGAACCTGGGTCTCCAGCATTGCAGGCAGATTCTTTACTGTCTGAGCCAGCAGGAAAGGCCATTTAAAGTACTGCATATCTATTAAAGGATAGATTTCTTAATAGCAGCAGACAACAACTGGGGGTAAAAACCATTAAAATGCAACAAAACAATGAATAACATCAACAATCTTCATCTTGAAATTGTAAGCCAATAAAAATACATCACAGTAAAAGTATATATAAATAAAGAAAAGAAAATTGTAAGAGAAACATAGATACAGACTAATATTTTATTAACAGACTAAATATTTGCTATTGATAAATGGTGCTCCTAACAGAAGAAATCATGCAACGAACATATTCTGATAACTATTATATTTAGAAAATGAATTTTAAAAACTGTGGAATTTGAGAAGGAACATGGTCTTGAGATATTTGAAGGATGTGTATGGTTTAATCAATGGACAGACAGCAGTGCTAACACCAGAATCAGAACATACAAAAATACAGTAACGTCTTGTTCTTTTCCAATATTGGGCCTGAAGATGACAAATTATTCCAACCATGGCCAGAGAAAAAATTAGTGATCTAGTTGAGAATAAACATCAGGCTCTTGTGTATTCCCAGAGGGTTTTCACAGGAAAATGGCATGCGTGACTATCACACAATGAAGCTGTCACATGAATAAAGATCTACACATAAGTAAACAAGTGAAATTGGAAGGCATATAATTTGTACTTCACTGGTGGTCCAGTGGGTAAGACTCTGCGCTCCCAATGCTGGGGACCCAGGTTCGATCCTTGGTCAGGAAACTAGCCTGCATGCTGCAACTAAGAGTCAGCATGCCACAGTGAAGAGCAAGTAAGACCCAGCTCAGCCTAAATAAAGAAATAGGTAAAATATTTAGGAGGCATGTAAGTCAGAGTCACAGGCTACTACTAGATTGGCTTTCACCAATTTTGTGTTTATCTTAGAAAATCCTCCTGTTCTCTTGTATGCCTGAAGAGAATCACCGGTACAGTTATTTTGGGTTATTCTCTAAAACAAAAATGTAAGCCATTTTTATGTGCATCTTTTCCATGAACAAGTATCAGAACAGGTTCAAATGTTCAACTGAATTAGTTTTGATCTTCCTCCAATGAGCTTAGAAACCAAATGAATAAGTAAACAAGCCAGAAATACATGCAAGATGCAAAAAATATGCTGAGAGGAGAGATGAGGCGTGAATCACACAGGTAAAGATAAACCAAATGGGGTTTGCACATTGCTTTAAAAAAAATAGCCACAAAAGCCCATGAATCACATTCATGTTAAAAGACCTGACTAGAAAGTGGGAATATGAGCAAGTGGGCTGTTCTCAAATATGTACTATTAGTTTCCAGAACCATTAAAATTAGATTGAATTGTTATAGATTTTTCATGAGGCACCATTAGATTGCTGCTAAAGCTGCCATCTAATAAAACTGGTGATTTGCAACACAGGAATACTTCACGCCAAAGGAGGTGTCTGCTAATTTATCACACCAGTAAGCTCATTGTTTTACTTGAGAGAAAACCTTTATGGAATACCAAGATAGCATGCAGGTATTCACAGATGTACATTTTCCTGTCTTTAATTCTTTAACATAATGTAAAGGCTTTTTCTCTATTTGTCCAATTTATTATTTGGTGTTTGCACAACCACGTGGTTCATCCATGTGCTTGTTCGTGTCCCTGTTGTAACTTACGGGAATGGAAAGGCCAAAGTCTCAGACAAGACTAAACGGCTTTGGTGGGTCCACACATAACCTCATGATTTGGCTGACTTTCTGAGGTCTAAATACCATCTTTGGGACAGAAAGCTCCCAGAAACACTAAATTCTTCTTCTCAGAGGCACTCTTAGCAAACCTTGATGCACTGAGCTACATGACCTCCCAACCACGTTTAATTCTCCTACAGGCACTTCCACATGACCACGCTGATTCCCGGTGGTGCAGTGGTAAAGAATCCTCCTGCCAATGCAGGAGACCTGGGTTTGGGAAGATCCCCTGGAGAAAGAAATGGCAACCCTCTCCAATATTCTTCCCTGGAAAATTTCATGGACAGAGGAGCCTGGAGGGCTACAGTCTGTGGGGAATCAGACACAACCAGCAACGGAATATGCACACTTTGTGTAATGTCCATCTTAATAGCAGTGATAAATAATATTAAAAAATATTACTTTGATGATGATGACCTAATTTACCAAAAGGCCCTAAGTCACCTCTTTCTGAGTTTTTACTTACAAGTCAGATGTGCCTGCATAAAACAAATGTCCAGATTTCTCTCCCTGCAGTTATACTTTAAAAATGTTTGGATTTGCGGGACTTGCCTTGTGGTGCAATAGTTAAGACTTTGCTCTCCCAATGCAGGGGACCTGGATTCAATCCCTGGTCAGGGAACTAGGTCCAACATGCAGCACCTAAGAGTTTGCAAGCCACAACTAAAGACCCACATGCAGCAGCTAAAATCCTGCACATGACAACAAAGATCTCGTGTGCTGCAACCAAATAAACCATTAAATATGTTTATATTTGGGTTTGCATTTAGAAATAAATTTCCTCCCCAACTTTGAGGAGATACTTTAGAGGTTCTCATGAATGATTTTAAAACAGTACATACTCCCATGTTGGGTACAAAACAATCTCCAATTAGAAACCACACTAAAAATTTTTAACAAGAATAACTGGAGCTATGGGCAGTGTATTGACACATTTGGCTGCCTGTAGGTTTGATCCCAGAGGAAAAATTCAAAATTCGAAATTGCAGAAACACAAGTTGAAAGAATTTTCGGTCTGGTCAATCCTCAATAAACACCACCATTAATATAAGGGAAAGAAGTATGGCTATATACAAATAATTGTATAATCAAATTCACTTAGATTTTTCTCGATAAAAAATTCTTTAAATACACTAGGACTCAGAGTTTTCAAAATAATAATCGTATCTGCTGTGTTGGAAAGGGCAAGAGATGAGATGGAGAGTCAAAAGAGCAGATAAGTGAGAGCTAAACATTGACTTGCATGTGCTAAAAATATGCTAAACTTGGGTTTAGCGCTGCAAGAAAAAAGTTCAGAGCAGGTGGGAAGTAATTCAACAGTCATACATGGAACAGTTGTTAATTACTCAATGAATCATCCCTGCCATTTGGCAGATCTAAGTCTGCATTAACTGAAGCACAGAGCCCAAATGAAAAGTATCTTCCTCAATTGTGGTCCTAAGGTTGCATCTTCTTCCTAAACGCAACTGCCAGGAAGAGGTAGGCTTTGAACTGGGGTTTCCCGTGTGCAGACTCAGTGAGCAAGGAGAGTCTCTGGGGAAGCTGGGGTTAGAGTCAGTTCAGTTCAGTTCAGTCACTCAGTCGTGTACAACTCTTTGCGACCCCAAGAATCGCAGCACGCCAGGCCTCCCTGTCCATCACCATCTCCTGGAGTTCACTCAGACTCACGTCCATTGAGTGCCATCCAGCCATCTCATCCTCTGTCATCCCCTTCTCCTCCTGCCCCCAATTCCTCCCAGCATCAGACTCTTTTCCAATGAGTCAACTCTTCGCATCAGGTGGCCAAAGTACTGGAGTTTCAGCTTTAGCATCATTCCTTCCAAAGAAATCCCAGGGCCGATCTCCTTCAGAATGGACTGGTTGGATCTCCTTGCAGCCCAAGGGACTCTCAAGAGTCTTCTCCAACACCACACTTCAAAAGCATCAATTCTTCGGCGCTCAGCCTTCTTCACAGTCCAACTCTCACATCCATACATGACCACAGGAAAAACCATAGCCTTGACTAGACGGACCTTAGTCGGCACAGTAATGTGTCTGCTTTTGAAAATACTTTCTAGGTTGGACATAACTTTTCTTCCAAGGAGTAAGCGTTTTTTAATTTCATGGCTGCAGTCACCATCTGCAGTAATTTTGGAGCCCCAAAAAATAAAGTCTGACACTGTTTCCACTGTTTCCCCATCTATTTCCCATGAAGTGATGGGACTGGATGCCATGATCTTCATTTTCTGAATGTTGAGCTTTAAGTCAACTTTTTTGCTTCTCTTTCACTTTCATCAAGAGGCTTTTTAGTTCCTCTTCACTTTCTACCATAAGGGTGGTATCATCTGCATATCTGAGGTTATTGATATTTCNATGTTGAGCTTTAAGCCAACTTTTTCGCTCTCCTCTTTCACTTTCATCAAGAGGCTTTTTAGCTCCTCTTCACTTTCTGCCATAAGGGTGGTGTCATCTGCCTATCTGAGGTTATTGATATTTCTCCCGGCAATCTTGATTCCAGCTTGTGTTTCCTCCAGTCCAGCGTTTCTCATGATGTACTCTGCATATAAGTTAAATAAGCAGGGTGACAATATACAGCCTTGACGGACTCCTTTTCCTATTTGGAACCAGTCTGTTGTTCCATGTCCAGTTCTGTTGCTTCCTGACCTGCATACAGATTTCTCAAGAGGCAGGTTAGGTGGTCTGGTATTCCCATCTCTTTCAGAATTTTCCACAGTTTATTGTGATCCACACAGTCAAAGGCTTTGGCATAGTCAATAAAGCAGAAGTAGATGTTTTTCTGAAACTCTCTTGCTTTTTCCATGATTGTCTATGGGGAGAAGAAAATGAGAATAAATGGGGGGAAATTAATTAATAAAACAGGAAGGTGTTCTTGCCCAAACCAGCAATGAAAATATGCCATGAGCTGAGTATAATTAAATCAGATCCTTAGACCTCAGGGACGTATATGTATGTGTGTGTGAGAGAGAGAGAGCAAGACTGATGAGAGGGGAGAAGGGGAAGGGAAAACAGAACAGGTAAAGGAATCAGGTTTTCCTCCAACCTGGAGGAAAGGCAGAAGAGAAAGAAATCATGCGAAGGCAGAGCATGGTTCTGCCGGGAAGCAAGGCAGGCGGGCACAGCGCCTAACACGAGTTGGGGTTTCTCTGTGGAAGGGGGGCATATCAAAGTCAAATGTCAGCCCAGAAAGCTTTAAAGAACAACAACAAAAATATATATTTTTTTGAGAAGAAGTTGTAGCTAAAAGGAAATAGACTGGGAGCTCAAAAGAAAACCCAGGGATCCAATCATGGTCCTGGGAAAGAACACTGGCAGGGGTTTGGACAGTGACCAGCTATTTGACCTTGAGGAACTCTCACCCTCTCTGAGCCTCAGGTTTCTCATCTCTAAAACGGGGGTTTGGAAGCAGTGTCTAAACGCCCTTCTCTGACTCCACAGTGATTGACATCTGTGACTGAAGGCAGGAAGGAAGATTAGGTGCGTTAGCCGACCGCAGCTGGCTTCCTACACTGGTCTTCGTCATTTCTCTCTTGCTCTTTTTGCTTATCACACCAGTGAAGTCCTGGGAATGTCCTCTCTCTGTGCCCTCGCAGACTATAAACCCACACGACTCAGCTGTACATCTTCTCTTATGCCTTCATTGGTAGTACACAAGGCCTGTGAGGGCAGAATCCTTTCATGTCTTGCGTTCCTTTTGTAGCCCCACAGGACTGGGCCTTAGAAAAGGGTTCATTGTTTTGCCCCAAATATCCCCAGTAGCTAAATCTTCTAAGGCCAGTCTTCCCAAAGTAGTTCTCTACAATCAGGATCAGATTTTTTTATTCAAGCTTTTATCTGAGGAGCAACCTGAACTTTTTCCCCCTTTCCCAGTTGTTTCTAGAATCCAATCCAGGACCCTGGCCTCATGGGAATTTTCCACCTTGTCTTGTCCCAAGATAAGCCACTTTCCTTCTCTGGGCCTCAGTTTCATCATTTGCAAAATAAGATGAATGACGGACAAAACTCCTAGAACGCCTTCTAACAGTCTTTACCCACCCGAGTAATCTGATGCTAATTAGGTCCCCAGGATTGTCTCACAAGGCAAATACAACCTTACTGCCCCATTCACCAGGTAGAAAGTAAAGGTCGTCAAGGTTGATTTCACAGCGGGAAGTAGAATGAGGAGGGCTACTAGCTGTGACTCTTAGAGACACAGGATGAAGAGTGTTCACAAGATGACTGAATTTTCCATAAGATCTCAGAACAGGAAGAAGCTCATCTATCTTCTCACAGAGGAAGGAAGGTTGACAAAATGAGCCCACATTCTACCACCTGGCAACTGTGTATAAAAGAGCATACTCAAGAACCAAAATACCCAAATTCTACCCCTGATCACCCCTCCTATTAACAGGATGATCTCAGGCAAATGGCCTCCGAGCCTCCATCTCGCCGAGCCTCCATGATAAGATGGGTTAATTGTAATCTCTGTGTCACACAGTGGTTGGAATATCAGAAATGATGCTGCATGTCAAAGTTCCTTATAATACTTTGATAGTTACCTCACCTTATCTGACAGCTTGTTTGAAATGCAGAATCCTGGGCCCCACCTCACATCACCTATAGCCCTGACTCAGAATCTCCCTTTTAGGAGCTCACTCAGTAGCAAGAAAACAAACAACCCCATTTTACAAAATGGGCAAAGGACCTGAATAGACATTTTCCCAAAGAAGACATACAAATGACCAACAGACACACGAAGAGATGCTCAACATCACTAATCATCAGGGAAATGCAAATCAAAACCACAAAGAGATATCACCGCACACCTGTCAGAATGACTGTTATCAAAAAGACGAAAGATAACAAGTCTCGGCAAGTGTTGGCAAGGACATGGAGAAAAGGGAGCCCTTGTGCACCGTTGGCAGAATGTAAATTGGTACAGACATTATGGAAAACAGTATGGTTTCTCGAAGAGACTAAAAATAAAGCTACCATAAGATCCCGCAATCTTGTTTCTGGATATCCATCTAAAGGAAATGAAATCAGTATGCTGAAGAGACAGCTACACTCCCAGTTCACTGCAGCATTAGTCACAATAACCAAGGTATGGGAACAACCCAAAAGTCCCTCAGCAATATGAATGGACAAAGAAGATGTGATATATTTAGGTCTGTAAATCATTTTGAGTGTATTTTTGTATATGATATGAGGGAATGTTCGTACATGTAGCTGTCCAGCTTTCCCAACACCACTGGCTGAAGAGACTGTCATTTCTCCACTGTATATTCCTTGTTGGAGATTAATTGACCATAGGCACGTGGGTATTTCTGAGCTCTCTATTCTGCTCCACTGATCTATATGTCTGTTTTGCACCAATACCATGCTGTTTTGGTTCTAATGGTTTGTAGTATTGTCTGAAGTCTGGAAGGGTTTTGCCGCCAGCCTTGTTCTTTTTCCTTAGGTTTGTGGTTCTGTATAAACTTTAGGATTATTTGTTCTAGACTGGAGCCTTTCCTGATGGCTCAGACGGTAAAGAATCTGTCTGCCATGCAGGAGACCAGGGTGCGATCCCCAGGTTGGGAAGATCCCCTGGAGAAGGAAGTGGTGACCCACTCTAGTATTCTTGCCTGGAGAATTCCATGGACAGTCCGGATATTTTGACATAGATTGCATTAAATCTGTAGATTGCTTCAGGTAGTATGACCATTTTATTAATTACTAATTCTTCCAATTCAAGAGCTTGAGATGTTCTATTTCTTTGCATCACCTTCAGTTTTCCTTTATCAATGTTTTATAGTTCACAGCATATAGTCTTTTATTTACTTAGTTAAGATTATTCCTAGGGGTGTTTTTTGGAGGGAATATAATTTTAAATGGGGTTGCTTTTTTACTTTCTGTTTCTGATATTTCATTGTCAGCGTAAGGAAATGCAACAGATTTCTGTATGTTAATCTTGTATCCCGCTACCGTGTTGAATTCCTTTATTTGTTTCAGTAGTTCTTGTGTGGGGTTCTCTGGGGCTTCCCAGGTAGCTTAGTGGTAAAGAATCTGTCTCCAATGCAGGAGACACAGGAGATTCAGGTTTGAGCCCTGGGTGGGGAAGATCCTCTGGAGTAGGAAATGGCAACCTCCTCCAGTATTTTTGCCTGGAAAATTCTATGGACAGAGGAGCCTGTTAGGCTGCAATCCATAGTGTTGCAAAGAGTTGGACACAACTGAGAACAATTAGCTAGCTGGCTAGTTTTTGGGATTCTCTTCAAACAACATCATGTCACCTGCAAGTAGTGACATTTTTACCTCTTCCCTTCCAAAGTGGATAACTTTTATTTCTTTGTCTTCTCTGATTGCTGGCCCTAGGACTTTCAATACTATGATGAATAGAAGTGGTGAGATCATGAACCTCCTAGAAAAGACAAAGGCAGAACATTCTCAGACATAAATCATGTTTTCTTAGATCAGTCTCCCAAAGAAAAAGGAATAAAAGCAAAATTAAACAAATGGGACTCAGTCAGTCAGTTCAGTCGCTCAGTCATGTCCAACTCTTCACAATCCCATGAACCACAGCACTCCAGGCCTCCCTGTCCATCAACTCCCAGAGTCCACCCAAACCCACGTCCATTGAGTCAAAGATGCCATCCAACCATCTCATCCTTTGTCGTCCCCTTCTCCTCCTGCCCTCAATCATTCCCAGCATCAGGGTCTTTTCAAATGAGTCAGCTCTTCCCATCAGGTGGCCAAAGTATTGGGGTTTCAGCTTCAAAATCAGTCCTACCAATGAACACCCAGGACTGATCTCCTTTAGGATGGACTGGTTGGATCTCCTTGCAGTCCAAGGGACTCTCAAGAGTCTTCTCCAACACCACAGTTCAAAAGCATCAATTCTTCAGTGCTCAGCTTTCTTTATAGTCCAACTCTCACATTCATACATGACCACTGGAAAAACCATAGCCTTGACAAGACAGACCTTTGTTGACAAAGTAATGTCTCTGCTTTTTAACATGCTGTCTAGTTTGGTCATAACTTTCCTTCCAAGGAGTAAGCGTCTTTTAATTTCATGGCTGCAGTCACCATCTGCAGGGATTTTGGAGCCCAAAAAAATAAAGTGAGCCACTGTTTCCACTGTTTCCCCATCTATTTGCCATGAAGTGATGGGACCAGATGCCATGATCTTCGTTTTCTGAATGTTGAGCTTTAAGCTAACTTTTTCACTCACCTTTTTCACTTTCATTGAGAGGCTTTCTAGTTCTTCTTCACTTTCTGCCATAAGGGTGGTGTCATCTGCATATCTGAGGTTATTGATATTTCTCCTGGCAATCTTTATTCTAGCTTGTGCTTCTTTCAACCCAGCATTTCTCATGAGGTACTCTATATATAAGTTAAATAAGCAGGGTGACAATATACCTGTCTCTTATACACATCTGATGTTTACACACATTTGCCGAGTGAACGGAGGAGGCAACTGCGGGGCAGCGGGAGGGCCTGACTCTTGGCCCTCCCCACCAGCCCTGTCTCACCCTAACCCTGGGGGTGCCTCTGAGGCAGGGGTCGCCACACACTCTGGCCCTCAGGGGGCCGTACCCGCTTCACCCCCTGGGAGGCAGGCAGGGGGGGCTGTTCTGCGTCCCTGGCTGTCTGCTCACAGAAGCCCCCCGGGAGGGGCTCCCGGCCCACCTGCCCCCTCAGAGGCACCCCCAGCCCAGGTTCTGCTCCACTTTCCTGGGACCACCCAGACTTCTGCTCTGGGACCCCTCCTCCAGCCACTGTTTTATCTGTGACCGCATTTCTCAAAGTAGAGGGCTAGGGTGCCAGATCCCCTTCAAAGAGGAGAGAAGAAATCCTTGTTGAGCCCCAGTTGGCCTTGGATGAGTTTTTATTATATTGTTATTCAAATACGTGCAGATCTAAGGCTAGGTATAATATTAATAAACTTCTTGTGCTCATATCCCTTGAACAACCATAACATCTAAACAGCATCACAAGTGGAATAGAAATGAAACTACAAAATAGTAAAATTCAAATTATCAGTATTAATGGAACGTGATGGATGAGGTTGTTTTGCTGGAATGAAGTCGCTCTCGTACGGGCCGGGTTCTCTTGAGCTCTCAGCGCCTGTACCCTAAGGGGCCTCGTGGTGGTCCCTGTTCCCCTCCAGCTCGTCCTGCTGGGGTCTCTGCAGAGCCCTCCTCTGCCCTTCATTCGGTGGGAGCCTGACTCATATCCACGCCCACCTTGCTCCATGTTCATTGCCTGGTGGCCAGAACACGGCACCAAAGTCCACGTGGCTCCAAAGTCAGGCAGCCCTCACCCTGGCAGCAGGGCGTGGATTTCTTCCTTTCTTCTTTTCTGAACACACCCTGAGGTTCGTGGGATCTTGGTTCCCTGACCAGGGATAGAAGCCACGCCCCCTGAGTGGGAGCACAGNCGTGATTATTTGTGTCGTGAAGATCTTTTTTGTACAGTTCTTCTGTGTATTCTTGCCACCTCTTCTTAATATCTTCCACTTTTGTTAGGTCCCTACCATTTCTGTCCTTTATTGAGCCCATCTTTGCATGAAATGTTCCCTTGGTAGCTCTAATTTTCTTGAAGAGATCTCTAGTCTTTCCCAGTCTATTGTTTTCCTCTATCTCTTTGCATTGATCACCGAGGAAGGCTTTCTTATCTCTCCTTGCTATTCTTTGGAACTCTGCATTCAAATGGGTGTATCTTTCCTTTTCTCCTTTGCTTTTCACTTCCCTTCTTTTCACAGCTATTTGTAAAGCCTCCTCAGACAGCCATTTTGCTTTTTTGCGTTTCTATTTCTTGGGGATGGTTTTGATTCCTGTCTCCTGTACAATGTCACGAACCTCCGTCCATAGTTCATCAGGCACTCTGTCTGTCAGATCTAGTCCCTTAAATCTATTTCTCACTTCCATGTAGAGGCATAAGGGATTTGATTTAGGTCATACCTGAATGGTCTAGTGGTTTTCTCCACTTTCTTCGATTTAAATCTGAATTTGGCATTAAGGAGTTCATGATCTCAGCCACAGTCAGCTCCCAGTCTTGTTTTTGCTGACTATATAGAGCTTTTCCATCTTTGGCTGCAGAGAATATAATCCATCTAATTTCAGTGTTGACCATCTGGTGATGTCCATTTGTAGAGTCTTCTCTTGTGTTGTTGGAAGAGGGTGTTTGCTATAACAAGTGTGGTCTCTTGGAAGAACTCTATTAGCCTTTGCCCTACTTCATTCTGTACTCCAAGGCCAAATTTGCCTGTTACTCCAGCTGTTTCTTGACTTCCTACTTTTGCATTCCAGTCCCCTATAATGAAAATGACATCTTTTTTGGGTGTTAGTTCTAGAAGGTCTTGTAGGTCTTCATAGAACTGTTCAGCTTCCTCAGAGTTACTGGTTGGGGCATAGACTTGGATTACCATGATATTGAATGGTTTGCCTTGGAAATGAACAGAGATCATTCTGTCATTTTTGAGATTGCATCCAAGTACTGCATTTCCGACTCTTTTGTTGACTATGATGGCTACTCCATTTCTTCTAAGGGATTCTTGCCCACAGTAGTATATATAATGGTTATCTGAGTTAAATTCACCCATACCAGTCCATTTTAGTTTGCTGATTCCTAGAATGTCAATGTTCACTCTTGCCATCTCCTGTTTGAACACTTCCAATTTGCCTTGATTCATGGACCTGACATTCCAGGTTCCTATGCAATATTGCTCTTTACAGCATTGAACCCTGCTTCCCTAACCAGTCTCATTCTCATTTGGGTGTTGTTTTTGCTTTGGCTCCATCCCTTCATTCTTTCTGGAGTTACTTCTCCACTGATCTCCAGTAGCATATTGGGCACCTACCAACCTGGGACTCAACCAAACTTAAAAGCTTTTGCACAGCAATCATCAGCAAAATTAAAAGACTATATATAGAATGGGAGAAAATATTTACAAATGATGTGACTGACAAGGGCTTAATATCCAAAATATACAAACAGATCATACAGCTCACTATTTAAAAAAGCAATGTAATAAAAAATGAGCAGAAGACCTATATAGATATTTCTCCAAAGAAGACACACAGGTGGCCAGCAAATACAAGAAGATGCTCAACATCGCTAATTATTATAGAAATGCAAATCAAAACCACAATGGGGTATCACTTCACACTGGTCAGAATGACTCTCACCAAAAAAATCTGCAAATAATAAATACTGAAGAGGGTGTAGAGAAAAGGGAATCCTTATACACTGTTGGTAAGAGTGTAAATTGGTGCAACCGCTATGGAAAAAAATCTGGAGGTTCCTTTAAAAACTAAAAATAGAGCTACCATACCATCCAGTGGGCTTCACTGTTAGCTCAGCTGGTAAAGAATTCATCTGCAATGCAGGAGACCCTGGTTTGATTCCTGGATGGGAAAGATCTGCTGGAGAAGGGATAGCTACCTACTCCAGTATTCTTGGGCTTCCCTTGGCCCAGACAGTAAAGAATCTGCCCACAATGGGCAAGACCTGGGTTCAGTCCCTAGGTTGGGAAGATCCCCTGGAGGAGGGCATGACAACCCACTCTAGTATTCTTGCCTGGGAAATCCCCATGGACAGAGGAGCTTGGCGAGCTACAGCCAATAGGGTTGAAAAGTCAGACACGAGCAACTAAGCACAGCACAGAAACATACACACACATACACACACACACATATACACCATATGCAGTGGAATATTACTCAGCCATCAGAAGGATGAAATATTGCCATTTGCAGCAACATGGATGGACCCAGATAATATCATGGTGAAACAGAGATAGAGCAAGTCAGGTAGAGAAAGACAAATATTATATGATACTACTTATTTGTGGAATCTAAAAAATAATACAAATGAATCTATATGTAAAACAGAAAAAGACTTAGAAAACGAACTTGTGGTTACCAAATGGCAAGAAGGAAGAGGAAGATTAGGAGTGTAGAATTAAGAGATACAGACTTCTATACATAAAATAGGTAAGCAAAAAGGATTTACTATCTAGCACAGAAAACTATATTCAATATTTTATAATAAACTATGATGGAAAATAATCTGATAAAATATAGAACTGAATCACATTACTATCTACCTTAAACTAACACAATATTGTAAATCAACTATGCTTCAGTTTTAAAAGATGTGATATGTATATTAGAGGATTGAAATAATAATGGGATATTGTTCAATCAAGAGAATAAAGGAAACCCTGCCTTTTGTGACCTGGAGGACACAAAGCTAAATGAAGTAAACAAGATGGAGAAAGACGAATAGTGCATGACCTCACTTACATGTGGAGTCTAAAAAAAGTCCAACTCAAAGAAGCAGAAAGTATATGGTGATTCTAAGGGGTGGGAGAAATTGGGAAATGTTGGTCAAAGGGTACAAAAGCTTCAGTTACACAGAATGAATGAGTCTAACTAACGCACAACAGGATGACTCTAGTTAACAACACTGTACTGAATACTGGAGACAAGTTGAGAGAGTAGATTTTAAGAGCCATTATCACACAGCCAAAAAAAATAAAGGCAACTAAGTCTGGAAAAGTGAAGTGAAAGTCGCTCATTTGTGTCCAACTCTGCGACCCCATGGACTCGTCCACGGAATTCTCCAGGCCAGAATACTGAAGTGGATAGCCTTTCCCTTCTCCAGGGGATCTTCCCAACCCAGGGATCAAATCCAGGTCTCCCGCCTTGCAGATGGATTCTTTTGGTTAATTAGCTCAACTGTAGTAATCGTTTCACTACATGTGTGTATCAAATCATTTTGTGTACATCTTAATTACATACAATTTTGTTATTTATATATATAAAAGAGAAATATGTAAGTAAATAAAAATTAAAATTTTAAGTAAATATAAAGATCATCAGATGATTGGTAGGGATAGTCAAGTTTAAGAAGAATTGTAAAGCACTGTACAGACATTAATCTTAATTTCCACCAAGATAATTAAAGTAGTGATGCCAGTTTACACACACACATGCACGCACACTCTCCCTTGCGACTGCATTTCTTCCACTTTCACCATTCCCCGCTCCCCATCACGCACACACACACAATTTCCCGTGAGCTCATAGTGCCACCTTCTGGAAAGAAAAGGTCAGGAGGACTGTGCCATTCAGCAAAGAACAAAGCAGATGACAGAGGGAGGTACCGGGCAGGGGTCCCTCACAGGCCTACAGAACCCCTGAGAGAAGTGACTTTGGAAGATGTAATCCTGCTCTGTTCACTTTGGCAACCACTAGCCCCACGAAGCTAACTGAGCACTTGAACTTGTCCAGATTGAGTGTGCGGTAAATATAAAACGGATTTCAAAGACCTGATACTAAAAAAAAAAAAAAAAAATCAGAAATAACATATTAATTTTATACTGATTACATGCTGAAGTAACAGTTTAGATACATCAAGTAAAACATATTATGATTCAATTTATCTGTTACTTTTTACTCTTAATGTGGCTACTTGAAAACTGTAGAGTACTTGATTCCCATTGCATTTCTATTGCACAGCATTGATGTAAGCTATGTCTCTTCAGAAAACATGTTCCTAGGAATCTTAATTTCTTCCACCTTCAGTATATCTGCAAAAGAGCCTTTGCTTCTGCACCCCAGTAATTCTCCTTCCAGCCCCAGCTTTACAAGCAGCATCCAACAATCCTTTGGAGTTGGCAGCTCTTTCTGTTAGATACCAGGAGCCCAGGAGCCCCAGAAGAGAGTATGGAACACAGTTAAGACACAAGAAATATCTGTGGAATGAATAATGAATAATAAATAAGGGAGTGAGGAAGGCACTCCACTGCACAGGGACACCTTGTCCTAGAAAACAGATCCCTTTATAGAAGCAATCAAGCCGGCGATGGCACCCCACTCCAGTACTCTTGCCTGGAGAATCCCATGGATGGAGGAGCCTGGTGGACTGCAGTCCATGGGATCGCAAAGAGTCGGACACAACTGAGCGACTTTACTTTCATGCACTGGAGAAGGAAATGGCAACCCACTCCAGTGTTCTTGCCTGGAGAATCCTAGGGACGGGGGAGCCTGGTGGGCTGCCATCTATGGGGTCGCACAGAGTCAGACATGACTGAAGTGACTTATTAGCAGCAGCAGCAGCAATCCAAAAGTCATTCAGTGGAAAATTTGCTGAATTATATCAGATACACGATTAACTATTTTCAAAACCAAGTCCTGATTACAAATCCATGCAACGAGTTCTCTGCAGGCTCTCCCAGTGCAGCACTATTCAACCTTGAGATCAGGGATCTTCTTTAACAATTTAAGTTCCGAGGACAAGCCGGGTGGCCTCGAAGTCCTGGAGCTTCAGTTCCCTTTCCCTGGAAGCCACACCTCATCTTANTACAAATCCATGCAACGAGTTCTCTGAAGGCTCTCCCAGTGCAGCACTATTCAACCTTGAGATCAGGGATCTTCTTTAACAATTTAAGTTCCGAGGACAAGCCGGGTGGCCTCGAAGTCCTGGAGCTTCAGTTCCCTTTCCCTGGAAGCCACACCTCATCTTACAGACTTTCATTAGCACTTTATGGCTTTCTAAGCACTTCCTCACCTGTTAGCTTGATGATTTTCACAACTGTAAGGAAGAAAGCCACAGAGTCCTATTTATCTCCACGTTTTTTATAAGTCTTAAGTCAACTGATTATCTGATTTCCAAGGGTAATCAACTATAAGGCCAGGACTGGCCCTTTCTCTCCACCATATGTTGTGTGCTTTATCCATCACATCTCTTGGTTATTCCAAGGGCTCACCTGCTGTTTTATAGGTTTCAAGTGCTTCATGAATGCATATTCCTTATTAAGCACATGGTTTGACAGGTTGTGTAAATTTGTTCAAATTTTCCATCTTTCTGAGTGCAGTCTTCTCATCTGTAAATTGGGAGGATAGAATGAAATGATCTGTAATGTTAAAATGGTATGTATCTCTGAAACTGGGCAGAAGCTTTGTGTTTTATTTCCTTGTCCTCTTGCAGGATTTTGCACATGGAGAGTGCTTAAATGAGGTTGACTGGCTTTGCCTTACAAAGGGAAGGAGCTGAAATGTTGCTCCCCAGAATAGAGCCCAGTTCTACACACACACACACACACACACACGAGGCTGCTTTAGGAAGGAAAATTGTATGGAGAGAAGAAAAAGAGGGTGGAAATATTTCAGTTATCTGGACCAAAGCCTCCCAGATGACCGGTATCTCAGATTTCCTTTCATGAAATATTCAGTGAGCACTTCCCACAACTCCTGTGAGTGGCAGAGGCTGGCCTTCCAGGGCACTTCTCTCTGCCTCCCCAGTCCAGGCCCAGGTCTCTCTACGCCTCTCCTGTCCTGGGGAGGCTCTGTTACTGTGTCTTTGCCTTGTGCTCCCCTCTCTCTCCGTGTGTGTCCCCAGGGGTCTTCCTTGGTGTCTGTCCTCCCCCACCTCCATGCCCGCCTCTCTCCCTGCCACCATCGCCCTTGCCCAGAAGGTGAAGATTCTCCCCTTGCGGAGTATCCCAGGGACATGGACCTGCCTGCTTCTCTTTGGCTCCGCTCTCCAGAACTCCGTGTGCCTGAGCGGCGAGAATCCTCCGGACTGTGGGGACCAGATGCCTTGTACAGAAGAGCCGGACCCACCAGGGTGCCCAGAGGGTAGGGGCTGGGGCTGCATCTGCGCCAAAGGAGTTGGGGCTAAAGTTGAGGAGGGTGATGAAAAATAGCCTGAGGGAAGATGATGACTTCAAGAGACCCCTGGGCTGGGCGGGGGTCAGAAGCCCTTTAGTGGGGGAAGAGAGCCCCTGGGAGGAATCAGCAGGGGACCTCCGCCCTGGAAGATTGGTCTCAGCCCTGACTCCTGTTTGCCCATCACTCCACAGGTGGACTCTGTCCTGATTCCCCACCTGCCCCCTGCCCCCCCGGAACGTTCTTTTCTGGAGCGAGTCCCCACAATGCCTCCTTCTGCCACCTCTGCCCTCGGGGATTCTTCAACCCCTGGCCTGGCCAGGATGCCTGCTTCCCCTGTGGCTCAGAGGCCACCCAGCCGGAGGAGGGCAAGGACACGTGTGTATGCCCGGGGTCTGGCCGAGTGTTCCAGGTATGTCCTCTGGCAGGGAACCCAAGAACAGGCTGCACTGTCGTGACTGTTTTGTTCTTGAGTCATGTGCAGCTCAGGAGTAACCTGATAGGGTTGTTAGTTCAGGTTTCCAAGTGACACGGTTGCCAGGTTAAATAGAAGATGTTCAGCAACACTTGAATTTCAAATAAATTATGGATACATTTTTAGTGTGTCTCAAATACTGAATGGCACACATTTATGTGAAATTCAAGTTTGAAAGCTCTATAGTTTTATTTGCTAAATCTGACAACCCTGCTTGGAGGAAAGGGCAGACTTTTTGTTGCTCAGATTTGCCCTATAAGCCAACAAATGCGCGTGTGAATTCTTCCTTTCCTAAACTTTCCATGTCTTAGTGACTGAAATGATAGCATCGCCTGGACCCTAAGAAGCATGTATCAGTAAACTCCCCTCTAATCCTACCCCCCTCCACCCTGGTGATCCCTTACTTCCCCTCCCCCTGCCTTTACTCTCTGGTCTATCTCGGGCAGGGTCACAGCCAAAGGGTCCTGTGCGGTCCCTTGGTTTCACAGCAACCAAGTACCACCAGCCAACCTGAGATTGCATCCCTTCCCACCAAACCCCCAGCCCAGTGACGGGCAGTGCCCCTGCCTCCCGGGCTACCAAGATGTTGGAGAGCCAAGGGGCTGTGTCCAGCGGGAATACAAGACCTGCAAGCATGGGGCCACCCGGAACCAGGAGGGGCTCTGTCTGACCAAGGATCAGTGGAATGAGCACTGTGCCCATGAGGTAGGAGGCATCCATACAGGGCACCTTCCCCACTCCTGGACCTCTGCCCACCTGTCCACCTGCCCAAGCTCCTAGCCACTGGAGGCTTATTCCTCTAGTCCCCGCTCTGGGAAGCCAGAGACCTGTGCTCTGCACTCTGAAGCTGGAGAGAGTTGGGTGCAACTTCCCCCAGGGACATGTCACCAAGAAGCTTGAGCCTTCCTGCAGGTTTGTGCCGCTCCAGAGGACGCACGTGGCTATGACCCGGGCCTGGGACTCTGTCTGTGCTGGGGACCTCACTCAAATGAGATGTGCGGTCCCCTGTGCCCCAAGAGACAGAGACAGGTCCTGCAGCTCAGCTGCCCCGAGGGCAACCCGCAGATTTCCATCACGGAAAACACCAGAAGCCAGGTACAATGCCCGGGTCTCACGTGGCTGATGACCGCAGACCCAGCCCGGCAGGCTCTGCCTCTTTCCCAAGACGGGGTGGGTGACATGCTTGTGCACTGGGTCTGGGGTCCTGCCCATTGAGCCACATCCCTGACCCAGCCTCTGGTGCCAGAGAAAAGTCCCAATTGTTGATTTAATTTCATCCTAGAAGACGGCTTGAAAAAGTCATTGGGAAAGTATTATGGAAATCTTCCCACATGGAAGCAAGGGACCGTATTCAGAGTCATGACTCGAGGTTACCCTTGCCACCCCCAGGGCTCGGAGACTTATTTCCACTGCAGCCTCCCCTCCAACCCCCTCAGGACACTCAGACAGGGCTTGAGGAAGGATCTGTGCTCTCCCTGCCTCTCTGCCTCCCTGCCTCCCTGCCTCCCTGCCAGGTGAGGGGCTTACTTGCCGGGTCTTAAGGGAAGAGCTGACACCACACCTCCTTTTTCTCAGGGGTTTTTCCTTCCAGATGGGCCTTCTTCACCCCGTGCTGTGGGCCACCCCTGCCACTTGGACCAAAGGCAGAATCCTGTCCCTCTGTATGTGGTCAGGGTGGACGGTAAGAGAGCAGGATAGAGGGAGGCCCCAGAGAGGCCCAGGTGGGCAAGTCTCGCCCTTTCTACAGCAGGAGCGTGGCCCTTGCATGCGGCAGCTGGGGGGCGGTGGGCAACTCCTACCCCAAAGAGGGCTCCCCAGGAAGTGCATGTGGATTCTGACAAGCCTCCCCTGGTTTTATAGAAAGTCGACTCCTGCCTTGTGCGAGTCAAGGATGGACAGCTTCTGCTGTATCCACGCACCAGGGCCAGCTCTCTCCCCAGCCCTGCAGGTTCAGCAAGATGCCCGTCTTGTTCCAGGGATCGGCTTCCTAGGCCTGACCAGACCTGGCAGGGAACTACTGCGCTCTCTCGGCCAGCCCCTTGGGGACCTGGGGCTCCTGGGCCAGGAGGCAGGTGAGCATCAAGGCTGATGCCTGTTGCCTCTCCTCCCCCTCCTCCCTCCATCCTCCACCCCCCTCCAGGCCCCTGAACGACGACTGCCCTTCCTCACATTCTGAATCTTGCCCAGGAAAGGCAGGGGATGCACGCCTGAGCTCTCCTTCATCCCTAAGCCTCAACTCCTCGCACCCTGGGAATCTGTCATCCCCAGAGGCGGGTATCCGAAACCCCACAGTCTGCCTCCAAACCAGGGATACACTGGCCTTCCTGGTGACCCGTGAGCATTACCCTGAGTACGACCTGTGAGTGTCAGAGGGCCCGGCTCCACTCCCACCGGAAATGTTCCTTGTGCCTCCAGCCAGGAGACAACATGCCCCCTCCTTCCTCCACCCCAGGGGCCACTTCTACAACACACCAGGGCAGTTTGACTGGGGGCGCTTCCGGGCCCTGGCTGAGGCGTCCCAGCTCCAAGACCAAAGCCCCCACCTCTTTCTGCAGCAGTTCCAGGAGCCTGGGGTCTATGTCTTTCGTCTGAACAGCAACTGGCATCGGAAGATGGTTTGTCTGTGATGGTTTGCCTTGTTTAAGACATTATCCCGACATTTCCCCTCTCTTTCTTTCAAAAATACTGCCTCATAACGACCAACGGCAACCCACTCCAGTATTCTTGCCTGGAGAAGCCCATGGACAGAGGAGCTTGGTGGGCTTCCAGCCCATGGGATTGCAAGAGTCAGACACAACTCAGCAACTAAACTGCTAGTGCTAACCACCGCTAGACAGCACTCCAGGGAAGGAGGTGCCCCAAATGCCCCTACAACGTCTCATGGTCTCACAGCCCTAACTGATAATTCTGGGGATGCCAAGATTCATCCCATGGCAACCCAACTTGTGTGTGTAAGGAGGGGACGATTGTGAGGATGTTGAAAATACAGTGTGTCTTGAAGGACATCAGAATGTCTAGCCATCTCTCACAGCCATCTACTTCATATCCCAGGCCAGTCTTTGCAGGGCTGTATCTACATGACCTCTGCAAGATGCCACCACTGAGCCAGAACTGGTTACACACAGGATTTAGTATCTCGACCTGTCAGTTCAGCTTCTAAGAGGTTGTGCTGACGTAGCCCCAGAACATGCTTCCCCAGACAGCTATCTGATATGAATTCATTTCCCAGGGAAAACGCAAGTATGCACAAAGATCTGGGCTATTTGGTGAAGGTCGACAGGCTTGGGTTCCCACTCTGTCCCCCGGCCAGGCTCCGGCAGACAGTGGGACAAGGACTAAACAGATTTCTTTCCACCCAGTACGTCCGCACCCTCCCACCAGGTGGCCAGTGCTTTGGGGAAGGGCCCTTTGTCCCCACAACTCCCAGGTACCTCATCCAAACCGGTATCGCCAAGATCCCCAGGCCCCTGAAGAGGTCCAACTGGCCAGGAGTCCTGGGGGAGATTGTCCTGCTCCTGGGGCTCTGCCTGCTTCTGTTGGTGAGTAAAGCTGGACAGATGCTCTTAACCGCTATGCGGGAACCCCTTTCCAATGCTGTGGAAATAGGTCTTCTACTTCCCATCTGCAGTAGGCATTATCCTAGTTGCTAAGATACCGAAGCGATAAAGGTCCAGCCTCTAGCCTCAAAGTTCAAAAAGGAGAACATAGACAAGGAGACAAATAAGTGCCAGTGAGTGTTGTAGAGCTCTGGTGAGGGAGTGCCAAAGGGCCCTGGCTGCACAAAGGAGGGGCGTGACCATTCCCCCTGGGTGGTAAAGACAGACTTTCCTAAGGAGGTGATCCCTGAAAGAGGCTTGAAAACTGTTTGGATCCTAGACGGACAAAGGGGTTAGTGAGTTGGGGGTAGGAGAGTAATGAGCTTGGGAGGCGAGGTGGGGGTGAGGAAGGCAGCGTTATGAGTCAGGCAAAGTGGCATGAAACAACACTCGCCTGCTCAGGGCATCACACTTGGTCCCTGGGCCTGCAGCTTCGGGCACAAGGACAGGGATGAGGCTGAAGCCGGGAGGGAGACCAGACTGTGGATGATCTCATGCAGTGGGGATCAATTAAGAATTTTAAGCAAGGGAGAAAACCTGGTAAGATTTTTACGCTTACTCTAGCAATACGGTGGAAGACAGAGATGGATTACGGAGAGGGGTGGATTATAGAGAGAGAGAGGCTGTTAGAATGGTCCAACAAGAGAAGATGGGGTGCTCCCTAAGCACACTGAGCAGGATCCTCCTCCTCTGAGAGTCCGAGGAAAGGACGCTTCTCCCTCCCCTTCACATCACCCGTGATGCACCCTGTAGATTCAGTGTCACAGCCTGAGCTGGGCCCGGAAGGCTGCTCCCCAGCCCATCTTCAGGAAGCATCAGCAGGGCTACAACCTGGATGCCTACACTTCCCCAAGAACCAAGATAACATCAGTGAGGCGAGCCCGACCACGCCAAGACTCTGATGACCCCAGGGTTGAGGGAGGTCACGGTGAGTGAAAGGCTTGGGCTGGAAGCCCAGCGATGCCCCCACATTCAGCTGGCCAGCTCCTGCGTCCTTTGTTCATGGTTCCATTCCCCTCCACTCATTCATTCATTCAATGAATAAGTCAGTGTTTACTGGGCAGCCAGTGTATGCCAGACACTGCCAGGTTCTAGGGGTGCGCAGTGTAGAAGGGCACAGAGACATCTAAGCACAACTTGCCAAAAGAAATGTACAGTAACCACGTGTAACAGCTCGCTGGGAAATGACCAGTCCCTCTACAGATGGCGTTATGAGTCATGAGGAGGTGTTCCACCTTCTACTCTGGCTACTCCAAGCATGGGCCTCAGAGAGAAGCAGTTTGCCCTTCTCAACTTCAGGGTGATTATGAATTATCTGGGGAACTCCTGCTTCCCTGGTGGCTCAGAGGTTAAAGCATCTGCCTGCAATCTGGGAGACCTGGGTTCAATCCCTGGGTCGGGAAGATTCCCTGGAGAAGGAAATGGCAACTCACTCCAGTATTCTTGCCTGGAGAATCCCATGGACGGAGGAGCCTGGTGGGCTATAGTCCACAGGGTTGCAAAGAGTCGGACACGACCGAGCGACTTCACTTCACTTCCTGCTACCATAGGGCTGGGACTGCTGCTGCTGCTAAGTCGCTTCAGTCGTGTTAGACTCTGTGCGACCCCAGAGACAGCAGCCCACCAGGCTCCGCCGTCCCTGGGATTCTCCAGACAAGAATACCGGAGTGGGTTGCCATTGCCTTCTCCAATAGGTCTGGGGTGGGGGACTGTAATTCTACATTTTTAGCAAGCTCTTCAGCAAAGCGCTCTCCAAATACCACACTTTTCGCAGTTAAGACCGTGAGGATCTGAGGAGGCAGGTACACTGGGACTCTGTAGGGAAGGTCCTAATTGCATTTCAGGGGGAATAATCCTGCTCCCTGTCCCCTCCCACCCCCTGCCCATAGGTGGGAGCTGGGAGGCCAAGGACCAGGTGGATCTGGAGGCGTTTGACACAGAAACCTTCTTCAGGATCCTGCTTAGGCAGTCTCTGTCAGTGACGACCAAACTCAGCCAGACCAAGGAGGAGGTGAGTGGGGAAGCAGGGCAAGCCAGCCAATTTGTCACTGAGAGAGTTGGTGATGGGACAGAGAGCCTAAAGAAATCCTTAGTGTATCCATAATGAACCAAGGGGGCAAGAATTATTCAGGGAGGAGAAACAGAAGATTTCAGACTAAATTTAGGGCTGAGCCCTAGGCCCTCACATCACGGGTAGGAATCTATCCAGGCCACTTCTTGAGTGTCTTGAGTCCCACTCGTGATCCAGGTAGCCCACCCGGGTGAGCTAATGCAGATCAGTAGGGGATAGGTATTGGGAGCAAAATGAGCACACTAGAGTCCAAGTCCCTAAGCTGGACCAGGGGTTCCTTAGGGGGAAGGTGCGAACCGTGTCTTGCCCGGGGCGGGTCTTCACCAGATCCTCCCAGGGGAAGGGCACTTTGTCCCCTGCAGCCCCTCCATAACCTGCCAGCAGGGGGCACTGCGCCCACAGCCGTGAAAGCGGCTTGGCGCCTCGGAACGAACTCTGCGCTCCCTCCCTCGCACAGCTCAAACGCCTCTGCCTCCTACTGGGAAGCGAAGCGCGGTCTCTCCAGCAGCTGTGGGGTCCTGAGCATCGCATCGCAGCCTCCGCGGGCCAGCTTCTGGGGAGCCCCCAGAGAGAGCGACAGCAGGTCGGACCGTGTTTACGCTTCCCACTCGTCCCTGTGCCCACATGCAACTCCGCCTCCGCACTGAGGCCATAAGCCCCTCAGCACCTGTTTCCCATCTCCCGGGCCCCCCGGGGTTTTAGCCCCTTCCGCTGCGCCCCCGGAGCCTCTGCTGCACGTCCACTCGCAGTGCTCCGCAGCGCTCAAGGGGAGCGCTCAGGGGGACCCCCTGAGCCGCGGTCCCCGGAGGCTGTGGTGCCTGCAGCCTTAAGCAGGCAGGGTGGTCTCTGACCCCAGGCTGCAGAGGCAGCCGCCAGGGCCGCGGAGGAGGAGGCCAGGCGGAGGGGGCGCCTGGCAGGCGAGTACGCAGCAAGCCTCGGTCACCAACTGGTGCTCCTTCGCCAAGACCTCCGTGCAAGGCAGGAACAGTGGGGCTCCTTCTGCTCGGCGCTGATGGCCGCTCGGCGGCTGCTGAAGGCACATTCAGGCTCCAGGCCCGCAAAGTCCTCCCAGGCTGGGCAGAACCCAGAAGGGTGTGTACCTGGTAACTCTGAGTCAGGCTGCGTGGGATCAGGGCCAGGGAGGGGCTGCGTGGCTTCGTGGGGTCCCAGGGCTGGCCACGCCAAAGTGTCCCTCTTCCATCCCTAGTTGTCCCTCCCTCTGACTTGGTCCTCCCCCACCCCCACCCCCGCAGGGAAGTCCCCCAGCTGGACGCTCTTCTGGGCAGCCTGTCCCAGGTCGTGCTGCAGGAGGGCCACCGCCTGAAAGCCTGGGGCGTCCTAGGCACAGGCACTGGGGCGGAGCTGCTGCGGCCAGGTGAGCCCTGCTCAGACTCAGCCAGGACCACCCCCTTCCCCGAAGAAACCTGGCCCTGTATCAGGTGGGAGGAAGACTAAACCAAGGGGAAATCCCCAAGGTTGGGCGGGGCTTCCTGTGCAGCGTCCTGGGCAAACGGCTGTGTTACAGAAGAGGGAACCTCCGCAAGGGGAACAGCAGAGGAGGAGACAAACAAAACCGCCCCAGAGCATAGCTTTACATATAAGGTAGCACTTCCTGAGAGCAAAAGCCTATTGAATGCAAAAGGTCAGGTTTGGAAAATGCTGGACTTGCCATGAAAGAAAGAGGCGGAGGGTAGGATCCTACAATTTGATGATGTCAGGCTCACATCCCAAATGTGGAGCCCTGACCTGGACTCAGCAAAAAAAAAAAAAGGTCTTTCCCAAGCACCTGCTACACCCTCCTACCAGGGTTAGTTTGGTTAGGGGGTCTCCTTTCAGCTCCTTTTAGTCCACCCGGCCAAGGGAGCCCCTGACCTACCCGATGTGGCCTCAGACCCAGGGCTAAGCGGGTGTTTGCGTTCCTGCAGCCTCAGCAAGCCCTCCAGGGGGCGCCAAAAACATCAGTGTGCATCCTGTCACCAAGTTGATGGTCCCTGGCCCGGATTGTGTGATGCTCCCAGCCGGTGGCCAGGCAGGGCCCATACCCACAGGCTACTTCATCCACCCTGACACGGGGCGGGTGCTGCCCGAGGCTGGAAATCTGGGTTACGATGTCCAGGAAGCAACCCTGGTGCCCACCACTGACTGCAGTTCTGGTGAGACTCCTGCCACTCTGTAACTCCACCGAGTGTGGGCTGTCTGGAATGAACCCCCCAGGGGCACAGCATGGGAAGCAGCGCTCTGGCCTTGGGCAGTGGGGCTTGGGGACACAGAGCAGTAAACACCTTCTCCCCCCTCCATCCCTTAACATTCTTGCTACAAAGGTGCCCTGCTGGAGAGAGCAGTCAGATGAAAGAAACGCATGCCAGAGGCTCTCTGCCCCTGCCCTGCTGGGCTCGGGAGGGATGCAGACAGGCCAGCGTGTGTTAACGCCTCCCTGTCTCCCTGACCAGGTGGCGTTTGAACCTCAGAAGCTGTCATCCTCCCCTACGTGCCCTACCCGACCTGTCCTGCCTCAGGCTCCCTGCCAGCCACCCACCTGCCTGTCCTGCAGCCGAAAAGGACGTCACAGTCAGGGGCTCTCATGACAGACCCTGTAACGGGCATCGAGGTGCCCGTGCTGGCTGTGACCCTGCACCCGCAAACAAGGCAGTGGCTCACCCTTGGGGGGACGTACCGCAATCCGCTCACCCAGACCCTGGCCCCTTTGGAGCTGGGGGGCCCCATGGAGGATCCGATCACAGGAGGCATCTCGCCGATCCTGGGAGTCGGGTTGGATGAAAACACAGGTCTGCTGGCAGCCCTCGTGCCTTCCTTCTGCCCTTCCTCCCTCTGGTCTGGCTTCTCAAGCCCCTCCCCTCATCACCCCAGACCCTCCACATTCTGGTCCAGTCTGCAGCCTCCACCCCAAGCCCGCCCGTATTTCCACCCTTCATGCTCTGGCCAGCTATCCTCTGCTTCCCGGTTTCCCTCACCCTCATCTTCAGCACAGTGCCCCCTGCCTCGCCCAGGGTGGGAGGCAGGAATGAGAACTGAGCTGCTTCTGCAGTAAAAGCATATGGATGTTTTTCTATTAAGAAAGACATTCCTTCTCCCCCCTGCCCTCCCTCACCCCAGACTCTGCCCCACCCCCCCACCTCCACCCCCATCCTGTCACTCACTCTGTCCTGGCCCCCCCAACCCCTCGCCGGTTCTGTTTTGCCTCATCCACCTCCATCCCTTCCCACACCCCCCTCTCTCTGGTCCCTGCCTTCAGGCCAGGTGCTTGCAAAAAAAAAAAAAAGGTCTTTCCCAAGCACCTGCTACACCCTCCTACCAGGGTTAGTTTGGTTAGGGGGTCTCCTTTCAGCTCCTTTTAGTCCACCCGGCCAAGGGAGCCCCTGACCTACCCGATGTGGCCTCAGACCCAGGGCTAAGCGGGTGTTTGCGTTCCTGCAGCCTCAGCAAGCCCTCCAGGGGGCGCCAAAAACATCAGTGTGCATCCTGTCACCAAGTTGATGGTCCCTGGCCCGGATTGTGTGATGCTCCCAGCCGGTGGCCAGGCAGGGCCCATACCCACAGGCTACTTCATCCACCCTGACACGGGGCGGGTGCTGCCCGAGGCTGGAAATCTGGGTTACGATGTCCAGGAAGCAACCCTGGTGCCCACCACTGACTGCAGTTCTGGTGAGACTCCTGCCACTCTGTAACTCCACCGAGTGTGGGCTGTCTGGAATGAACCCCCCAGGGGCACAGCATGGGAAGCAGCGCTCTGGCCTTGGGCAGTGGGGCTTGGGGACACAGAGCAGTAAACACCTTCTCCCCCCTCCATCCCTTAACATTCTTGCTACAAAGGTGCCCTGCTGGAGAGAGCAGTCAGATGAAAGAAACGCATGCCAGAGGCTCTCTGCCCCTGCCCTGCTGGGCTCGGGAGGGATGCAGACAGGCCAGCGTGTGTTAACGCCTCCCTGTCTCCCTGACCAGGTGGCGTTTGAACCTCAGAAGCTGTCATCCTCCCCTACGTGCCCTACCCGACCTGTCCTGCCTCAGGCTCCCTGCCAGCCACCCACCTGCCTGTCCTGCAGCCGAAAAGGACGTCACAGTCAGGGGCTCTCATGACAGACCCTGTAACGGGCATCGAGGTGCCCGTGCTGGCTGTGACCCTGCACCCGCAAACAAGGCAGTGGCTCACCCTTGGGGGGACGTACCGCAATCCGCTCACCCAGACCCTGGCCCCTTTGGAGCTGGGGGGCCCCATGGAGGATCCGATCACAGGAGGCATCTCGCCGATCCTGGGAGTCGGGTTGGATGAAAACACAGGTCTGCTGGCAGCCCTCGTGCCTTCCTTCTGCCCTTCCTCCCTCTGGTCTGGCTTCTCAAGCCCCTCCCCTCATCACCCCAGACCCTCCACATTCTGGTCCAGTCTGCAGCCTCCACCCCAAGCCCGCCCGTATTTCCACCCTTCATGCTCTGGCCAGCTATCCTCTGCTTCCCGGTTTCCCTCACCCTCATCTTCAGCACAGTGCCCCCTGCCTCGCCCAGGGTGGGAGGCAGGAATGAGAACTGAGCTGCTTCTGCAGTAAAAGCATATGGATGTTTTTCTATTAAGAAAGACATTCCTTCTCCCCCCTGCCCTCCCTCACCCCAGACTCTGCCCCACCCCCCCACCTCCACCCCCATCCTGTCACTCACTCTGTCCTGGCCCCCCCAACCCCTCGCCGGTTCTGTTTTGCCTCATCCACCTCCATCCCTTCCCACACCCCCCTCTCTCTGGTCCCTGCCTTCAGGCCAGGTGCTTGCACTGGGAGGACTTCGAGATGCCTCGGGGAACCTCCTGCTGCCTGGTGACAGCTTTGTGGAGCCGCTGAGCGGGAAGCCAGTCCGGCTCCAGGGGGCTTCCCGACTGGAGGGCCGGACTGTGCCCCATACAGGCGGGCCCCAGGACCTACTGGATGCCAATGTGCTGGCAGCCCAGAGGCAAGTGATCGCAGTGCTCCAGAGCTCCCAGGAGAGGCCAGGGCCGAGGGGACAGGGGCTCCTGGAGGCTGCCGTCAAGGACATGAGACAGGCACTGGCCCTGAGCCTGCACCACCTCCTGCAGCAGGCCCAGCGGCTGCAGAGACAGCGGGAGGCAGCGGAGAGCCTGGAGGCCAGCGGCGGCAGGATAGGTATGGCTCCCCGGCCCTGAAAGCCCAGAACCAGAATGACCTGGAGCTTTATTGCCCCTCAGCCCATAAGCTCAGGGACAGGCCTGCAGCCTCACTGGCCAGTCACACATGGGATCAAGGGAAGAGAAAGAATTCGGTGACTTCATACCGTGAGGTCATGAATGCTTGGCTTTCAATCTCAGTCTTTTAACCTCTGGCCAATTCCACTGGGTCTTACACTTGATGTTAGTAAAGTGGATATTCTCTGATAATTTCATAGGACCCCCAAGCACCATAACATGTGATGATGCCCACTTTACATTGCAGAATCTGAAGTTGAGGCAGCTAAGAGACTCACCCACAGGGTCCCGTAGCTACTTAACTGCACAGCCAGGCCTAAAGCCTGAGTCTCCGGAGTCCCCAATCTCCTTGTCAACAGCCTTCAACTTCCCGTGAATAAACTCAGGAAAGGAGCCCACCCAACTCCTCCACCTCCCCTACAACACCAGCACAAGGAATGGCAGGGAAAGGAAGTAGCAGTGGCATCTTCCTGGAGCTTATCTCACACATTCCTTCTAGAAACTTCTGCCCAGGATGTGTCAGAAAAGAACCAGGTCTTGGGATCAGAACTGACTTGAGTTTGAAGACCTGCCCCACCGTTTATAACCTCTTTTACCTTGAGCGAGTTATTAAATCTCCCTCTGCCTCTGTTTACAGCATCTTTAAAATGAGGATTAAAATCGTACATCCTTTAGAGATTTAGTTGTAGGACCAAATGAAATACATTTTATGTGGAGTTCTGAGCTTAGATTCTGGCACATGTAGGTGTTACAAGAAAGTCTGTCCCCTGTCTTCCACCTTTTCAGCCTAGCCTAGAAATTGCTCTCAGCTCCCCCCAAAGACTTGCTGCTTTATTTTTAAATACTCAGTCCTTCCTTGATGAATTCAAAACGCTAAGGTGGGCAAACAGATGCAGTCTTAGCAGGGATGGACAGACACAGCCCCTCGAACTTCAGTGTGGCCCTCCGCCCTCACCTTCTGCCCCTGTGTCCCCCACCTTGTGTTAGGGGTGATGCGCTATCCGGGGACAGTGCTGAGGGTCCCGGCCCTGTATGGGATGGAGATCCCAGACCCTGAGGGCTCAGGGCTCATGGTGCCCATCCTGGGCATGGAGAGTGACGGAGATGCTGGCCATGCCACACCCGTGGCAGGTTCAATGGAAGATGCAGATGGCAAAGGTAGGAGGGAACCTGGGGGTCTCTGAAAGCCCTGACTGAAGACCCTGTAAAGCTTGGGAGGGGTGCCTGCAGCCCACTCACTCATGAGCCAAGGAATGGGGTCATTCTGTTGCTATCACCAGGGCTGCTGAGACCCAGAGTAGAGGAGCTCAGAGATTCTAGAACCCTGGTACCACAGATCACTTACCCCCCACTGAGAAAATTCAAAGATGAGCTCTTCAGAAACCCCACTCCCCCCTCACCCTCAGGGTCCCGTGGCTCCCAGGAAACCTCTAATCCAGCTCGGAGCGCCTCGAAGGATCAGCATGTTTCTTGGGGCTCCTTTAGCTCTCTCACAGCCATATTTCCTTCTTCCCAAGACTACCCCTGCCTTCTTTCCCCATCTCTGGTTCCAGAAACCAGGGGCGGGCTTGGCATCCCACAGGTCTGGTCCCAATTGCAATTGGGGCGCAAGCCATAGACCCCTTGACTGGGGAACCCGGTCCCGTCATTGGCGCTCAAACGGACCCTTCCACCGGGGTTGTGGTGCCCGTTGTCCAGGTGCTGGAGGCCTTACCCCGGGGAGTGAGAGACCCTGGTCTGGTATGTAGGAGGCATTTACTCTATTTCTTCGTTCACTCAGCAAATACACATCAAGAACCCTCTGTGTCCCAGGCACTGTGTTAGGTGCTGAGAAGCAGACAGCTAGATGGGGCACTGGGCAGCCGTAGGTGCCAGCCATGGTCACGGTTTACAAGGGTGTGAAGGGAGCACAGAGGAGGGACATCTAAATCACAGGGTGAGAGTTCTAGGAAGGCTCCCCAAAGGGACAGCCCTGCTGAAACCTGAAGAAGGACTCAGAGAAAGGCCCCAGGGACCAGGAAGGGCAAAGGTGGCAGGCGTGAGACCTTGAGTGTTCCAGGAGAATGAGGAAGGCAGAGGGGCAAAGGCAGCAAGTGAGGCCAACGGGGAAGGCAGGAAATGAAGAATAAGCAGCCCTGGGTGCTTGGCTGAAGCCAAGAAATGTGATTTATCATGAAAGCCATTGAAAGATTTGAAGTTGATATGATCAGAATCCAAGTGAAATGATCAGACATGCATGTTTTCAAGGCTGTTAAATTTGGAAATTTGGGGACAATACAAAAAGAAAACAAATTACTCAGAATCCTATTATTAATACATTTTTTAAAGTATCCAAATAAAGATGAAAGAGCTCCCTGCTCCCAGTTCCTCTCACTCCATCTGCCATCAGCAACTCCCTCCACCCAGCTTGCTCCTCTATCCAGACACTACACACTTCTCCTCCGGTCTCTCCCTCCAGATGCAGCCACTGTTAACAGGTTGGCACACCTCCTTCCAGACATTTTTATGCTTGATATGTGTATATATGGGGCTTCCCAGGTGGCACTAGTAGTAAAGAACCCACCTGCCAATGCAGGAGACATAAGAGATGTGGGTTCAGTCCCTGGGTGGAGAAGATCCCCTGGAAGAGGGCATGACAACCCACTCCAGTATTCTTGCCTGGAGAATCCCATGGACAGAGGAGCCTGGCGGGCTATAGTCCATATGGTCACAAAGAGTCAGACACGATTGAGGTGGCTTAGCACGCTCGCACATGTGTACGTATAGTCAGCATTCTAGAAAGTTCCCTCTGGCAGCAGTGCGGAGAACAGATGGAGCAGGGCCAGACTAGAGCAGGAGGTCCCTGCGGTAATTCAGCCTTTGGCAGGTTCTCCACTGAAATGAAAATGATTTAGGGTCCTCCCATGCATTCTCAGCCTAGTTACTCTTTCAGAAACAAAGATGGACAAGTCATAAAAGATTCTAGCTAGGAGCCAAGAAATTTAATACTAGCCCCAACTCCCAGGGTCACAGACGAGCATGAAGGGGCAATACAAGCATCCGAGAACAGTTTCCCACTGCCTCCTGCCCATCCCTGGCTCCCCAGGAGACAGGTGGGCAGGGGACAGTGACCCGGGAGAGTCTAGGTGTTAGAAATAGGGAGGGAAGGCCTGGGAGCTTGCAGAAGGTGAGTGGTGATTATTTTTCCATCTCCCACCGAGGCAACTGTCTCACCAAGCTTAATCATGGATGTCAGAGGAGGAGGGAAGGCCAAGGCTTAAGAAGCTTTGGGGGGTCTGAAGCCAGACCCCAGGCTGGGAGGGGAGAAAGTGTCCGGGCCCTAAACAAGCTGAACGTTGTAGCTGGACACCCTGGAGAAGGAGCTGAGAGCGCGGGAGCAGTACTGGCGCTTCCAGGAGCAGGAGGAGGTTCGGCTGGCGGAACAGCTGGGCACCGCGAGCCGGGGGCTGCTCTCCACGCCCCGCGAAAACCCGGGGCTTCGGGTGAGACCAGAGGCCCCTCCTCCCGGCCCCAGACCTACGGGTTTCTCCTAGAAGTGGGGAGCCCTTTTCTCCAGCCAACCGCAGAAATGGAATCCATCTCAGGGCAGAAAATGTCCCAGGATTCATTCCCCAGCTCCAAGCCCAAACTTTGGGGCTTTTGGTGGCTCAGACGGTAAAGCGTCTGCCCTCAGTGCGGGAGACCTGGGCTCGATCCCTGGGTCGGGAAGATCCCCTGGAGAAGGGAGTGGCAACCCACTCCAGTATCCTTGCCTGGAGAATCCCATGGATGGAGGAGCCTGGCGGGCTATAGTCCCTGGGGTTGCAAAGAGTCGGACAGACTGAGCGACTTCACTTTCACTTTTCTTTCCTAAGTGTCTCAGCAGGATGAGGGGTGGGGGGAGGAGCTGGCCCAGCCCCCAACTCCTGCCTTCCCCTCCTGGACCCATCGCTCTGTGCCCCTCATCTCCCCCTCTCTTAGCTGAGGGCCGCTGAGGAGGCCTGCGCAGCCCTGGAGGCCCGCTGCCTGCGGGAGACCCAGAGGAGAGCCGGAGCCCTGAGCGGCCTGAGCGGCCAGAGAGAGCGGGACCTGCTCGCTCAAGGTGGGGCGCCGATCCTCGGAGCAAAGCCTCGCGGGAGGGTTTGCCGCCAACCCCAGGTCCCCAGCCGGGGTCCCTCCTGCCCTCTCACATGCTTCTGGGCCTCCCAGGTATCGAGCCAGTCCCCGGCTCTGACCCGGCAGGTTCCTTCCCGGGGCTCCAATAAACCACCGTGTCTTACCGTCTCCTCCCTCCCGCCAGAGGTGGGCGCTGCCACGTGGCTCTTCTCTCTGCCCCTTGCAGCAGACAGAGAGGAGTGGGAGCAGGAGGCGAAGGTGATGCTGCGCCTGCAGCGAGTCCTGCAGAGTTTAGGGCAGGCGGCAGAAAAGCTCAGGCAAGCGGTAGGCCGGCTGCGGGGCCAGGAGGAGGAGATGCAGCTACAGCGCGGCAGGGATCAGCGCCCCCAGGTCTGGAGCCGCTCCAGGAAGGTGAGACTCGGAGGCTGACCAGGGGATCACGCGAGACAGCACGCTCACCCCTGACATCCCTGTAGACGTGGCTCTTCAACCGGTGGGCTGGGAGGGAAGCAGGGAGAAAGAGAAAGACTCTCCCTTCTACTCGGGGCACTTCACTTCCTGTGTGCTAGGTGGTCCAGCATCTCTCTGATGAGCTGCAGGAGGTGGTGAGGGAGAGGCAGAGTGCCCTGGATAGGGCCCTTGGTCAGCTGCAGTACCAGCGGGAGCTGAGCCGCCTCCAACTCTTGCACATCCAGGTACTGACCTCTGGCCTTGGCCAAAGAGATGTGTGTGTCCAATTTTTGCTGGAGGCTCCCCAACAGAGAGAAGCTCCAGAGAAACCACGTGGAACCAAGCACAGGACTAGGTTCTGACTGTTTCATCCTAGATTGTTGCCTCAGGGACCCCTGTATGTTTGGAGAATTACCCTGGAGACAGGTTTTATGGAACCATCACCACTTCTCCCAGGGACCAGGCTGCTGCCTGCCCCCTGCTGATTCCCTTCCTGAAGAGCCTCACTGCAGCGCTAGTGGGAGACCAAGGCCACGGCCTAGGACTGGAGGATGGGGGACCAGGAACAGGTGAGGTGGATCATGGGACCAGCATTTTCTTCTGCTGCCAGTCCTGATCATGTGTGATAAAGTGCTAAGGCTAGAGTTGGAGCTTCGAGCTCCGTAAGAGTGTGGCCATTGCAGGCGCTTTAAGACCTTAAAGAAACGCAATGTATTACTTATACATTGCTGTGAAACAAACTGCCCCAGAGTTGTGTGCTTGAAACAACAAACATTATTATCTCACAGTTTTTCTGTGGGTCAAGAAGCTTAGCTAGTGGCCTCTGGTTCAGGGTCTCATACCTGCTCCATCAAGGGGTCAGGCCAGGCTGCCGTCATCTCCAGGTCTGACTGCACAGTCCAAGTTCACTCTCATGGCTGTTGGGAGAACTCAAGTCCTCTCTGACTTGTGTCCAGAGACATCAGTTCCTTGCCACATGGACTTCATAAGGCATTCACAACATGGCAACTGGTTTCCTTCAGAGCGAGTGAGAGAGGCCCCCCCAAAATTGAAACAACAGCCTTTTTGCATCCAGAGCTCATCACTTTTGCCATATTCTATTCATTAGGAGTAAGTCAGTAAATCCAACCCACACTCAGGGGAGGAGATAACTCAAGGGCATGGGCACACATCGGGCTGCATGGAGGCCACTGTAGAGCCACCTGTCACACCCGACACTCTTTTTGACTTTGGCCACAGTCCTCTGCCCTTACTCACAACAGCTACTTTCTTCTCCTCTGTTCAGATGCAGATAAAGTTGACTTCATATGGGCCTCACCACTCTTCTCTGCCCTGAGGAAAGTAGGCATCAGGTCCCAAGCTCACAAGGATGAAGCTGAACTGCAAGGACAGGTGCATCACAAACCAGGTGACCTCCTTCCCCTGGGGGCCCAGGTTTAGAATTACCACACGCTGAAGGTGTTCAGTGGCATAACCAGAAGTACCAGAATCCCAACTTACCAATCATCCCTTTCTTCCCACCCCCATCCTAAGATCCAAGGGATTGTCCATATGAGGAGTAATGAATAGAAATCAAAAGTCCCACTGTAATTAAAAACTTGGCCATTTCCCCAAAGGGAATTCCTAAAGGCCCTCTATCTACCCACAAAACACTGAATCTAAATCTTGAGATTCTGTCCCAGTCATGTGTAACCAGCAGTTAATGGAAGAGTGTGAGATACAGGGAGATGGAGGAGACAGAGAGAAAGAAGACCTTGCCCCCGAAAGGAACTCCAGATTACTTTACCAAAACCACCCCCTTGAAATTGGAAAGGGAACGCGGCTGGCCTGCCTGAACTGAAGACTCGAGTCTGTTTCAACTCACCTACATCCCAGGTGGGAGAGGATTAACAGGAAATGAGTGCATGTCTTTCAGCTGACCGTGATGCAGGCCACTAGTAAGCACAGCTCCAAAAACATCTTTGAATCTGACTTCACGTCAGCAAACCATTGCCCACAGGCCAACTCCAGCTTGCTATCTGTTTTCATATGGTCCATATGGCACCCCACTCTAGTACTCTTGTCTGGAAAATCCCATGGATGGAGGAGGCTGGTAGGCTGCAGTCCATGGGATCACTGAGGGTCGGACATGACTGAGCGACTTCACTTTCATGCATTGGAGAAGGAAATGGCAACCCACTCCAGGGTTCTTGCCTGGAGAATCCCAGGGACAGGAGAGTCTAGTGGGCTGCAGTCTACGGGGTCGCACAGAGTCGGATACGACTAAAGTGAGTAACAGCAGTAGCAGCATAAGCTTAGAATGGTTTTATATTTTTAAATGATTAGAAAGTGAAAGTCAAAGTCACTCAGTCGTGTCTGACTCTTTGCAACTCCATGGACCATACAGTCCATGGAATTCTCCAGGCCAGAATACTGGAGTGAGTAGCCTTTCCCTTCTCCAGGGGATCTTCCCAACCCAGGGATCGAACCCAGGTCTCCTGCATTGCAGGTGGATTCTTTACCAGCTGAGCCACAAGGGAAGCCCAAGAATACTGGAGTGGGTAGCCTATCCATACTCCAGGGATTAGGGAAAATGTCAAAAGAATAACTTTTCTACGGAGTGCTTTACAATATACCCTGTGGTATTCTAAATCTTTGGTTCTGTTAGCTCATTAAATCTTTACAACAACCCAGCCAAGTATGTGGTGTTAGCCATTTTATAGATAAGGAAACTGAAGCTTCTGAATAGGTCAAGTAAACAGTCAAAAATCATGTTGCTAATGAGGAGTTCAGCTGGAATTCAAGCCCAGAGAGTCTTACCCCCGAGTCTGTGTTCCTAACCTCTTTCCCAAATGAAAAATTATTCAACATTCTAAGGCAGTGCTGCAAGGGAGATGAAGGCAGAAATTTCAGTGAGTTCTCAGGAGGGCAGATCTTCATGTCAGAGAAGCAAGGGAAGGTTTTGTAAGGAAATAAAGCCACACTTCTACCATGATGATCGGGAACACTAAGTGTGAACCCCAATCTTGTCTCTTGTTTGTAAAATCCTAAAAGATTTACTTTTTGACCCTTTAAATAAAAATTTTGCTGTCCCCAAAACTTGACTGTTCTCAATATTAATTCTGCCTCCCCTTGGGGTAAACTAAGAAGAATACAGGCAGAGAGTGGGCCTTCCTTTGAGGGGTCCCACCACTGCTTCAACATTCATTGTCTTTATAATGAAGTCTATATTGACTTTATAATTTAGAAAGCAATTTATATACATTGTCTTGTTTACACATGATAACCCAAATTCTGATTCCATGAGACAGTGGAATATTTTTTTGACAGTGGAGTTTTTTTTATAGATGAGATAACTGATACTCAAAGTGGCTAAGTGACTTTCCCAGAGTCTTACCAAACTTGCACCAGAAATCAGGTCCTCTGACTGCTCGTTCAGCATTCTTTCCTATACCATGCCACTTGTCTTTCTTTTTTTAATTGTTCTCTCAAGAATAAGAAGAAAATAGAAAATGTTTAAAGACCCAAGGCACAATAGAGACAATTTTGTGGGGAAGTGAGACTGTTAATACAACTAACGTTTACTGAGTGCTTACTGGGTACCAGACACTGTTCTGAGTACATTACATTTTAATGCTCCAAACAACCCTATGAAATAGAAAATGTGTTGCCATCTTTTCTGGACCCTCATTCTGTTGTTCTGGTGCCTTTGTTCCTAATGACTGGGACTTGGTTTCTTTTCCATGAAGACTGGCAGAGGGCCTAAGCCACAGTGTATATATAGGAGGCTTTAGCACAGGAGGATGGATGGACGGACGGATGGATGGATGGATCCAAATACACCTTTTCCTAAGTTGAATTGTGTCGTTGTTGTTTAGTTAATGTATTGTTACCGCACAGAATAGTCAGTGAAGTCTTACTGTTTTCTCTGCAGCCCTCAAAAGCTCTTTGCAAGATCTCCCCAAACCTCAGATAACGCAGAAGGAAGAGCTGATAACTGTGCCGTCCACAGACCTCTCTGCCAGGGAGTTCGTGGTTTACCAACATGGTCTCTCCATCCTACACCTCCTCATCCCCCAGCTTCAGGTGAGTCTGGTTCTGGTCTCTGTGCAGCAGTCATCCATGGAGTTTGGAAGGGCAGGGTCATCAGGAAGGAGACTTTGAGGTAGTGGATATTCCTTAGGCTGAAGCACCGGGAACAGAGAACTTTCTAAGTCTCTCTTCTAAGTGAATCATTTTACCAATTGAAAGCCTAATCTCTCAAATGATAGGATAATGGGAAGAAGAATACAGGCAGAGAGCAGGCTCTCCTCTGATTTGACAGATCCCACCACTGCTTCAGCATTCATTGTCTTTAAAATGAAGTCTGTGTTGACTTTATAATGTAGAAAGCAGTTTTGTATACTTTGTTTTGTTTACACCTAGTAACCTGAATTCTGATTCTATGAGACAGTGGAATGGTTTTTGACAATGGAATTTTTTTATAGGTGAAATAACTGATACTCAAAGTGAATGACTTATATGACACAAAATGTTCTATTGCACACGCATACGCATGCTCAGTCATGTCCAACTCTTCTGAGACTCCACAGACTGTAACCCACCAGACTCCTCTGTCCATGGGATTTCCCAGGCAAAAGTACTGGAGTTGGTTGCCATTTCACTGTTATATTAGTCTATCTGAATTAACTCATTTAATCTTCACAAAATCCAAATGGATACTAACATAGATACTATTTTTTTTTTTTTCTCATTTTAAAGTGGAAGGAAGAAGATACAGAATGCGTGAGGAAACTTTTCCAAGAACACACAACCAAAAGGGTTAGAAGGCAGGCATCTTGGCCCGAGAGCCTTCATGCCTGATTGCTACTGAACCTCTGTTTAGAAAAGTGGCAAATAAAACCTTGTAGTTAGCATAAATTTCCATCACCAAGTTAATAAATAATCCTTCCACTTTCCTGTAGTCTATACTGAATCCACTTATCCTGTTATAATTTAAATTGATACCCCAGTTCATTTACTTCCCATTATGGTTGGTGCTATGTAACTGAGCTGCATGAGAATTTTTTAGCAGAGGGATAGGTTTCGTTTTTTGTGTGTTTTTTTTTAATTCTTTTCAGGCTCCCAAAATCACCCTACAGATTGCTTCTCGTCTTCCTGCCATGGAAGCTTCAGACAATGCCTTCCAAGGTTCCTTCTTCTATCAGGTATTTCAAATTCCTAATCCCAGGTGTGAGGTTTGTCAAATTCTAGGTCTAGTAAAGACAGGAGTAAAAAAGAGCAAATGTTATAGAGTATTTTTCTAAGTCCTCAGATGTCTTACTCCCTCTAGGTAATAAATCATCTGGCTAAGGCATAATAAATGTCCCCATGTAAGAGCTTTCTCTAATTAGTGAAATGACTCTCTCCTGGCTTGTGCCCAGAGAATCACAATGGCTTTGTGCCCGTTAATGAATCTGTCCATATCGAAGCCAGTGGTTCCAGACTGGTGCTTCCCGTAGGAGGCATGGTTCCAAGCTCAGGAAATCCTGCACAGTCAGCATCTTTCTATGGCGAAGGATCTAAATTCTTCCTGTCCTGGTAGTTCCTCAGACATGTAGACTGGCAATGCTGTGGTGGTCCTCTCAGCCGGTGTATACGGACCTTAAATACACAGAAAACAGTGATTGTGAGAGGGGACTGATAACCAAGGTTAGAGGAAAAGCAAGCGGCTTATACTTGGCTAGTAAGTTATTAGGGGATTTAATAAGACCAAAAATTACCCATGTATGATATTCTCCAGGTATTATTTCACTTGATCCTCAAAGCATCTATGAAGTAAGCAATCTTGACTCCCATCTTACTGATGGGGAGGCAACTTCAGGAGTCATGGAGTGTTATGTGCCAGGCACTTGGCCATATGTCTCACATGCATTATCTCACTTATAATTTATAGCCACCTAACCCCAAGAGTTGGGGAAGGGTACTCTCCATTTTATGCATTAGGAAATTGAGTCCCAGAGAGGCCAAGTTACTTGCCCAACATCATGATGTGGCAAGAGTCAAAACTCAAATCCAGATGAATTTTACACCAAACTCATTTTTTAACCATGCGTCTGTGCTGACACCTGCAGCTAATTCCAGAAACTGATCTCAGACTGTCTGATTCCAAATTATCTAAGGTTTTTCCATGCCAACCTATCACCTCTTAAGAGAATTAACAAGGAGTTATTTCAAATCAATTAGACAAGACAAGAGATTTGAGAACTGGATTGCAAAAAAGGCATGAAAGACAAAGAAAACCTGAGAGCCCCATAAGACGATGCTTCTCAAACTGTGGTCCTTGGACCCTCGGCTATCAACCCCCTGGGGAGTTTGGTAAAATGGGAATGACGAGCCCACCTAAAGCCCACAGAACCAGAAATCCTGGGATGGGTCCCCAAAATAGAATCTCACCCAAATGATCCTTATTTACACTAAGTCTGAGAACCACTGAGTAAGGAAACAGTAATTGGAGTTCAAGGATTAAAAATAAATAAACAGAGATACATGAATAAGTTTTCTCTGAATTTGCAAGTTTGCTTTCTGTATTTCTGTAAGCCAGGGGTAGCAAAAAAAAAAAAAAAGATGGGAGATGATGGAGAAAATGATTTATTCAGACAGTTGAGCTAAAACAATTTTCCCTTGCGCTCTGAATCTTCCCTTCAATAAATTTCCATTTAACCCAGGGAGTCTCTAACTTTATGATTCCCAAAGTTGTTTTAGATCAGATAAAACTAGAAAAAGAGAGAGACAGGGGAAATATTTCCTGAGGTTGACATACCCATGTTTGGGTATTTTCTCTACTCAGAGAGCTGAAAACACACTGTTTGTTGGGAGAGAGTGTTTGGCGTCGGTGGGAAGCTTTGTTCTGCTGTTGATCCACTGCCTGGCCCACATCGCTGCCGATGACCTCCACCAGGACTCCAACCCCGCCTTTCTGAGGTCATTTTACAAGGTATTTATAGCATGCAGAGGGCTTTTTTCTTCTCTTACTTTATGACTCATGCCCATTCCCCAAGATAGTAAATGCTATAAGCTTTGAAATATTTCAGATCTACTTAAGTCCCACCGGTGGCCCTTGGTTCCTACTGCCTGGCTAAGATTTTCCCGAACAAATTTCCCATGGCAGCATATGAAAAATGCATACAGCTCTCTTAAGAATTCTGGAGAGAAGCAGCTTTCCTCTGAGAACAGTATCACCCCTTTCTATGGATATTTCATTGTCAGTATTTGAACCTCACCAGAATTACAAGCGGGCGAGTAAAGATGCTCCACCTCAAGCCCCATTTCTCTTTCAACTGTAATTTTAAAGCTTCACTAGCCATTTCCTAGAGGCCAGACTGATCTGCCGTGCTCACTTTTCCTGACCAGGGGCTGAAGGCCTACTTCAGGGAAGCATTCTCTATCACTCTGCAAATGTCGACAGTTTCCCAGGACAGTAAACTTGGCCAAAGCATAAGTGCTCTTCTGCTGGGAGAGCAGCCCGTCTCTGAAAGAGGAAGAGACCTTCTCTCTAAACTCATTGTAAGAAAGCATGAGTCCCACTTGGAGCCAGAGTCGTCGGAGGAGGTGACTGACTTTAACTTGTGTAGCCCGTGGTTTTGTTTTTGTTTCAACTTTCTATTTTATGTTGGAGCATAGCTGATTAACAATGTTGTGTAGTTTCGGGTGCATACAGAGCGACTTAGCCATATATGTATACATGAATCCATTCTCCCCCAAGCTTCCTCCCCATCCAGGCTGCCAAGTTAACACTGAGCAAAGTTCCCTGGGTAGCACATGGTTTTAAAATTGACTCCTTCACAGATTAAATGCCTCTGTGAATGATCTATGCAGGTGTTTCTTGCCTCCCGAGATGGCACATTGCTTTGACATTCAGGCTGCTTCTCAAACCACATATGACAGTATTTTTTAAACCCTATGTTCTACAGGCCAGCCGGGAGCCCTGGCTCATGGCGATTGCAAATATGGCTCCACAGTTCATGAATGTCCCATTAACATATTATCAATAAATAAGCAGAATTCCATCTATAAAACTTACTGTGACTTAGAGACTACATTTAGATGCCCAAGGGGTAGCTGGTTTATCCAAACTTACTGTATGCTCTTTTCTGTGCAAGTTTGACAGTGGCATTCTTAATACTTATTCAGTACTTTTATAACAATATTATCTCAGCTTTTTAACTATTAAAATATAAAATTTAAATCTATGATCTTAAAAAGACTATCTTCTATTCTTCCATTAAAGGTCAATTCATTGTTGAGTTAGAAATAAGAGGATATCTTTTTTTTAATTATGTAGATAAAACTTCATACATTTTCAAGGCATATATATGTGTGTACACACACACACACACATATACATAGTCTCATTCAAGCCACCCAGCAATCTTGGTAGCATACATATTTTTAGTCACATTTGTATTTAAAGGTAGATTAAGCAGTTTGCTCCAAACCATACAGCTGTTTGTAGTGGTAGAACTGAGACTAGATTCTTGATCACCTGACTACTAAGGAAATAGTCCATATACATCTCCCTGTAATTAAATCTCCATTAGTTCCTGATTCATCTTGTGGCTGTTGATGGTGATGATGATGTTGGTCATCCAGATTACAAAATTATTACAGTCAAGCACAAATCTCAGAAAACAGTCAACACTCTGTCCTCACATAATAGCAGCACTTGATACATCTGATCACTTTCTCCAATTCAATCCACCTTCTTTACTTGAGTCCCAGGACACTGCCCGCCTCTAGTTTTCCTCCTCCCTCTCTGACTGTTCCTTCTCAGTCTCCTTTGCTGATCCTTCCTCCTCTCCCTGGCCTCTTAATGTTTGAAGGACAGGATTCAGTCCTATCCTCTTCTATATTCACTCCCCTTGGGGATCTCGTCCAGTCTTCTAGCTTTAAATCTCATCTAAATGAAATCTACATGTCATCTAAATCTCATCTGTATCTCAACAACTCTCAGATTTTTTCTTCACCCTCAATCCAACTCTATCTCAGCTCATATATCCAACTGCTTACTTGCCATCTGGGCTTCCCTGGTGGCTCAGTCAGTAAAGAATCTGCCTGCAATGCAGGAGACCCAAGTTCAATTCCTGGGTCAGAAAGATCTCCCGAAGAAGGAAATGGTAACTCACTCCAGTAGTCTTGCCTGGAGAATTCCATGGAGAGGGAAGCCAGGCTGGCTACAGTCCATAGGGTTACAAAGGGTCAGACATGACTGAGTGACTAACACACACACTAACCATCTCCAGGGGAATGTCTTATAAGTAGCTCAGACTCAACCGGCCCAAAGCTGATCTTCCTTCCAAACCTGCTCCACTTAAAACATTCCCCATCTCCACTGATGGCAACTGTGTTCTGAATTTTCAAGCCAAAGTCCTCTCTTCAAGCCAAACCTCTCTGTTACATATACCCCATAACCAGTCCATCAGGAAATTCTTCAGAAACTCATCCTTCACAAACTGTATCTTCAAGTATACCTATAATTGATCATTTCTCATCACTTGCGCTGCTACCAACCTGATGCAAGGCATCTCTTGCCTGGACCACCAGCAGACCTACTAACCCACCTCCGAGCCCAAGCTCGTCTCTCTTCAGTGTATTCCCAGCGCAGTAGTCATAGTCATCCTCTGAAAATAAAAGTTGAGATTGTTCAAAGTCCTGCTGTGTTCCTCAGTTCACTTGGTAAAAACCTAAGAAGTCAAGTCCCTTTCGTGTCTCACTCTGTCACCTTCTACTCTTCCCCTCATTCACTCACCTCCAACCACATTTTCCTCCTTGCTGGTCTTCAGACACTCCAGGGACAGTGATCTTAAGGGTTCTACCTGCAATGCTCATTCCTCTAAGGCAGTAGCTCCCAACAGAAGCAATTTTATTCCTGGCGGGACATTTGGCAACCTCTGAAGACACTTTTGATGGTCTGACTCAGAGGAGGTGGTGCTACTGTTAGCTAGTGGCTAGAGGCCATGGACGGAGAAGGCAATGGCACCCCACTCCAGTACTCTTGCCTGGAAAATCCCCTGGATGGAGGAGCCTGGTGGGCTGCAGTCCATGGGGTCGCTAAGAGTCGGACACGACTGAGCGACTTCACTTTCACTTTTCACTTTCATGCATTGGAGAAGGAAATGGCAACCCACTCCAGTATTCTTGCCTGGAGAATCCCAGGGACAGGGGAGTCTAGTGGGCTGCCGTCTATGGGGTCTCACAGAGTCGGACACGACTGAATCAACTTAACAGCAGCAGCAGCAGAGACCATGGATGCCCCTAAACAGCCTAGTGGATAGGACAGCCCCACAACAAAAAATCATCTATCCCCAAATGTCAGTAGCACTGAGTTTAAGAAACCCTGGTCTATGCCTGCCTCCCTTGTCTTCTTCACGTCTTTGTTCAAGTGTCACCTCAGTGACTATCCTGACCAGCCTGTCCTACCCTGCCACCCTCTTTGCCTTGTTCATCAGCTTCTCTTTGCTCTGCTTTTCTCTATCCTATATCATGTCTTAACATAGTACAGAATTTACTTTTGCCCGCGTGTGTGCTCCGTCACTCAGTCATGTCCAACTCTTTGCAACCCCATGAACTGCAGTCCGCCAGGCTCCTCTGTCCGTGGGATTCTCCAGGCAGGAATACTAGAGTAGGTTGCCATTTCCTCCTCTAGGGGATCTTCCCGACCCAGGGACTGAACCCACGTCTCCTTTGTCTCCTACACTGGCAGGCATATTCTTTACCACTGCACCACCTGGCAAACCCCTCAGGATTTACTTACATTTGCTTATTCCATTTTTCCCTGCCAGAAAATAAGCTCCATGAGGGCAGAGTTGTTTGCTTTGTTTTTTCTGATATAACGCACAATCCAGCCTCAGAGCAGGCTTTTAATACGTTTACTGTGCTAATGAATAGATTTATGTGGACACTGATGCTATGTCACAAAACTTCTCAATCTAGGAGGCAGAAACTAGCAAACATTACACATTTGCAGTGTATCAGGCATTATGTTGAGAGTTTTACATACATTATCTCATTTAACCTTCCCCATGCTCTTATAGGGTAGATGTTACTTTTATTCTTAACTTACAGATGAGAAATCTGAGGCTTAGAAGTATTAAAAGCCACTTTTCCAAGACAGAGATAGTTGTGGAGCTTGTATTAATTAGTACTCTGCCAACCACCATTTATGAAGAGATCTCATTTTATTTTAAGAAAGCAGAACTGTATATAGTACTCTGAGGTACTGGCAAAGAAGATTCAAGGGTACTTAGAATAAATGAGAGCAAAGATCTTGAGTTTATTATAATTTATCTTTCATACTCTCTACAGTATATTAAGAAAAACAAAGATCTTCTCCTTTTTACCAACATGGAATACTTCCTGAAAAGCATCCTTGCTGCAGAGCAGAAACTCCCAAAAGAAACAAGAGATCAGCTTGGGGATGAAGATAAGGCGAGATGTTCGGATGACCTACAGCACTGAGACCATACTTTGCTATATACTTTGCAACATTTTTGTGTGTGTTTGGTACCATGTTTATCATTGAACATGTCAGCAGAACACAAGAGTGGGAATCAATGGTGGTATGACAGGTAATATCATCAGTCACTTATTTTAAAACTTTATCAACAGATGGTGGATATCTTAGATCCCAGAGTTAATCCCTCTGCTTTCAGGCAGGTCAGGTATTGATCTTAAAGAACTGGAGCTGAGACTTGGACTTGCCCCAGTTCACCCAGCTGGAAGAGAATAAACAGTCACCAGATCTACTGCCTTCTCATTTGGGATTTCTCCCACTGTTCCATAATGATACCTACTACTGTTTTGTTTTTAATCTGAAGCATTTAAAACATTGTTATATCTTTTAAAACCACCAAATACTTTGGTTCCAAAGGACAAACATTAATATTTTGTCACATATAATTAGCAAAGAGAAACCCCAAGCATTATTATACTCATTATTCTCATGCAGAACAGTGACCTAAACATGTTGAGATCAAGATCAGCAACAAGCTAGAGATGTATGTAGCTGAGCGCCAACTCTAATCCTGGGCTCCAGTCTGTTTCAAAGTTATCACCAGTATCTGGGGTGAAAACTACATTTTTATTACATTATTTTATTGCATTGTTTCAAGATCATACAACTTTACAGTGCACATATCATTAATGGACACCTCATGAAACCATCCAAATGAGCATTCCCATGTAAGCATCCAGACCAAGAAATAGAACATTACCAGCTCCCAGCAGCACCCACGTCTCCCCTGCCAGTCACCCATCCCCTGAGAGGGGTGACTGGCAGGCCACCATCCTGACTCCAAATGTCATAAATTGTTTTTGCTTATTCATGAATTTTACACCAATAGAATCTAAAATATGAATTCTTTCTTCTTCAAGTTTGTGAGATTTATCCATATTGTTGCAGGTAGTTGTAGTTTGTTGATTCTCTTTGTTGTAAAGTATTCTGTGGTGCAGACATATCTAAATTTATTCACCATATACTGATCTATAGGTGGGTATTTTCCAGCTTGGGGTTATATAAATAGTTCTGTGCACCTTTTGGTGACTATACCTAGTCAGGTATTAACTTAGAACAAGTGCTGGGTCTGAGGATATGGATATGCTCAACGTTAGTACATACTATCAACCAGCGTTCCTAAGTGATCACATGCAGCCACTAGCCATGGATCAAAGTTCTAATTGCTCTCCATTCTTATCAGAACTAGCATTTCCCATCTGTTTTACTTTATCCATTCTCCTGGGTATGAGTTTTAATTTGCATTTTCCTAATGGCCAGTGGGCAGAAGGAAATGGCAACCTACTCCAGTGTTCTTGCCTGGAGAAACCCAGGGACGGAGGAGCCTGGTGGGCTGCCATCTATGGGGTCGCACAGAGTCAGACACGACTGAAGTGACTTAGCAGCAGCAGCAGCAGCAATGGCCAGTGGAACTGAGCATCTTTCATGTATTTATGCAGCATCTGAAAGTCCTCTCTCTAGAGATGCCTGTTCAAGTCTTTTGCTGATTTGTCATTGGATCACCTCTTTTTAATTGATTTGCAGGAATTTTTTATTCTGCAACTATTTTTCCTCATTCTGTAGATTGCCTTTTTATAGAAATAATTACATGTTTCTTTTACTGTTTTATTTTTATATCTAGAAAAATAAAAAATAAAAGTCTGCATTTTTTAAAGTTGTTAAATATGTCAGTATGCCATCCAATGAAACTGATAAGAGAACATGAATATAAAAATCACATAAATATATATTATAATTTGGGGTAGATATATAACATAATGGGCTAGTTCTTGACACAGAAGAAAAACATGCTGATATTTTCACTGTGACTAAAAGATTAGATCATGCATATTATTATTATATTCATTTAAAGATATAGGCTAAACCTCTTTAAAAAATGTAAAATTTGTATATATCATCAATTTTCAGGCTGACTAACTTACTTAAAATTGCTTGTTACCAAGTCACACAAAAGGAGATGGATGTATTTGTAAAACATTTGGTGATATGTAATGAGAATACATAAAATATAGCCTTTGTGGCATGTGCAAAATTCACTTTGGAGGCCCTGACTGGAAAATTTCAAGCAGTTATCTAAAACTGAAGCTTCAGGGTAGACTTGAATACTAATTAGGAGATATACAACCATGACATGAATCCAATGGAAGCCAAAAAAATTTTAATACAGTCTCCAAACCTAAGATTACAAATCCAATGTCTGCAATTCAAGCTGTTTCTCACATGGATAAATTTCTCATTGTATTTCAAGATGAGTAGCAAAGGGTTTAGCAAAGGGTTTTTTGTTTTTTTTTTTTAATATCTAAACTGTTACTGAGTCTCTGAAGCAATGTAAGGAAGGCAGACAAGTACAGAATTAAAAGTCTAATTTAAACAAGCATTATATGGGTGGATCATTTAATTCAGTGACTATCTTATAGTCAATATTTTTAGTCCTGCAGGTCTTTGTCTTAATTGCAACATGTTCAGATATGGGTAAGGATTTAGCTCTAAATCTAACCAATCAAAATACTAATAGTAAATTACTTTAGAGAAAAATCAAATCACAGACAACATGACCAGAAAATTTACAATTAAGTTCTAAATCAAGCCATAAGGAACATCTGCTCAGAATCAGCTCGCTGTATGTAGCTTCTCCATTTCTTCCACCTTACACTATCATTGAGTTCTCATTATTTGTTGCTAGAGACTGGTCACTTAGTCTTCCTAAATGATTCAGTTTAAATCATTAGATTAACCATCAGGCAAAGTAAGTACAAAATTTGTCAGCCTTTAAAACTGTTTCATTAGTTATGATCTCAATTAAAATTCCATGCTGCCTTCATAGATCAGATACCGATAAAATGACAGTCACCCTTAATAATGGACTATGTGGCAATTTTCCTGTCTCTTTCACGAACTGGGAATTCTTATGTAAAGCATACTCCCCAAATCATTGCATAATAACTTTATAAGATTAAAGATTTCCCCAATACTTTGAGAAGGTAAATCTTATTTTTATATGATAAATATTCAGTATGTGTCAAGAACTTCATCTACTCACATAAATTATGAAATGTATTTCCCAGAAAACATAGTAAACATTAATTAAGTCAGACATATAAGACTATTTAGAATAGTTAGATTAAAAGTCCAAGTCTTCAGAGAGGTGGCAAAGAAAAAGTCGTGAAGAAATTAAAGATCTTTTTTCTATGTTCCTCATTATTTGCTGAACAAAGCACCTACTAAAATATGATTCTATTAGCTTCCTGGCTGACTTCTTGGGTCCTCCATTTGATTCTATTAGTATACTAACAGCTGGGGGTTTTACTAAGCACATGTTTTTTAATGGAAATGCCACAGATTATAAGGCAGGGATCATGTTCTCCTTCCTGCTGCATTATACGTGTTTATTGTTGAATCAAATCAATAGTACATTTTTCAAGTTTTGAGACTCTAATTATCTTTAAGGAATTAGTTTGTGTCCACACAGATACACACACGTGCACAGCCCACTGATCAGAAAGAGAATAAGAAAACCTCAGTAGATATAGAAGCCATATTTTACCAACTACCAACAAAAAGAATAGTTTCCCAAAAAATACAATGCTTAAAATAATTCTTTTTAAAACAATTTTTATTTCAAAAGTGGTACACAGACTTCTGTTTCCAGAAGGATGAAACAGATAAACTTTTCCCTACTCTTCCCACCAAGAACAACTAAAGCTTCTAGACATTATTTATGAAAATAAACAAGAGGATTCTGAAATGTGTAGAGAAGAAAACAGACCAGCAAGGGACTCCATAACTTAAGGTAGGATATGGTGGTGAACTCCACAGATTCCCTTTTCCCTTAATATTCCAGACTGGTAAATAAAGAAGTCAGCAACCCATAAATACCAATAACCACAGACAAGAAAGCACCCCAAAAGCCTGCTCTCTCCAGCCAAAGGACTATGGAAGGGGCAGCTTAGCAAGACAGAAAACTTTGAGACAGTAACTGCTTTACTCCAGTTAAATATTAGAAAAAAACTGACTCCACCCATGCCAGCACAAGTTGAGTGGGGAGTCCAGACTTCTACTCTTGCTAGGCTGAAATGAAGTAACCCAGTCTCCTTCTGGAATAGTGCCAGAGAAGACAAAGCAGATAACTAGGAGGTTTTTTCATCCCCTCAGGACAGTAACAAGCCCCTCTATACCCTATGTTATCAGTGGTGACCTCATGGGGAATCTACATCTACCAACATATGGCACCACCTCCCTGCTGGGGTAGCATTGGTGGAGGCCAACTGGAGGACTGGAGACCCAGGACTTTTACCATTGCACATTAGTAATGGGATCACCCTCATTAAAGTATTAATGGATACCGCACAAGGAGCTGGGGTTCCCATACCTGTTTAGTAGGTATGAGAAACCCCTTCCCTGCATATCAGTGGAGACAAAATGGGGAACCTGGATCACTGTCTCTAAACAGGCAGGAACAAGGCATCATCCTCTACCCATCCCCCACAGTGGGTGGAATGATGTCAAAGGAAATCAGGTAAAACCAAGCTTAAATAAGCTCTCAAACCTTATAATATCAAAAATGTACAGATTTCAGTCAGGGAACCAGAAAGATATAAAACTGAGTGAAAAAGATAACAGATGCCAAGACCGAAATGGTAAAATATTACAATTATATTTGAAAAAGTTTAAAGGAGCCATCATAAAAATTCTTAAACAAGCAATTATGAACATTCTTGAAACAAATGAAAAAAAAAATGGAAGTCTCAGCAAGGAACTATAAAGTTAGCAAAAAACTAGAAGATGGAGAGGAATCAAATGAAAATTTTAGAACTGAAAAATAAAAGCCAATGAAAACCTCAATGGATAGGCTCAATAGTAAAGTGAAAGGGATAGAGGAAAAAATGTGAATTTTTAGACAGAATAATAGAAATGACCAAATGTGAACAACAGAGAGAAAAAAAAACTGAACAAATAAATTTGTCAGTGCCTCAGGGATCTATGTTACCATAACAAATAATCTAGCATTCAAGTCATCAAAGTCTCACAAGGGGAAGAGAAAGAAGACAGACTATAAAAGTATTCAAAGAAAAAATGGCTAAAACTCCTCAAATCTGGAAAGAGATAGAAATCTACAGATCCAAACAGCTGAGGGAATTCCAAACAAGATAAATCCAAAGACATCCACACCAAGATGCACCATAATTAGACTTCTGAAAATTAAAAGCAGAGAAAGACTTTTGAAAGCAGCCAGAGAAAAATAATACCTTACCTATAGAGGGAAAAAAAATTTATGTGACATTAGACTTCTCATTAAAACCGTAAAAGCCAGGAAGAAGTAGCACATTTTTCTAGCACTGAAATAAAAGAACTATCAACCCAGAGTTCTATACTTGGTGAACATATTCTTTCAGAAAGAAGAGAAAAAATCAATACATTCACAGATAAAGAAAAACTAACCCAAACCACCTTAAAAGAAAAGCTAAAGGAAATTCTCTAAATATAAAGGAAACAAAAGAAAGGACCTTGGAACAGCAGGAAGAAAGAACACAGTAAGCAAAAATGAGGATAAAAGCAATCTTTCTTTCATTCTCCTTTGAGTTTTCTAAAATTGTATTTCACAACAGGATCATGAGAAATGAAGAGGGTTCAGATTTCTATGCTTCTTTTGAGTTGATAAAATAACAATAGACTATGACAAGTTATATACTTATAAATGCAATACCTAATCAACAAATGAAAAAAGAAAGCAAAAAGACAAATGAAAACAGAAAAAAAACAGAAAACAAAAATTAAACAGCAGATTTAAGAACTATTTATAATTACAATAATGTAAACAGTCACTCAGTCATGTCTCACTCTTTGTGACCCCAGGGACTGTAGCCCTCCAGGCTCCTCTGTCCATGGGGATTCTCCAGGCAAGAGTACTAGAGTGGGTTGCCATGTCCTCCTCCACGGGGTCTTCCCAACACAGGGATCAAACCCAGGTCTCCAGCATTGCAAGTGGATTCTCTACCTTCTGAGTCACCAGAAAAGCCCCATACTACTGGAGTGTGTTGCCATGCTCTCCTCCAGGGGATATTCCCAACCCAGGGATTGACCCCAGGTTTCCCACATTGCTGCTGCTGCTGCTAAGTCACTTCAGTCATGTCCGACTCTGTGTGATCCCATAGATGGCAGCCCACCAGGCTCCACCGTCCCTGGGATTCTCCAGGCAAGAACACTGGAGTGGGTTGCTATTTCCTTCTCCAATGCATGAAAGTGAAAAGTGCCGACCCTCAGCGATCCCATGGACTGCAGCCTTCCAGACTCCTCCATCCATGGGATTTTCCAGGCAAGAGCACTGGAGTGGGGTGCCATTGCCTTCTCCGAACTTTGCCCTTCCTCCTACCTAATAATAATAATAATAATAAAGGTCCATATGGTCAAAGCTATGGTTTTTCCAGTAGTTAGAAGGTAAAGAATCTGCCTGCAATGCAGGAAACCCGGGTTTAATCCCTGGGTTGGGAAGATCCCCTGGAGAAGGAAATGGCAACCCACTCCAGTATTCTTGCCTGGAGAATTCCATGGACAAAGGAGCCTGGTGGGCTACAGTCCATGGGATAGCAAAGAGTCAGACACGACTGAGTGACTAACGCTAACACTTTTACAATGTGAGAGTTGGACCATAAAGAAGGCTTGAGCACCAAAGAATTTATGTTTTTCAAACTGTGGAGTTGGAGAAGACTCTTGAGAGTCCCTTAGAGAGCAAGATCCAACCAGTCAATCATAAAGGAAATCAACCCACATTGCAGGCAGATTCTTTGCTGACTGAGTCACCAGGGATGCCCAAGAATACTGGAGTGGGTAGCACATCCCTTCTCCAGGGGATCCTCCTGACCCAGGAATTGAACCAAGGTCTCCTGCTTTGCAGGAGGATTCTTTACTAGCTGAGCTACCAAGGAAGCCCAAGATATTAAGACATAGCAAGAATACACAGAAGAACCATATAAAAAAGATCTTAATGACCCAGATAACCACAATAGAGTGATCACTTCCTAGAGCCAGACATCTTGGAGTATGAAGTCAAGTGAGACTTAGGAAACATCAATATAAACAAAGCTAGTGGAGGTGGTGGAATTCCAGCTGAGCTATTTCAAATCCTAAAAGATGATACTAGTAAAGTGCTGCACTCAATATGCCAGCAAATTTGGAAAACTCAGCAGTGGCCACAGGACTGGAAAAGGTCTGTTTTCATTCCAATCCCAAAGAAGGGCAATGACAAAGAATGTTCAAACTATCACACAACTGCACTCATCTCACACACAAGCAAAGTAATGCTCAAAATTCTCCAAGCTAGGCTTCAAGAGCACATGAGCCGAGAACTCCCAGATGTTCAAGCTGGATTTAGAAAAGGCAGAGGAACCACAGATCAAATTGCCAACATCTGCTAGATCGTAGAAAAAGCAAGAGAATTCCAGAAACACATCTGCTTCGTTAACTATGCTAAAGCCTTTGACTGTGTGGATCACAACAAACTGAAAAATTCTTAAAGAGATGGGAATATCAGACCAGCTTACCTACCTCCTGTGAAACCTATATGCAGGTCAAGAAGCAACAGTTAGAACAGGACATGGAAAAATATCCTGTTGGACTAGTTCAAAATTGGGGAAGGAGTAGATCAAGGCTGTATATTGTCACCCTGCTTATTTAACTTATATGCAAAGTCAGTTCAGTTCAGGCTTCCCTATTCATCACCAACTCCCAAGACTTGCTCAAACTCACGTCCATCGAGTCAGTGGTGTCTTTCAATCATCTTAACCTCTGTCATCCCCTTTTCCTCCGGCCTTCAATCTTTCCCAGCATCAGGGTCTTTTCCAGTGCGTCAGTTCTTCGCATCAGTTGACCAAAATATTGAAGCTTCAGCTTCATCATCAGTCCTTCCAATGAATATTCTGGACTGTTTTCCTTTAGGATTGACTGGTTTGACGTCCTTGCTGTCCATGGGACTCTCAAGAGTCTTCTCCAGCACCACAGTTCAAAATCATCAATTCTTTAGCACTCAACTTTCTTTATGGTCCAACTCTCACACCCATATGTGACTACTGGAAAAACCATAGCTTTGACTAGATGGACCTTTGTCACTAAAGTCTCTGCTTTTTAATATGCTGTCTAGGTTGGTCATAGCTTTTCTCTCAAGGAGCAAGCATCTTTTAATTTCATGACTGCAGTCACCATCCGCAGTGACTTTGAAGCCCAAGAAAATAAAGTCTGTCACTGTTTCCACTGTTTCCCCATCTATTTGCCCTGAAGTGATGGGACTGGATGCCATCATCTTCATTTTTTGAATGTTGAGTTTTAAGCCAACTTTTTTACTTTCCTCTTTAACTTTCATCAAGAGGCTCTTCACTTTCTGCCATAAGGGTGGTGTCATCTGCATATCTGAGGTTATTGATATGTCTCACAGCAATCTTGATTCCAGCTTGTACTTCATCCAGTCTGGCTTTTCACATGATGTACTCTGTATATAAGTTACATAAGCAAGGTGACAATATACAGTCTTTACCTACTCCTTTCCCAATTTAGAAACCAATCCTTTGTTCCATGTCCTATTCTAACTGTTGCTTCTTGACCTGCATACAGATTTCTCAGAAGGCAGGTATAGTGGTCTGGTATTCCCATTTAAGAATTTTCCACAGTTTGTTGTGATCCACACAGCCAAAGGCTTTATTGTAGTCAATTAAGCTGAAGTACATATTTTTCTGGAATTTTCTTGCTTTTTCTATGATCCAACAGATGTTGGAAATTTGATCTGTGGTTCCTCTGCCTTTTCTAAATCCAGCTTGAACATCTGGGAGTTCTCAGTTCACGTACTCTTGAAGCCTAGCTTGGAGAATTTTGAGCATTACTTTGCTAGTGTGTGAGATGAGTGCAGTTGTGTGATAGTCTGAACATTCTTTGTCATTGCTCTTCTTTGGGATTGGAATGAAAACAGACCTTTTCCAGTCCTGTGGCCACTGCTGAGTTTTCCAAATTTGCTGGCATATTGAGTGCAGCACTTTACTAGTATCATCTTTTAGGATTTGAAATAAGTCAGCTGGAATTCCATCACCTCCACTAGCTTTGTTCATAGTGATGCTTGCTAAGGCCTGCCTGACTTCGCACTCCAGAGTATCTGGCTCTAGGTAAGTGATCACTCTATTGTGGTTATCTGGGTCATTAAGATCTTTTTTGTATGGTTCTTCTGTGTATTCTTGCCACCTCTTCTTAATATCGTCTGCTTCTGTTAGGTCCATACCGTTTCTGTTCTTTATTGTGCCCATATTTGCATGAAATGTTCCCTTGGTATCTCTAATTTTCTTGAAGAGATCTCTAGTCTTACCCATTGTATTGTTTTCCTCTTTCCTTGATCACTTAGAAAGATTTTCTTATCTCTCCTTCCTTTTCTCTGGAACTCTGCATTCAGATGGATATATCTTTCCTTTTCTCTTTTGCCTTTCACTTCTCTTTTCTCACTGTTTGTAAGGCCTCTTCAGACACCCATTTTGCCTTTTTGCATGTCTTCTTCTTGAGGATAGTTTTGTTCACCCCCATCCTGTACAATGTTATGAACCTCCATCCTTAGTTCTTCAGGGAATCTGTCAGATCTAATCCCTTGAATCTATTTGTCACTTCCACTATATAATAAGGGATTTTATTTAGGTCATATCTGAATAGTCTAGTGGTTTCCCCTACTTTCTTCAATTTAAGTCTAAATTTTGCAATAAGGATTTCATGATCTGAGCCACAGTCAGTTCCTGGTCTTGTTTTTGCTGACTCTATAGTGCTTCTCCATCTTTGGCTGCAAAGAATATAATCAATTTGATTTCGGTATTGACCATCTGGTGATGTCCATATGTAGAGTCTTCTCTTGTGTTGTTGGAAGAGGGTGTTTGCTGTGACCAGTGCATTCTCTTGGCAAAACTCTGTTAGCCTTTGCCCTGCTTCATTTTGTACTCCAAGGCCTAACTTGTCTGTTACTCCAGGTATCTCTTGACTTCCTACTTTTGCATCCCAGTCCCCTATGATGAAAAGGAAATCTTTTTTGGTGTTAGTTCTAGGTCTTGTAGGTCTTCATAGCACCTACAGTGCTATGAAGTGCTATTAAACTTCAGTTTCTTCTGCATTAGTGGTTGGGGCATAGACTGGGATTACTGTGATATTGAATGGTTTGCCTTCTAAACAAACAGAAATCATTCTGAAAAACCTAGACAGCATATTAAAAGGCCAAGACATCACTTTGCCATCAAAGGTCCATATAGTCAAAGCCATGGTTTTTCCAGTAGTCATATATGGATGTGAAAGTTGGGCCATAAAGAAGGCTGAATGCCAAAGAATTGATGCTTTTGAACAGTGGTGTTGGAGAAGACTCTTGAGAGTCCCTTGGACTGCAAGGAGATCAAACCAGTCAATCCTAAAGGAAATCAACCCTGAATATTCATAGGAAGCACTGATGATGAAGCTGAGGCTCCAATACTTTGGCCACCTGATGCAAACAGCTGACTCATTGGAAAAGACCCTAATGCTGGGAAAGATTGAAGGCAAAAAGAGAAGAGGGCAGGAGAGGAAGAGATGGTTGGATGGCATCACCTACCCGATGGACATGAATTTGAGCCAACTCCAGGAAATAGGAAGGACAGAGAAGCCTAGTGTGCTGAGTTCATGGGGTTGCAAAGAGCTGAACATGACTTAGCAACTGAAAAACATAGTGTCTATACATGTAATTATATATTTCTTTTACATTTATATATATATATATATAATTATTACCCTGATACCAAAACCAAAGATAGCACAAAAAAGAAAAACTGCAGACCAATATTCTTTATAATATAGATGTAAAAATTCTAAAGATACTGTTAATATCTAGAATACACAGCATCTAGGAAATACAAATAACACTCAAACCCAATAATTAAAAATAAAAAAGCAACAATACAATTAAAAATAGGAAATATGCACAGACATTTCACCAAAGAGAAGATACAGATGCAAATAAACACATGAAAAAAATTGTTCAACATCACTAGCCATCAGTTCAGTTCAGTTCAGTCGCTCAGTCGTGTCTGACTCTGCAACCCCATGAATTGCAGCATGCCAGGCCTCCCTGTCCATCACCAACTCCTGGAGTTCACCCAAACTCAAGTCCATCGAGTTGGTGATGCCATCCAGCTATCTCATCCTCGGTCGTCCCCTTCTCCTCCTGCCCCCAATCCCTCCTAGCATCAGAGTCTTTTCCAATGAGTCAACTCTTCGCATGAGGTGGCCAAAGTATTGGAGTTTCAGCTTTAGCATCAGTCCTGCCAAAGAACACCCAGGGCTGATCTCCTTCAGAATGGACTGGTTGGATCTCCTTGCAGTCCAAGGGACTCTCAAGTGTCTTCTCCAACATCACAGTTCAAAAGCATCAATTCTTCAGTGCTCAGCTTTCTTCACAGTCCAACTCTCACATCCATACACAACCACTGGAAAAACCATAGCCTTGACTAGACGGACCTTAAAATTACAATGAGATACATTTTTAAAGCCATTCTGATATGTGTAGTGACAATACCACAGACTGGCACAGATGTGTGGAAAAACTGGTCACTCATGCATTGCTGGCATGAATATAAAGTGGTACAGCCACTCTATAAATGATAATTGCACTCGGACACATTTATAAAAGAGAAATAAAAACTTATGTTACACATTATGTACATAAATGTTTATAGCAACTTTATTCATAATCCTCCAAACTAGAAACAACCCAGTTGTCATCCTTCAGAGGTAAATGGTCATACAAATTATAGTACATCCATACCATGGAGTATGACTCAGCAATAACGAGGAATGAAGTACTGCTACACACAACAATCTGGATGAATTTCCAGAGAACTAGGCATAGTGAAAAAAAGCCAGTTCCAAAATGTTACAGTATGATTCCATTTATAATATTTTTGAGATGACAAAATTATAGAAAGGAAGAACAAACTTGTGACGGCCAGGTGATAAGGAAGGGATGAATGTGGGAGGAAGGTGGGTGTGATGGTTGTGGTGATGGAAATGTTCTGCATCTTGACCACATCAATGTCAATATCTGCTTGTGATGTTATAGTACAGTTTCACGAAATGGTATCATTGATGGAAATGGGTAAAGGACACACATGCTCTATTTCTTAACAGCAAGTAAATCTACAGTTCTCAAGAATTTTAATTTTTTAAGAGAAAAATGTAGTACATACCCAGTTCAGTTCAGTCACTCAGTCATGTCCAACTGTTTGCGACCCCATGAACTGCACCACACCAGGCCTCCCTGTCCATCATCAAACTCATGTCCACTGAGTCGATGATGCCATCCAACCATCTCTGTCGATCTCTCCTCCTCCTGCCTTCAATCTTTCCCAGCATCAGGGTCTTTTCCAATGAGTCAGTTCTTCACATCAGGTGGCCAAAGTATTGGAGTTTCTGCCTCAACATCAGTCCTTCCAATGAACATTCAGGACTGATTTCTTTCAGGATGAACTGGTTGGATCTCCTTGCAGTCCAAGGGACTCTCAAGAGTCTTCTCCAATGCCACAGTTCAAAAGCATCAATTCTTCGGCACTCAGCTTTCTTTATAGTCCAACTCTCACATCCATACATGACTACTGGAAAAACCATAGCCTTGACTAGATGGACCTTTGTTGGCAAAGTAATGTCTCTGCTTTTTAATATGCTGTCCAGGTACATATTCAGAGAAATTCAAAATGCAGATTAGAAAGACCCAATCTGGTTATTATATACTGATATACTAATAGATATATTCACTTATTAGGGGACTTGAACTATACTACTTTTAATCACAGAAAAATATATGTTCCTTTTATTTTCCCCTATATATTTGCTTCAGGGCCACATGAGAAACTCTAGAGAATTTTATAGGGCTGGAAAGCTCACAGATGGCTCATTCTGAGTCAAGTCCTAAAGTAGTGATGAGATTGATTTCTTCTTGAAGACTGACTTGGAACAATGCATTCAGTGGCTGTCTCTGGTACTGTGTTACACAGAACTGTGAGACAATCTCTGCAACCAAACTAGAACACTGTGGTTGATTAGCACATCTATCATGGGCAAGAGGTACAGGAGCAGCAATACATGTGATGGTAAATACAGAGATTTACCATCTCTGTTCACTACAAGAAGTTCTTTCTAAACAACCTCACAAATTTCAAGAGACACTTTGCTAGTAAAATTCTCTGTGTAAAGGTTCTTAGAAACCCATTCTCTGTCACAGCCACGTATTATATTATGTTTTAGATAGAGTAACTTTTACACAGTTTTCTTTCATTTATCAGTCCAACAAATTTTACATGTGAATAAAACCTACAGAAAAAATCGTTACGTGAAATCCAAAATAACATCATTATGAAATATATAAGGTAGAAACAAAAAAGTCTAGATAGGACTGAGAATCAGATTAGTAGTAAGAAAGCTTAAAAAATCATGGTTTAAAAAAGAAAGATATGAAATCAAATAAGAGTTATGACAAAGTAAGTGATCCAGCATTAAGAGTTGGTATCCCCAAAATGGACAAAGAAAGCATTCAAATATAATATTGCAAAAGATTGCTTTAGAAAAATTTAAATCTACAGATCAGAAAGAGGCACAATGCTTCAGGAAAAGAATGATACAGAATGAATGACTGAGACATAGACTCCCAGTACAGAGAAAGAATTTTTCAGACTATCAGGCAAAGGGAGTCACCTACAAAAATAAATGCACAAGTTTCTGTGAGTGGTGGGGAGCTGCAGAAATCAGGCAGCTCTCAGATTTCTCCATGGCGGTGTATAATGCCACAATCATTAGATTAGAGTGATGGGTATGAAGCTACAAGGGAACGAAAACACGACCTAAGATTTTTTTTAATTATGTATTTATATTTTGGTTGCACTGGGCCTTCATTGCTGCACGTGGGCTTTCTTTAGTTGTGGCAAGGGGGAGCTATTCTTCCTTGCACTTCATGGGCTTCTCACTGTGGTGACTTTTGCTGCAGAGCACAGGCTCTAGATACACAGGCTTCAGTAGCTGTAGCACACGGGCTCCAGGGCACAGGCTCAGTGATGGCGGCGCACAGACTTAGTTGGTCTGCAGCATGTGGGATCTTCCGGGACCAGGGAGCAAATCCCATGCGCCATGCATTGGCAGGCGGACTCCTGTCCACTGTACCATCAAGGAAGTCCATGATTTTAATACTCAGACAAGTAAGATTTTAATACTCAGACAAGTTGTCCTTCAAGTACAAAAGAATAAAGAAGCTCAGGCATAAATAACCCCCCAAATAGAATACCTATGAGTCATCTGTGAAAAAGTTGCTTAACAATAAAATGCACCTAATCAAAGACAAATCAAAAGAGATTTCACATATAGAAAAGACTGATGAGCATTTATTGAATCAGTTGAAATATACAACTAAGCAAAAACACCCGTGGAGAATAATTATTCCAGGAGAGAACACAAATGTTAAACTTTGACATTAAAAAGTTTCATATTTGAAAGTTCCCTAGAGTAAAAAAGTTCCCATCGCAAGAAAAAAAAAAAAAAAGTACTTAGGCTGACAGTTAACTAGACTTATTGTGGTAGTCATTTCACAATGCATATAAGTAGGAAATCATGTTGTACAACTGAAACTAATATTATATGTCAATTACACCTCAATTTTTAAAGTGACATGGAAAATAAGGGGCAAGGAAAAAATGAAGAATGCTAATTTCTGCAGCTTTCATAGCAACAAATAAGCAATACAATATTTTTTTTCGAAGTTTTAAAGACTCTTCTGGCCTTCTGTCATTTCCTTCTTTAAAACCATAATAGAAATCTTTCAAAAAATAAAATACTTTGTGGTAGACAATCATATGAATATTTCAACAGCTTCAGTTTCACTTTAGGTTTCTTCGTTTTTCTAAGATCAACTAAAATTAAACCCAAATATCTAACAAATAGCTCAAGTAATATAGTTTTCTTGTTAAATTGTCTGTATATCAATTCTTACATTTATATGTATATTAAGAATGACTGGAAAGATGGTCATCATTTAATGTTAACAATGGTAATTTCTGGATGGTGGGAGGGATTTTTATTTCCTTGGTATTTGTATTTCCTGCTTCCCTTGAATTCTTCATAATGAGAGCACTCATTTATAGCACTCATGAAATGTCATAACTAAGGCTACTAAAAGGCTTAGTAATAAACCAAATATTTTAAAGGGAATTTTGTATTTTAAAATGTAATTTTCAAACATGCTCTTACTGACCTTATGAAACAGAAGAGTTATGGCAGATAAAGAGTAAACCAGAATACTATTCATATATTGTGAGGATCACTCTTCCCTAAATGAAGGTCTACTTTTTTTTTAATGGCTAATGAAAGACAAGAACTTTTTAAAACTTTCTTGCAACAGACTCAACTAGGAAGGTATTAAAAACACAGCACATTTATTTAAACTGTTACTTTTGATAATTCATTGACTCTTATGACAGATCAGTATCTTCATTCTATTACCTTATTGGGTACATTCATTAGTGTTACATAAAACTTAATGTAAAATTAAACAATTAAAAGTACAGTTAAGAACATAGTCGATCTGCATGAGAGGATTCACCATCATGTACCGTAGTCCCTAATGCAGTTATTTTTTCTGTTTTCTGGGCCTCTCCAGCTTAGACTCATTTTCATTTCAGAGAATATAAAAGCAGCTTCACAGAGCTCTCGCCCATGAGGGCCCAGCCGCTGCGCTATCAGTGTGTGTTGACCCAGTGGTACCTGTCCACCCGGTGCCCAGCAGCAGGCCTATGACCTTTAGGGGTCTTATGCAACACATGATAAGCATTTCCTAGGAGGCCCATCCGGCCATCCCTCATATTCTTTTTTCGGGGAATTTGGAACCAAGATTGAAAGGGCTGTTTCAAGTTTTCAACCTGGGGAGAAAATAAAAAGGAACATGATGATTTTCTAATCATCTAATAAGTCAGCTTTAAGGATTAACTATAAACACATAACTCACAGGTATTAAAACTTTTAAAAGCATAGCAAATACAAACGAATAGAAATCAAGATAATTATCTTTGAAAAATTGACTTGATGGAGGTTATTAAATAAAAAACACATTTACTCAAATTAGTATATATTCTCCCCTATCCAACCCCCACCTCACTCAATCTGAAACCGTTTAATTACAATCTCTGCAGCTGAGGTGTAGAAACACCCATTTTAAACATCCCAGGTGGCCAATACAAATGTTTTGCAGACCACACTTTGGAAGAACATTGCTCTGAAAGAACATAGCTGACTACAGATCTGATCCTTAGATGAGGATGATCTTTCTAAGGATCAGAATAGAATTAAGGGCAAATATTTCACTACATAATTTAAAACTTTTATACATATAGAGGCTTCCCTCCTAGTTCAACTGGTAAAGAATCCGCCTGCAATGCAGGAGACCCTGGTTCAATTCCTGGCTTAGAAAGATCCCCTAGAGAAGGGATAGGCTATCTACTCCAGTGTTCCTGGACTTCCCTTGTAGCTTAGCTGGTAAAGAATCTGCCGGCAATGTGGGAGACCTGGGTTCTATCCCTGGGTTGGGAAGATCCCCTGGAGAAGGGAAAGGCTACCCACTCCAGTATTCTGGCCTGGAGAATTCCATGGACCATGGAGTTGCAAAGAGTCAGACACTACTGAAAGACTTTCACTTTCACATATAGAACTAAATACAAACAGTATATATAATTTAGAAAACTAAACAAGCTAGGGGAAAGAAATTTGCCAGTAATATGACAAGGGGTTAGAGGGATTGAACCTGTGTCTCTTACATCTCCTTCATTAGCAATTTCTTATGTCTCCTTAATTAGCAGTTGGGTTCTTTACCACTAGCACCACCTAGGAAGCCCCCAAAATATTCCTAACCCTTGAAAAGCCTATAACAGCACATTAGGACCTCAAAATAAATGGGTGAAGAAAAAATTCATTAGATAGATAGTACCTACAACATTTAGGTACATGGATTTTTGTTTTAATGTTTAATTTAATTAGTAATATAATCAATATTATAATAGTCAAAGCTATGTTTTTTCATGTAGTCATGTATGAATGTGAGAGCTGGACAATAAAAACAACTGAGCGCCAAAGAATTGATGCCTTCAAATGGTGGTGCTGGCGAAGACTCTTGAGAGTCCCCTGGACTGCAGGGAGATCCAACCATCCGAAAGGAAATCAACCCTGAATATTCACTGGAAGGACAGATGCTGAAGCTAAAGCTCCAATACTTTGGCCACCTGATGCAAAGAACTGACTCATTGGAAAAGACCCTGATGCTGGGAAAGATTGAAGACAGGAGAAGGGGACAACAGAAGATGAGATGGTTGGATGGCATCACCGACTCAATAGACATGGGTTTGACCAAACTCAGGGAGATAGTGAAGGACAGGGAAGCTTGGCATGCTGCAGTCCACAGGGTTGCAAAGACTCAGACACGACTGAGTGACAGAACAACATAATTAATAAAATGCTATTTTTCAAGAAGAATATCCAATCTTAGGGAAAATGATAAAACAAACACTTTCACATAGAGCTGGTGAGACTACAAATAGAGACATCTTTTTAGAAAGTACTTTGCCATGTGTTAACTTGTAAAATGCTCATACTCAATGACCTAATAATTCCATGTCTGAGAACCAAATCAAGAAACAACTCAAGATTCAGACATCTCTATAAAAATTAGCTTTTTTAATACCACAACAATGTGGAAGCAACCCTAGATGTCTGCCAATAATTTGTTAGCTAAATAAACTATAAAGGAAGCAAGTGGTTTAAAGTGTTAAATAGTTAAATTGCTTTAACACGTCCATACATAAGTGGTTAAGAAAACAAATTACATACAAAGTGGCAGAGATTCTCCCTAAATCAGTGTTTTTTTCAACTGTAAGTTGTCATCATTAGTGGGTCATAAAATCAATTTAAGTGGTTGATATTAACTTAATTTATCAAAGATTTGAGGCATTGTGCCTAGTAAGGATAAGTTCATCATGAAACCTATTTCCAATATATAGATATGCATATCTTCCTATGATCATGGTTGTGACTTAAAAAATAAATAATTTTTGTTGGTTTTTTTTTTGAAAACTGCTCTGGTGGTAGAGTCACAGACCTTTGATCATCACTTAATATTCCAAATGTTGTACAGGTGGTATGTTATTTTCCATTGTCAAAAACTACTAATTTTAATATCTAATTCTGAAAGAATTTAGGTGAAAGGAAATTTGTGTTGCGTTGTGCTTAGTCGCTCAGTCATGTCTGACACTTTGCGACCTATGACTATAACCTGCCAGGTTCCTCTGTCCATGGGGATTCTCCAAGCAAGAATACTGGAGTGGGTTGCCATGCCCTCCTCCAGGGGATCCTCCCAACCCAGGGACTGAAGTCGGGTCTCCTTCATTGCAGGCAGATCCTTTACCATCTGAGCCATGAGTGAAGCCCGAAAGAAAATTTACGTATGCTCAAATACTATATGGAGAAATTCGACTAGAAAAGATGGTGTATATCCTGAGCACTCAGCCAAGTTGAGGGAATAAAAAGAGAGAAAGAAGGAAAAAATAGAAAAGTTTTGCCAGAATGTCAATATTGTGATTTAAATCTTCATAATTTGTTTTTCCATGTTTCCCAATTATTTATTTGCTTTTACAGTGAGCCTACTCTTTTTAGAATTAAAATAGAAAAAAAAAAAAAAAAGAAAAAGTGGGCTTCCCTAGTGGCTCAGGGGTGAAGAATCTGCCTGCAGTGCAGGAGACACCTGTTTAATTCCTGATCTGAGAAGATCCCAGGTGCCTGGGGGCAGCTAAGCCCCTGCACCACAACTATCGAGCCTGTGCTCTAGAGCCTGGGAGCTGCAACTACTGAAGCCCGAGCACTCAAGACTGTGCTCCAGAACAAGAGGAGTCACCGCAACGAGAAGCCCGCGCACCACTCCCAGCACTAGAGAAAAACCTGCGCGGCAACAAAGACCCAACACAAATAAATAAATAAAATTATATTTTGAAAAGAAGGAAAAAGTATAGAGGAGAAATGGAAACACTTTACCTGATAAATACTCTTTGGATTGCTGACTTTAGGAATTATCTGAGGTTCTTTCTTACAACTTTCTTCATCAGAGGAAGTGCCGGAGGAGTAGTCTAACGTGGCTCTATTAACAGCATCACTGATTTGTTGGGATAATTCCCATTCCTCCCATCTGCCTTTGAAAGAAGCAATTGTAAATGGATGATTCTTCTCACCATACCTAAGAAAGAAAGGAAAATAAAGCATTCATTAGGGACTCAAATTCTCACAGGTTTTTATTTCTAACCTTTTCTGGAAACAGCTCAGTAACTTACAAGAAGAGTTACTTGAAAACAACAACAACAAATTGTGAGAATTAGGCCAAGATGGTAGAGTAGCAAGACCCTGAGCTTACCTTCTCTCATGAGCACACCAAGATTACAACTATTTAGACAGCAGTTATTGATGAGAGACTGAAATCTAGCAGAAAAGATCTTCTACAATAAAGTGATAAAGAAGGAACCACAATGAGGCAGGTAAGAGGAGTGGAATGTAGTCCAGACACATACCTGCAGGTGGGCAACACACACACAGGGGGATAGTGACAGAGGTTCTCCCAAGGAGCATTCAGTGGGTGAGCCCCACATCACGCTCCCCAGGCCAGAGAGCCGACCCCAGGAAGACGAGTCCCCAGAATGTTTGGCTTTGAAGGCCAGGGGGCTTACTTTCTGGAGAGCCAGATGGCTGTGGGAAATAGAGACACCACTCTCCAAAAGCCCACACAAAATTTCACATGCTCTGGGACCCAGGGCAGAGGCAGCAGTTTGAAAGGAACCTGCGTCAGACCCACCTGCTGATCTTGGAGAGCCTCCCGCAGAGGCAGGAGGCCGTGAGCTCACCCTGGGGCCACAGGAACTGGCCGCAGCCATTCCGAGGAGCTCGATCCACCATGCGAACACTGGTACTGACAAAGGCCGCTTTGAAATCCTCCCTCTAGCTGACTAGAACTAGGACCCAGACCCGCCAGTAACCCATCAGCACCAGTGCTGAGTTGCCTTGGGCCAAACACCTGGCCAGGTGGGGAAACAGTCCCTTCTACTGTCAGGCACACTGCCCTAAGACCCCTGAGCCCACTGCGGCCCCAGAATACTACACTGTCCACCAGGGGGCTCAGCACCTGGCCCCACATGCCAGGGCACCAGCACTAGCCCCAGGACCCCCAGGGCCCTGCAAGCAGAGACCTAGGACCCAGCTCTGCCTACCAGTGTTCTGGAACCAACCTCAAGACCTCCTGACCCCTGGGCCCACCTGACAATGAACCAGCACTAACCTGGGGGCCAACTTCACACACCAGTGGACATCAAGACCTCTGGGCCCTGGCTTCACCCATCAACGGGCAGACACCAGCCCTAGGACCACCACAGGCCCACAGCCTACCATGACAGGACCCAGCGCACCCACCAGCAGGCTAACACCAGCTCCAGGATCTCCTGGGCCCAGGCCCCACCTACCAGCAGGTCAGCCCTGGCTCTGAGACACCTTGGATCCCTCAGTCAGCCAATCAGATATCTACCCCACCCACCAATGGGCCAAAGCAAGCTTTGGAACACCCTGGAGCCTGTAGCTGGCTATCTCAGTGTGCTGCCTCACCCACCAGCAGACCTATAGCAGCTAAATCCAGGACACCCAGGGTCCTGCACCCAGAAATATCGACATAGCTCCACCCACCAAATGAGCTAGCACTAGCCCCAGGGCACCCTGGGACCCTGGGCCCCCGTTCCCACCTCCTAAACCCCCATCGACATCCTGCCACCAGTTCTGAGTCCCTTGTAGCAAGAGAACTCAGGACCTGGTTCTGCCTGACAGTAGGTCAGCGCCAGCCCTAGGATCTGGCTACACTCTTCAGCAGGTGGGCACCAGCCCCAGGATCCCTTGGGCCTTAATATTGCCCACCAGCAGGTGGACACCACTTCTGGCATACCTTGGGACCCTCATGCAGCAGCCCCAAGACACAATCCCACCCCTGGTGGGCTAACACTAGCTTTGTGACCCCCAGGCCCTGCAGTCAGAGACCCCAAGACACAACTCTGCCCACCAGTGAGCCAACACTAAGCCCCAGCACCCTCTCAACTATCCCCCACCCACCAGCAGACCAATACCAGCTCTAGGACATGTTGAACCCCCTCAGCCAGCCACTGTGGGATCCAGCCTTACTCACCAATGAGCCAGCACCAGCTGTGGGACACTCCAGAACCCACAACCAGTTGTATAAGAAAGCAACCCCACCCACCAGAAGGCTGACATTAAAATTAGAAACCTCAGCGCTACAACTCCACCACCTCCACCCCCAAGCCCCAGAAACCAGCTCTGCCCATCAGTGAGCCAGCACTAGCCCCAGGAGCCCCTTCCTCAGGGTTCCACAGCCAACTGCCTCGACCCAACCCTGCAAACCACCAGCTGGCAGCCTCCATGCAAGGCAGGGCCTGGCAATCAATCAGACCAAGGGCCAGCCACACCTATCAGACCACCCACAGCAGTCATCCCACCACAGCGTAAGGGCCCACATAGGGGGCACCCCTAGAGCATACAGCGCTGGTGACCAGAGGGAAGAGCACTGCTGGGATGCCCTGGATGTCTCCTACAAAAGGCTACTTCTCCAAAGTCAGGAAATACTACCAACCAACCAGGTACATAGAAATAAGAACAAATTAGGCCACAAATGAGGGAACAAAGGAACATGTTCTAAATGAAAGAGCAGGATAAAACCCCAGAAGGTAAGTGGAAAAAGGCAATCTACCCAAGAAAAAGTTTAAGGTAAAGATCATAAAGATAAACAAAGAACTTGGGAGAAGAATAGAGAAAAATAGTGAAAAGTTAAGAGTTAGAAGACATACCAAAGAATCAAACAGAGCAGGAGTATACAGTAACTGAAATGAAATACACTAGAGGGACTCAACAGTAGGTTGGGTGATAGAGAAGAACAGATCAGTAAGCTGAAAGACAGATTAATATAAATCACTGAACTTGAACAGAAAAAAGGAATAGAAAGAAATTAGGATACTTAGAGATCTCTGGAACACCACCAAGCACACTAACATTTGCATTAGAGAAGAAAAGAAAAGGATTAGAGAACTATTTGAAGACATAATAGCTGAAAACTTCCCTATCTGGGAGACGAAACAGACATCCAGGTCCAGGAAGCATAGAGAGTCTCAAATAGAATCAACCCAAGGAGGACCACACCAAGATATATTGTTATTAAAATGGAAAAGACAGAAAATATTAAAAGCAAGGGAAACGCAACAAGTTGCATGTAAGGGAATCCCCGTAAGGCTATCAGCAGACTTTTCAGCAGAAACTGCAGGCCAGAAGAGTATCATGTAATATATTTAAAGTGATGAAATGGAGAAATTATGGCCAAGAATACACCACATGGCAAAGTTTACTAGATTTGAAAAAGAGATCAAAAGTTTTACAGACAAGCAAAAGCTGAAAGAGATCAGCACCACCAAACCAGTTTTGCAAGAAATGTTAAAAGGTACTTCTCTAAGTGAAAAAGGAAAACCACAACTAGAAACATGAAAATTACAAAAGGAAAAAGCTTATTGGTTAAAGGAAAATATACACTAAAAGCAGCAAGATGAACCACATACAAACCTAATAGGAAGATTAAAAGACAAAAGTAGTAAAATTGCCTAGACCTGCAGTAAGTAATTAAAGGATACATGAAACAATTAGATGTAAAATATGATGTCAAAAACAGTAAGCATGAGAGAGGAGGAGTAAAAGTGAAGGATTGTTAAAATGCATTTAAAATTAAAGAGATCAGCAACTTAAATAATCACATTTATAAACACACACCCTTTTTTAAAAAAACAATGGAATTCCAAAAAAAACACCTACTTCTGTTTCATTGACTATGCTAAAGTCTTTGTGTGGATCACAAAAAGCTGTGGAATATTCTTAAAGAGATGAGAATACCAGATCAACTTACCTGTATCCTGAGAAACCTGTTGCAGGTCTAGAAGCAACAGTTAGAACCTTACACGAACAACTGACTGGTTCAAAATTGGGAAAGGAGTATGACAAGGCTGTATATTGTCACTCTGTTTATTTAAATTATATGCAGGGTACATCATGCGAAATGCTGGGCTGGATGAGTTACAAGCTGGAATCAAGATTGCTGGGAGAAATAAACAACCTCAGATGTGCACATGATACCACCCTAATAGCAGAAAGTAAAGAGGATCTAGAGAGGCTCTTGATGAGGGTGAGGAGGAGAGTGAAAAAGCTGGCTTAAAGCTCAACATTAGAAAACAAAGATTATGGCATCTGGTCCCATCACTTCATGGCATATAGAAGGGGAAAAAGTGGGAGCAGTGATGGATTTTCTCTTCTTGGGTTCCAAAATCACTGCAGATGGTGACTGTAGCCATGAAAACAGAAGATGCTTGCTGCTTGGAAGGAAGGCTAAGACAATTCTAAACAGTATATTAAAAAGCAAAGACATCACTTTGCCAACAAAGTTCTGTATAATCAAATCTACAGTTTTTCCACTAGTCATGTAAGGATGTGAAAGTTGGACCACACGAAGGCTGAGCACCAAAGAATTGATGCTTTGGAATTGTGGTACTGGAAAAGACTCTTGAGAATCCCGTGGACACCAAGGAGATCAAACCAGTCAATCCTAAAGGAAGTCAATCCTGACTATTCACTGGAAGGACTGATAATGAAGCTGAAGCTCCAATACTTTGGCCACCTGATGCAAACAGCTGACTCATTGGAAAAGACTCTGATGCTGGGAAAAATTGAAAACAAAAGGAGAAGAGGGTGGCAGAGGATGAGATGGTTGGATAGCAGCACCAATTCACAAACTTGAACTTGGACATGAACTTGGGCAAATTCCAGGAGATGGTGAGAGAAACAAGGAGGCCTGGTATGCAGCAATCCATAGGGTCACAAAGAAACAGACATGACTTACAGACTAAACAACAAAAATACACATAAAATACGTATTGCTATATATAAACCTCATGGTAACCAGAAATCAAAATCTATCATAGATACACACAAAAAAAAAGAGAACGAAAGCTAAACATCATCCAAACATAATTTGAAGATAGTTAAATAACAAGGGAAGAGAGCAAAAAACAAAATGAATTATAAAAACACCGAAACAATTGATAAAATGACTGTAAGTACGTAGCAATCAATAATTACTTTGAATGTAACAGGAATAAGTGTTCTAAAGACAGAGTGAAGATACAAAAATAATACCCATATATATGCTATCTATCAGAGAAGGCAATGGCAACCCACTCCAGTACTCTTGCCTGGGAAATCCCATGGACGGAGGAGCCTGGTAGGCTGCAGTCCATGGGGTCGCGAAGAGTTGACCAGGACTGAGCAACTTCCCTTTCACTTTTCACTTTCATGCACTGGAGAAGGAAATGGCAACCTACTCCAGTACGCTTGCCTGGAGAATCCCAGGGACGGGAGCCTGGTGGGTCGCCATCTATGGGGTTGCACAGAGTTGGACACGACTGACATGATTTAGCAGCATATGCTATCTATATGCTATCTATGGAGAAGGAAATGGCCTTCCACTCCAGTACTCTTGCCTGGAAAATCCATGGACGGAGGAGCCTGGTAGGCTGCAGTCCATGGGGTCGTGAAGAGTTGGACATGACTGAGCGACTTCACTTTGACTTTTCACTTTCATGCATTGGAGAAGGAAATGGCAACCCACTCCAGTGTTCTTGCCTGGAGAATCCCAGGGATGGGGGAGCCTGTTGGGCTGCCATTTATGGGGTCGCACAGAGTCGGACACGGTTGAAGTGACTTAGCAGCAGCAGCATGCTATCTCTAAGAAAACTCATTTTAGATCTAAAGACATACAGACTGAAAGTGAGAGGAGATGGTGGTATACTTAAAGAAGTATACCACATAAATAGAAATGAAAAGAAAGTCACGGCGGCAATATTTACATCAGGAAAAGTAGACTCTATGACAAAGTAGACTTTAAAACAAAGACTGTAACAACAAACAAAGGAAGACATTATGTAATGATCAAGGATCGATCCAAGAAACTGTAACAATTATAGATATATATGCACCCAACATAGGAGCATCTAAATATGTAAGCTAATATTAACAGAGACAAAGGGAGAAATTGACAGTAACACAATAATAGTAGGAGATTTTAACACCCAACTTATATCAATGAACAGATCATACAGACAGAAAAATCAAGAAAGAAACACTAACCTTAATTGACATAATAGACCAAATGGACTTAATAGATATCTACAGCCCTTCCATCCAAAAGCCACAGAATACACGTTCAAGTGCATGTGGAACATTCTCTGGGACACACCACTTGCTAGGCCACATCAGTTCTCAGTGCATTTAAGAAGATTGAAATCATATTGAGCATCTTTTCTGATCACAATGCTATGAAACTAGAAATTGCTATAAGAAAACTGCAAAAAACACAAATAACATGAAGGCTAAACAATATACTTCTAAACAACCAATGGATCACTGAAGAAATCAAAGAGAAAATTCAAAAAATATCTATAGGCAAATGAAAACAAAAACACAATGATCCAAAAATCTATGTGATGCAGCAAAAGTAGTCCTAAGAGAGAAATTTATAGTGATACAAACCTACCTCAGGAAATAAGAAAAATCTCAAGCAACATAACCTTACACCTAAAGGAACTTTAAGAAAAACAAAGCCCAAAGTTAGTACAAGGAAAGAAATTTTAAATATCAGAGCAGAAATGAAACAGAGACAAAAACAGTTTTAAAAAGTGAAACTAAGAGCTGGTTCCTCGAAAAGATAAATAAAATTGATAACCTTTAGCCAAATTCATCAAGAGAAAAGGAGACAGCCCAAATCTATAAAATAATAAAAAGTTAGCAACAATACTGAATTACAAAGATTGTAAAGAGAGATTACCATGACTATAGTAATCTATAAGCAAATAAAATGGACAACCTAGAAGAAACAAATTTATTGAAATGTACAGTCTCCCAATATTGAAGCAGAAGGAAATAGAAAATATGAACAGATCAATTACAAGTAATGAAATTGAATCAGTAATGGAAAAAATACTCCCAGGAAACAAAATTCCAGAACCAGACAGCTTCACAGGTGAGTTCTAAAAAACATTTAGAGAAGAGTGAACATCTATTCTTCTTAAATTATTTCCAAAATTTTTCAGAGGAAGGAACACTTCCAAACTCATTTTATGAGGCCACATCACCCTGATACCAAAACCAGACAAAGATATTACAGGAAAAAAATTACAGGGTCAGTATCATTGAAGTAAAGTTATGACCAACCTAGATAGCATATTAAAAAGCAGAGATATTACTTTGCCAACAAAGATCCATCTAGTCAAGGCTATAGTTTTTCCAGTGGTCATATATGGATGTGAGAGTTGGACTATGAAGAAAGCTGAGTGCTGAAGAATTGATGCTTTTGAACTGTGGTGCTAGAGAAGACTCTTGAGAGTCCATTGGACTGCAAGCAGATCCAACCAGTCCATTCTGAAGGAGACCAGTCCTGGGTGTTCATTGGAAGGACTGATGCTGAGGCTGAAACTCCAATACTTTGGCCTCCTGATGTGGAGAGCTGACTCACTGGAAAAGACCCTGATGCTGGGAAAGATTGAGGGCAGGAGAAGGGGACGATAGAGGATGAGATGGCTGGATGGCATCACCGACTTGATGCACATGAGTCTGAGTGAACTTCGGGAGTTGGTGATGGACAGGAAGGCCTGGCGTGCTGTGATTCATGGGGTCGCAAAGAGTCAGACACGACTGAGTGACTGAACTGAAATGAACTGATCATTGATGAACAGAGATGCAAATCAATGAAAGAGAATAGAGAGCCCAGAAATAAACCCATGCATCTATGGTTAATTAATCTATGACAAGGAGGCATGAACATCCAACAGGGAAAAGACAGTCTCTTCAATAAGTGGTGCTGGGGAAATATAGCAGCTACTTGTAAAGAATGAAATTGGAAGGAGTTTCTCATGCCATTACAAAAATAAACTCAAAATGGATCATAAACCTATATGTAAAACTGCAAACCATAAAAACTCTTAGAAGATAACATAGGCAGAACTCTGCTATAAATTGTAGCAATATTTTCTGGATGTCTCCTAACGCAAAGAAAACAAAAACAAACTTACAAGCTTTTGCACAGCAATGGAAACCATCAACAAAAAGATTACCTACTGAATGGAAGAAACTATTATTGCTGCTGCTAAGTCGCTTCAGTCGTGTCCAACTCTGTGTGATCCCATAGACGGCAGCCCACCAGGCTCCCCCGTCCCTGGGATTCTCCAGGCAAGAAAACTGGAGTGGGTTGCCGTTTCCTTCTCCAATGCATGAAAGTGAAAAGTGAAAGGGAAGTCGCTCAGTCGTGTCCGACTCTTAGCGACCCCATGGACTGCAGCCCACCAGGCTCCTCCGTCCATGGGATTTGCCAGGCAAGAGTAGTGGAGTGGGGTGCCATTGCCTTCTCCAGAAACTATTATTAACTATCCACAATATATAGACAGCTCATACAACCAATATCAAAAAAATTTCACTTCAAAATTTAATTCAAAATTTATTTCAAAATTTAATATCAAAAAAATTTACAACCTAAAAATGGACCTGAATAGACATTTTTCCAAACAAGACATACAAATAGCTAACGGGCACATAAAGAGATGCTCAATATTTTGTATTATTTAAAGAAATGCAAATCAAAACAATGAGACATTACCTCACACTTGTGAGAATCACTATCATTAAAATGTCTACAAATATCAAATGTTGGTGAGAACATGGAGAAAAAGGACCCCTTGTACACTATTGGTGGGAATATAAATTGGTGCAGCCACTATGGAATATGGAGATTCCTCAAACTAAAAGTAGGATTGCCATATGATCCAGCAATTCAACTCCTGGGTATATATCCAGAAAAAATAAAATCATTAATTTGAAAATATACATGTACCCCAGTATTCTGAGCAGCACTATTTACAATAGCCAAGACATGGAAGTAACACAAATGTCCATCAATAGATGAATGGATAAAGAAGGTGTGGTATATGTACGTACACACTAGAGTACTACTCAGCCATAAAAAAGAATGAAATTCTGCCATTTGCAGTAACATGGATAGACCCAGAGAATATTGTGATTAGTGAAATAAATCAGAGAAAAGTCAAATACTGCATGACTCTTTGCGACCCCATGGACTGTAGCCTACCAGGCTCCTCCGTCCATGGGATTCTCCAGGCAAGAATACTGGAGTGGGTTGCCATTTCCTTCTCCGATATTATTTATAGGTAGAATCTAAAAAAATAAAATATATGTATATAGCAAAAAAACTGACTAAACGGATACAGAAAACTATTGGTTACCAGTAGAAAAGAGGGAAGTGAGAAAGGGCAAGGTAGAGGTAGGTACAGACTGCTATGTATAAAATATAAGAATATATTGTACAACACAGGGAATATAGCCAATGTTTTACAATAACTTTAAATGGGGGTATAATTTGTAAAAACAAAAAAAAAAAACCTTGAATTACTATGATGTATACCTGAAACTAATATAATTTTGTAAATCAACTATAGTTTAAGAAAAAAAAGTGAAATGGCTTGTCAGCAAAGCAAATTGAGAGACCTGCTACTATACTGTCAAAATTGGTGGAGGTCAAGGATTCTGTAAAAGCTTTCTAAGAACTAGCTAAGGTAAAGACAGACTAACTTTTTTTGATTCAACTAATGGACTGACTTGCTGATGATAGATAATTCCTCTTTCCCCTTGATACTGCTTAAAATGCTTGGACTTTACACAATTGGCAATAGGATGCCATGTTTAAAGTCAAATTTCAAATACTATGGAAAAATCTTTGTGCTTCCCACTCCATCCACCCTAAAATGAAGTCTGTGTTGTCTGATATAGCTTGCATCTAGCCTTAATGGGCTTGTGCCCTCATTGGTAATCCAGGGATTTGTAGCATCACCTTTCACAGATGCACAGACTAAATAATCTAAGGTTCCCAAGGATCACAGACCACACAAACTGGCTCCAGTAAGATTACTCACCGGCAGCACACTTCAAAGGGATCTACCCATATGGTCATCTCCTTTGGAAGTCCCAGGTGAGAAAAATCCACATTACTTTCAGCACAAGCCCTTTCTAGAATCGGATCTTTATTCTGATGATTGTTTATCCTGATACACCTTTAAAAACAAGAAAAGGGAAATGGCGTGGTGACAGTTGGAGAATCATGCTCCTGGCAAGGGTCTCCAATACACACAGCTCCCACCTCACTCCCGTCTTCCCTCAACTCCTTCACCACCCCTCAGAAGTTTTACGGTAAGAGTGAAATATCAAATTTTTACACATTATGGATTCCATTACTAAATCGCACAATTAGTTCACCAAATGTGCTCAGTCGTGTTCAACTCTTTGTGGCCCCATGGATTGCAGCCACCGTGCTCCTCTGTCCGTGGGATTTCCCAGGCAAGAATACTGGAGTGGGTTGACATTTCCTTCTCCAGGGGCTCTTCCTGACCCAGGGATCAAACCCTCGTCTCTTATGTCTCCTGCACTGGCAGGTGGATTTTTTACCACTAGAGAGAGCCACCTGGGAAGACTAAAGGTTCTCTGTATATCCTTCACAGTAAACACAAGTTAGAAATTGTTTAATCCACTTCACACAAGGAGGTTTGCTCTATAGTTTTCAAATTGTGCTATCATCTACTACTCTCCTTTTTTCAAGCCCAAGTTCAAACAAATAAATTTTCATTATTTATAGGCGGCCAACAGTCATTGCAGGCGGTAGCTGCTGGCTTGTTACTGCCCTTTGCTATGCCTACCACATCCTAGCTCTCACCTGAAAGCTTGCCCTTTAGAAGGGTGATCAGAGTGCCAGTGACTTCTGTACGTTTCAAACAAGATTGTCATCAGCTTTTCTGCAAAGTCTTCTATTTGCTCTTTATTCAGTTTATCATGTTTTTTCACTAATCTTGTCACAAAGAAGACTGTTGTTGCTATTTCATCTCTCATGATTCAAGAAGAGCCTACAAGGAGGTCTGAAACCATTGAAAGGAAGCAAGAAGAAATTAAACAGAAACAAGGGTCTAACTTATTATCAACATGTAATTACCATTTGGAAATTTTATATACATACCTTAAATTTAAAACAGAAGTCACTTGCTAGTCCTTAATGAACTTAAAAAAGCACATCAATACTATCAACAAAACAGCCAAGCAAACCAATTCCTCAACTAACCTTTAATTATTCTCAAAGAAAAAAAAAATTTTAATACTGTAATATACTTGGAGAAGGCAATGGCACCCCACTCCAGTACTCTTGCCTGGAAACTCCCATGGATGGAGGAGCCTGGTAGGCTGCAGTCCATGGAGTTGCTGAGTCAGACACGACTGAGCGACTTCACTTTCACTTTTCACTTTCATGCATTGGAGAAGGAAATGGCAACCCACTCCAGTGTTCTTGCCTGGAGAATCCCAGGGATGGTGGAGCCCAATGGGCTGCCGTCTGTGGGGTCGCACAGAGTCGGCACGACTGAAGTGACTTAGTAGTAGTAGTAGTAGTAGTAATATACTTAAACAAATGATTATGCAAATTAAATGCTTTTAAAGTCCAGATCCAGGAGAGTAAGTTACACCAAGCACTACTGTTTAGAAACATATTTACAAAGAGCAAAAACATTTCAGGATACAGTCATCTCTAAAATTGTGGCTCTCAGGTTGCACACTCAAAAGTTAAGATTAATCAAATATACATTATTATACTTGCCAGCAAAAGATCTTTAGCCCAACAGAAAGGGGGCCAGAGTCAGAAGCCACTCTCACCACACCTGGTTTGTCAGTTCCAGGCTGCAGTTTATATAAACCTGGGTCCCGAGGCCAGATAGGTTTTTCGCCTTACACAGGTGCACCACTTTAGGATAACTGACAGCTCTTTCCAGTTCCCCATCAAATTGCTGCTTGGCATATGTAGAGGATATTCATTATGGAAAGTGTTTAAAGATTTTCAAACTGGATTTCTATCTTCTGTTTTGCTATTTAAGTCCTATCTTTTATGACATAAATGAGAATCAATCCTTCTCCTTCCAAATCCTAAGAGCCTACATTCCAGTATTTTTGTCTCTCATTCGATCTCTCAAAACTGTCAACATATTAAAGTATTTTGTCTTGGATCTTTTCTAAAATTAAACACAACTTTGAACAGTCATTGTGTTGACTCCACACATTTTTCACTGTAAAATAAATAGAAAAAGACCTCAAAGTATATCTAGTCTTAATAGTTCTCAAAGGGTAGGTCACTGATTACCTGATTTGGACCCATCGAGCTGCTTGTTAAAAATGCAGATTCCAGGACTTTATCCCAGATTCACTGAATCAATACCTCTAAAGGCAGGTCTGGGAATCAATATTTAACAAGTTCCCTCTGGTGATTCTTATACCCACTAAATTTAAGAACCATTACATCCAGAATATGTGTTTAACACCCATGATAAGTGGTCATTAAGGTTCTTTGTCAGTGAAAAAGAAGTTTTCTCATAAGGAAGCCCATTTCTTTTCTAAAAAGCCCCAAATGCCAGGCAATCCCTCTCCTTGAGAAGCTACAGCCAACTCTTTATTTTTTTATCTGAAAAGCTTAGTTTTTCCCTCTGGAACTGTACAGATTTTATCTAATTCTCCACCACAGGAAGACACTTCAAATACTAGCTATTGAGCCTCCCCTGAGCCTCCTCTTTAGGAAGACAGCTAACCATTCTCAGCTTTTCAGTAGTTCTTCCCACAGACATGTTACTCAGACATTTCATCACTCACATCTGGATGAGTTTCAGGTGCGTCAGGAATCCTCTTTTAAAGACTGGAGCCCAGAATCCCACACAATGCTCCAAGTGTGCTTTTCCATGATGGAATAGAATGGACTGTTACTTTGCTCTGAAAACTGTGTATCTAGAACACAGCCTCAGGTGGCATTTACCTTAGTGGTAGCGCCATCACGTCTCTGCTTCACGCTGAACTATTAACAGCTAAGCAGTTTTTTTCACTAATGCTATTGTTTTGTCACATCTTTCCCTCCTATGCAACATAATGTTTAAGAATATGAGCTTTGAGAAGAACTGAGTAGAAATTTCTTTGAGTAGAAATTTTTTCAGAGAGAGAATACAGATGGCCAACAAATATACGAAAAGATGTTCAACATAGCTAATCATCAGGGAAATGCAAATCAAAACTACAGTGAGTTATCATTTCATATCTTTCAGAATGACTATCATCAAAAAGAACACAAATAAATGTTGATGAGGATGTGGAAAAAAGGGAACACTTGTACACTGTTGGTGGGAATGTAAATTGATACCGCCACTGTGGAAAACAATATGGAGGTTTCTCAAAAAACTAAAAATACAACCATCATATGACCCAGAAATTCTGTTCCTGGCTATATTAAAAAAAAAAATCAAAAACATTAATTTGAAGAGATAACATGCACCGCAATGTTCAAAGTAGTATTATTTATAATTGCCAAGATATGGAAGCCAATTAAGTGTCCATCAACTGACGAATGGATAAAGAAGATGTCACACACACACACACACACACACACTGGAATATTACTCAGTTATTAAAAAAGCAGAACTTTGCTACTTGCAACAACATGGGTAGACTTGGAGGGCAGATAAAGACAAGCACTGTATGATATAACTTATACGTGGAACCTAAAAAATACAACAAACTAGTGAATAAAAAAGCAGCAGACTAGTGAGGTAGGGGGAAGAGGCAATATAAGGGTGGGGAGTTGAGGGGCACAAACCACTGCGTGTAAGACAGGCTCAAGGATGTATTATACAACACAGGGAATCTAGCCAATATTTTGTAATAACTGTAAATGGAAAATCATCTTTTTAAATGTATTAAAATATTTTTTAATTTTTAAAAAATAAATTAAAAATAATAATAATGGGCTTTGGAGTCAGGCAGACCTGGGTATAAACTGCAACTTTATAACTCACTATACATGTAACTTAACTTGTCAAACTTTCAGTTTCCTGAAAGGAACAATAGTGACCTCATAGGGCTGTTAGTGAGATTACAGTTAATAATCTTATGTTTTAAAGCATCTTGTCTAGGGCCTACCTAGCAGTTGTTAGAGGAAGGCAGTACAGCAGAGTAGTTAAGAAATAAGCTATGAAATTAAGCATCATGAGATTGACTCCCAGCCCTCTAGCTGACTAGAAACCTGGAGCAGTTTCTCAACTTCTCTAATTTAAATAAATCTTTATCTATTAAAAGGTGGGTAAGACGTGTACCTAAGGCCTTGGAATCAGACTGCCTGCCAGATGTGGATCCTAGCTGAATTTACTGGATATAGTAAGTGCTCAAAAGTGCCTTTCTTATCATTAAATATGTTTATTTATTAAATCATGTTAATCAGCTTTATTTTTAAAAAGTTATTCCTTGCCCAAAGGGTGGCCTGCGATCATTGACTGGCTGTTGTGAGGGAAAAAAAACCTGGCCCTCCTGCCTCAATGAGCAACAACTCTGAAGAGCCATCTCATTTCCAGAGCTCCCGTAAGATAGGCAGAGGCCTCAGCAACAACCAGATCACTGGCCCTCCTCTCCCTCTGCCCAATCCTCTTACTCACTCCCTTATGGGTATATCTCTCAACAAAACTCCGCAATAAACCTTCTGCATGAAACTCCCTATCACAGACGCTATTTCTAACACGCTCAGTCTAAGACAGTTTGTATCAGGAATGTTTAAGGAAGCAGACCCTAAAATGGGATTTGGGGCGTAGGTTACAAACCTTCTGGCTGGAATAAAAACCTTATCCCTGGTGGTAGCAGAATATGGATATATTTGGCTCCAGGCATGCTGGAGTGGTATGATTGTTACAAACCTCGCCAGTGGTGAACTGAGATGGAATACAGATAATAGGAGGTGCGTTGGCTATTGTAATATCTTGCTGCTGAAGAGGTATGCGAAATGATAATACAAGGACTGTGGAAACAGATGGTTAAACACCTTGATGTCTAGTAACAACATGATTTAATAAGGCTATTTCGGTTCAATTCAGTGAGTATTTAAGTGGTGCTAGACGGAGAAGGCAATAGCAAGCCACTCCAGTACTCTTGCCTAGAAAATCCCATGGATGGAGGAGCCTGGTAGGCTGCAGTCCATGGGGTCGCTAGAAGTCGGATGCGACTGAGCGACTTCACTTTCACTTTTCGCTTTCACACAATGGAGAAGGAAATGGCAACCCACTCCAGTGTTCTTGCCTGGAGAATCCCAGGGACAGGGGAGCCTGTTGGGCTCCTGTCTATGGGGTCGCACAGAGTCGGACACGACTGAAGCGACTTAGCAGCAGCAGCAGCAGCAGTGGTAAAGAACCCACCTGCCAATGCAGGAGACATAAGAGACGTGGGTTCGATCCCTGGGTCGGGAAGTTCCCCTGGAGAAGTGAATGGCAACTCACTCCAGTACTCTTGCCTGGAGAACCCCATGGATAGAGGAGCCTGGTGGGCTACAGTCCATGGGGTCGCAAAGAGTCGAACACAACTGAGTGACTAACACTTCATTTCACTATAAACTCAGAACATATAAAGGTGAGACTAGTCCTTCCGTTTCTACAGTATATTACTTATTTCAGCTGCCATGATGTGTTACTCATTCCTCTTACTCAATGGCAGGAGTTCTCAACCTGCTATACTTGGAATCACCTGAATATCTTTTCAAAAACACAGATGCCTAGCTCCTACCCCTAGATATTCTGATTTAATTGATATGGAGTGCAGCCTGGGGCACTGGGATTCTTTAAAAATCTCCAAGTGATTCTAATGGGCAGCCAAGTTGGAATATCATTAAGACTGATCTCTCCTAGCTATCGAGGAGATTTTAGCTTTATTTTACACTTTTGAATGCTTAGTAATGCCTTAAGTTTAACAAAGATTATTATGCCAAATTTGCATCATTTATTCTCATCTTTTCTAGCCTTTGCTAACTTTTGCAAAGTTTTTATTTTTTTTTAACTTAGAGGTGACAGAATTGAATATCAGGATGGTTACTTATACATATATTGCTGAAATAAAATTTGCTTCAGAACCAAAGGTAACCTATGTATTAGCACATACTCAAATTTTTCCTTTTCAAATGGTTTGGTTTGCATTTACAATACTAAAATGATATTGAATAATTCTTCCACTATTTCACCTTCCTGGATGACATGCCATTCTAGTGCACGCTGAGTTGGTGAAACACATTAGCTGATGAAGTTTTGAACCCTTTCCTTGCATTATTTCCTGCAACAAGTCCAGGCAGGCCTTGGAAGTTATGAATAGAACAGTAGAACAACACCGTACTTAGATTTCAGGAAAGAACAATCAAATAGAAACTAAACATCATGCAAGACTTCCTTCAGTTACTTATTTATCATGATCTTAAACACCATATTTAAATCACCTCCTACGCATTAATGACAATTATACTTTCTGTTATAACTAACATTTACTCTGTGTTTTCAGGGAGTATCTACTGACCATCCACTACATATTAGCACTGCTACACTGCTGTGGGCTTAAAAAATTTTCAACTCTCAACAGGTTTGTTTTCTAGAGAAAGAAATCACCCAAGACCATTTGGATGCAGAGCTTGAGAAATAGAATACTCAAAAATTGCTTCAAGTTTCAAGCATTAGTGACCAAGACAATAATGTTATCATTGAAATAACTGAGTTCAGCAGAGTAGCCCAGAAAAAAGGAACAATGGTTGGTTCAGAATGAGGTCTCCTGAGTTTCTTTACAGCAATTAAATACACAAATAGTAATGTCCTTTGAAAGGGTACTATAATTTAGCAGTAGGTTCAGCCTGGGCAAGCCTAAGTCAACTCCATATTTAAGTGGAATAGAAAATAGCTATTGAGTTTTGAAGACAAAAAACTCAGCTCTCTCATTATTTTTGTGTACTGTACAAAATCCCCACTATCAGACGTTCATTCCTTTGATTTAGTTACTGTCTTTCCAGGATTTCCAGATGGGTTGCCCATAGTAGAGGGGGCTTCCCAGGAAGCTCAAATGGTAAAGAATTTGCCTGCAATGCCAGAGACCTGGGTTTGATCCCTGGGACAGGAAGATCCCCTGGAGAAGGGCATGGCAACCCACTCCAGTATTCTTGCCTGGAGAATCCCATGGACAGAGGAGCCTGGCGGACTACAGTCCATGGGTTCACAAAGAGTCGGACACAACTGAGCTACAAGCATACACACATTCATAGCAGAACAAAAGAATTGTGTTCCACCTGGCAAAGTTTGGGAGAGCAGAGAAAGCCTGGAGGAGGCACCACAGAAAATGGCAGCTACATGAGGTTTCTGGTCGTGCAGGATAAGGAGGAAGAACAGAAGAAAAGAGAGCATCAGAGACAGATTTTACCTTATTAAACCTGAAACACAGATTCAAAGAGTTTAAAACATGAAAAGAACCCAAAAGGTCTTCTAGAATAACAGGTCCCAGAATCACATTTCTTCATTTTAACATGAGGGAATTCAACTCGCTTGAAGCCCCAAGCTTCATGAACAAAGATTTATCTTGAAATCTGTCTTCCTAATTTTAGCTGAACTTCAGCTATAAAATAAAACTATTTGTGCATATAAGTTTTCAAATAGGCAAAATAATTTTAAAATACCTAAATTGGACATAAAATTGATTGGACTTATGATGTCATAGACAGTAGCCTTTTTAATTAGACCTCTGATTTCATTAGCTTCCCTTCCTTAAATTGAAAATTACATCCATAGACTCACCCAACTGTTTCCAAAGGCACATCATTGCTAACAAGGGTAAAAATACAGATGCTTTACCAAAACTCCCACTCAAGCAGAAAGTATATTTTTGATAAAGGCAACTAAATAGCAGCATTTTTTAAAGCAGTGAAGTAGCCTACAAGTCACTTCTGTTATATTTGAGTTACATACAAGGGAAGTCACATTAATTGTGGAAATGAAATTACATATGCTAAAAAGTTATCTAATAAAAATCTGCAGTCATGTATTGTTCATTTGAACCAAAAAGAAATTAAGTTTAGAGCTGCCTAGAGGAACCAGAGATCAAATTGCCAACATCCACTGGATCATAGAAAAAGCAAGAGTGTTCCAGAAAAACATCTATTTCTGCTTTATTGACTATGCCAAAGCCTTTGACTGTGTGGATCACAATAAACTGTGGACAATTCTGAAAGAGATGGGAATACCAGACCACCTAACCTGCCTCTTGAGAAATCTGTATGCAGGTCAGGAAGCAACAGTTAGAACTGGACATGGAACAACAGACTGGTTCCAAATAGGAAAAGGAGTACGTCAAGGCTG
>SJYT01020240.1:220628-316638 GCA_006410635.1 Cephalophus harveyi | reverse complement strand
GGCTCCAAAATCACTGCAGATGGTGATTGCAGCCATGAAATTAGAAGACGCTTACTCCTTGGAAGAAAAGTTATGTCCAACCTAGATAGCATTTTCAAAAGCAGAGACGTTACTTTGCCAACTAAGGTCCATCTAGTCAAGGCTATGGTTTTTCCTGTGGTCATGTATGGATGTGAGAGTTGGACTGTGAAGAAGGCTGAGCGCCGAAGAATTGATGCTTTTGAAGTGTGGTGTTGGAGAAGACTCTTGACAGTCCCTTGGACTGCAAGGAGATCCAACCAGTCCATTTTGAAGGAGATCAACCCTGGGATTTCTTTGGAAGGAATGATGCTAAGGCTGAAACTCCAGTGCTTTGGCCACCTCATGCGAAGAGTTGACTCATTGGAAAAGACTCTGATGCTGGGAGGGATTGCGGGCAGGAGGAGAAGGGGACGACCGAGGATGAGATGGCTGGATGGCATCACGGACTCGATGGACGTGAGTCTGAGTGAACTCCGAGAGATGGTAATGAATAGGGAGGCCTGGCGTGCTGCGATTCATGGGGTCACAAAGAGTCGGCCAAGACTGAGCGACTGAACTGAACTGAACTGAACTAATCCACTAATAAGTGAAACTCATTTACTGATCAACTAAACGAATCTTAAACTATATGATGCTTCTTTTTGATAAAGTTACCTACAAGTGTTTTATTTACCACAAGTCTTTTTCCTACTTTATTTGTATTTTCCATGTGGATGATCAAGCACACATGATGGTTAAGTGGCATTGTCCTGGAGGGCACAAAAATATCTGTAGCCCACTAGGCTTCTCTGTCCATGGGAGTCTCTGTATCATGCATCAAGGTGGAAACCAAGTCAGCCCACTAAAAATAATTCAGGGTGTAAAAAATTGTATAGACAAGATTCTGTGCTAATATAATAAATGTGTGTTATACAGAATAGCATTCTCTAATATTGCGTCAGTCAAAAGATTCATTTGGGTTTTTCCATAAGATATTACAATAAACTGCTGCATTTCATTGCAATATTAATTGCAACATTATAATTACAGACTGATTTCAAAACTGAATTTGAGTGTTGAATAATAATACTATCTTACTAATGGAAGATATAAATCATAGAGTGAATACATTAAGTGCAAAGAGATAGAAAAGGGAAATACCAAAATCAGCTAAAAGCACCAGGAAAGATTTTACCCAGGAAGTAGAAGCTGAGCTTGAGATTTAAACCAGCAGTAGGTGAGCTAAGAGAAGGACAATATGAACTTTACTAAATGTAAGCAAGATGAAATCCTTACGATATATTCCATGTTTGCAGAGGAAATAAAGATAATAAATGTTATGTAATTCTTAAAAACTAAAGGATATAAATTCTGCCTAGAAAAAAGACTTAAGTACCAAATGTGGGGAGTAGAAACAAAAACAAGAATGAGTAGACACAGAGTGATGCTTAAGAGAATCATACTTTAAAGTATTTTCCTTCTTGTAAACCAATTAACAAGAAAGCCAATCTCCTCCTTTTGGTTTCATAGAGCTCTTAAAGAGAATTGACTTTCTTCAGCTGTGCACTCTGTTTACTCGTTGGCTATACTGAATCCCTAGAATTGTCAAGTTATTTCTAAAAATCTTGAAAATCTACCTGAGGTTTTTGGTTTGTTTTGTTTTCTGAGAGGTGACAGAGATCAATCAGTGGTGAAAAGCAGTCAGTTCAGTCAGTTCAGTCGCTCAGTCGTGTCCGACTCTTTGCGACCCCATGAATCGCAGCACGCCAGGCCTCCCTGTCCATCACCAACTCTGGAGTTCACTCAGACTCACGTCCATCGAGTCCGTGATGCCATCCTGCCATCTCATCCTTGGTCGTCCCCTTCTCCTCCTGCCCCCAATCCCTCCCAACATCAGAGTCTTTTGCAATGAGTCAACTCTTCGCATGAGGTGACCAAAGTACTGGAGTTTCAGCTTTAGCATCATTCCTTTCAAAGAAACCCCAGAGCTGATCTCCTTCGGAATGGCTTGGTTGGATCTCCTTGCAGTCCAAGAGACAAGAGTCTTCTCCAACACTGCAATTCTAAAGCATCAATTCTTTGGCGTTCAGCCTTCTTCACAGTCCAACTCTCACATCCATACGTGACCACAGGAAAAACCATAGCCTTGACTAGACGGACCTTAGTCGACAAAGTAATGTCTCTGCTTTTGAATATACTATCTAGATTGGTCATAACTTTTCTTCCAAGGAGTAAGCGTCTTTTAATTTCATGGCTGCAATCACCATCAGCAGTGATTCTGGAGCCCAAAAAAATAAAGTCTGACACTGTTTCCACTGTTTCCCCATCTATCTGCCATGAAGTGATGGGACCGGATGCCATGATCTTCATTTTCTGAATGTTGAGCTTTAAGCCGACTTTTTCACTCTCCACTTTCACTTTCATCAAGAGGCTTTTTAGTTCCTCTTCACTTTCTGCCGTAAGGGTTAGGAAAGTTAATCTGTTTAGTAATATCCTAGAGAAGTTCACTGCCCCTTGAAAGTCCCACTGAATCAAGCCTTGAAGCAACGTTCTGGTGGAGCCCGTGCGGTCACTCTCTGCCCTCTGGCTAATTCCACTGACAAACTTATGATGTGGTGGTGTCAAGGCAGCAGTTTCCTTTGAATTCGTTTGTGTCTATGACCCTGTTTAAAACAGTTTGACTTTTGTGAGAGTCCGCTCTTCTGCTTCTCTTGTGGACCAACCTCCTCAAGGTTTATTTCCGCCTGCCAGCCCCTTAATGTGAAATGGATGCTCTCAAAGTTGGTCCTGAGCCTTTCACTTTTCTCATTCTATAATCTATTCAAGAAAAGCACATTATTGGAACTTCCCATGGGTCCAGTGGCTAAGACTCTGCACTCCCAATACCCAGCACAGCCAAGTTAAAAAAAGAAGAAAACAATTTTAGCAAATTAAAAGAAAAAAAAAAGCACATTGCTGAAGTCACCTACTCCTGAGTGAACCACAGCATGTGCTGGAGGTTCAGTGAAAAATAAGACAACATACCTCTCTTGGCAATCTAATTTATCCTCATGACTTCAACTACTACAGCTTCAGAAAAACCTACTAAATTTCTCCTTTCAGTTCTGGTCTTTTTCCAGAGTTCCACCTCCAAATACCCAACTCCATCACAATGTCCTTCCATTACTTATAACTATACACACCTAAACCTAAAATACCTCATAATTCTCCTCTAAGTAGATCTGCCTGCCAACATCTCTACTTGTCATTGAAACCTGGAGGTTAGTTCTGTCCTCTCCTTCTTCGCTCTAACTAGTTACCAAAGCCCTGTGAAGCTCCCTTCACAAAGCCTCTCTCATTCAGACCGTATATTCTATGTGACTCTATGCCTGGGCTATTAAAATAATCTCCTAAATGGACCTCCAGTCTCCTCTGTCTCTCCCTCTTCTAATCTATGTCACTTTATTAATCTCCATAAAACAACATGTCATGTAAGTCATGGGTCCCTCAGACAGAAGAATAAGATTAAAATCCCCTGCCCTGATACCTAGAGTCCTCCAAGATCTATCTCCTACTTCACTGCCTCTCTGATCTTATTACTATTTCCCCAGTGGGGATACATTCACTGCTCTCCCATCTACCATGTGTATTACGGTCTCCATGAATTTCCTGTGTTTTTTCTTCATAAGTCACTCCTACTACCAAGAGCATTCTCACCATCTTCTCCCTTTATCTATATCCTACTTTTCCTTCTCAGACCCACATAGGAAAAGTTATCCCACTTTTCCTTCTCATTTTCCACATAGCCTTCTCTGTGTGCCAATCATTGGTGTTTTTCTTCTTTCCTTGTTCCTAAATGCTTGACAACAAAGCTCACATTAGTATTCAGGAGTCTTGAAACACTTATTAATCTATCTTAGTACTTAAGATAATTATATTATTATATAAGTATATAAATAATGCACAACTTATTATATTGTATATATTAATAAAATTGATATACTATCACTACCTTAATTATATATTGTAGAAATTGTCTATCTTTCTATTAATAGACCATAGATCCCTAGATTGTGTTCTCTAAAGATGATAAATATGCAACAAGCTTGCTCCTGCTGCTAAGTCATAACCAAGAGTCCAAGCAACTCTAATTATAAAGCTTATATTTTAGATTGTTTCTGATTTACTAAAAGATAAATCAATTTAATATTTTCATATAGAAGGCAACAGTATTGATTAATCAATAAATAGAAACTGAAGATAATCAAGAATCTGGTGCACTCTTACTAATGAGAGTACAATGAAATGGAATCAGAAGGATAAAATTAGAAAAGTTGCTGGCAGTTCATTTTAGCTTGAAAGAAAATCTCCTCTCATAATTAAACAGATTCATTGATTTTTAGTTCTTCAAAGGCACCACGCTGACTCAATCTAGTCTTGCTTCAAGAAATAAACTAGTTATTTACAGTATCATAAATATTAATAAAATATTCTAATAGTTATTGATCTATATAAAAATCAAAACATGGTTTTATATTTCTTAAAAGAAAATGTACCTTTACAAAAACAGGTTTAAAAAGAAACTGCTAAACTCCCCCTGGGTGTTCTTTGGAAGGAATGATGCTAAAGCTGAAACTCCAGTACTTGGGCCACCTCATGCGAAGAGCTGACTCATTGGAAAAAGACTTTGATGCTGGGAGGGATTGGGGGCAGGAGGAAAAGGGGACGACCGAGGATGAGATGGCTGGATGGCATCACTGACTCGATGGACGTGAGTCTGAGTGAACTCCGGGAGTTGGTGATGGACAGGGAGGCCTGGCGTGCTGCGATTCATGGGGTCGCAAAGAGTCGGACACAGCCTGTCTCTTATACACATCTCTAGGTTGATACAGAGCCCCTGTTTGAGTTTCCTGAGCCATACAGCAAATTCCTGTTGGCTATCTATTTTACATATGGTAATGTAAGTTTCCATGTTGCTCTTTCCATACATCTCACCCTCTCCTCCCCTTGGGAGGCCTGGCGTGCTGCGATTCATGGGGTCGCAAAGAGTCGGACACAGCTGAGCAACTGAACTGAACTGGAACTCCAATCATTTCTCCTCAGTCTGATTGTTCACATCTTCCTCCCTGACAAAAGCTATGGAGGACTTCCTTGGTTGTCCAGTAGTTAAGAATCCACCTGCCAATGAGGGGACCCTGGTTCAATCCCTGGTCCAGGGAGATTCCACATACGGGGCTACTGGCCGCCGAGCCACAGATATTGAAGCCCACACGCCGTAAAGCCCATGCTCTGCAACAGGAGAAGCCGTTGCACGGCACACTGAAAGCAGCCTCCTGCTCACCACAGCTAGAGGAAACCTGAGTGCTGCAATAATCCAGTGCAGCCAAACATTTTTTAAAAATTAAATGGAAAAAAAAAAAAAAAGCTATGGAAGTTAGAAAATGTCCAGATGGCAATTTGTGTATGTTGAAAGCAGTGAATAAGCTTTCACCATTTTTTGTAATTCCCAACTCTCATCACTCTAGTTTTTATTTAGGAGTCGTAAGTTTAGCCAATATAATAAATTTGCTAAAGCAGGATGTATTTGTTTTCTACACTCTTCTTGCTTTCCTCCTAACAACCAATCTCACCTCCTTTCCTTAGTACAACATCCCCATCTCCCTAATCACCAAACGCCCAGAAATCAAATACGACGGTAAACAAGCCACTGAATGGTACCTTCCTGGTGCTGTATAAAACAAATGCAACCTTCTGTTTGGGCATTTAAAAACACCACAAGCATTCTTAGTTAGATTAAATCATGGATCTCCTTGGTCTCCAGGCATGTCTAGACATGAACCGTAAAGGGAATGAGATCCTTGGAGTTTCTCTAGTAACTGCAGGCCAAACCAACAGCAACCCTAGGAACAAGCATTCTTTATTTTTTTAAGCAAAACTATCCCACACACATTTCGTCTCATTATTTTAATTTTTTAGTTGCACTACCTGCAAAATAAACTGCATTTTAAATGTTTGATTTCAGTGGGCAATGCATATTGATGACTTCTATATATGAATTTTCTTTTTTTTTTAAAATCATCTTTGAAGAAAAGTTTTTAAAATCTAAATTTCAAGGCATCTACCTGCAACCACTGCCTTGGATGGCAGCAATTCAGCTCAGGTAAGACATGTAAGATGCAGCTAATAATCATAAAATATCAATGAGGAGGAGGTATTAAATACTGTATTGGGTAAAAATGACTAACAATTTGCAAGAATTGCCTTTGTAACCACATCCTAACCAAGACTTATAAGATTGCTTATGGTTAATGGAATGGAAGCTATTTTATTTATATATGTATATTTAACTAGAAAGTACAAATTGAACTCTACAGTTATCTCTAGAGAGTTTAGAGGTTAGCTAACTCTGATTACAGCATGTTGCCTGATAATGGCTTGGTATACTGTACATATCAAAGGTTTACAAAGGATTTATGTAATGTATTCAACAATGTCATGCTCTCCCAAAGATATGATGAATACAAATCACTCTTAGTTGTAAATAACCTGCCTTTTACAATTTAACAAGTTAATTTTTACAATTTACATTTTCTATATTGTACATTTTATACCTTAGTTTCTTACTCTTCACTTTGGTGTACACAGAGCAAATGATGCATTTAACAAAAAAAATGTACTGTTTTTCATATTCAAAGATAATGCTCTAACTTACTCAAATTCATCCTTGAGAAGATGGTCTTCTGGTGTTTTAAGAATGTGAGTTTGGAATGTGTGTTGAATGATCTAGATCATCTGGGCCTATCCATGTTGAGTGGCATCTGTGAGACCACTTGCTGGGTTTAGGGAATCAGCCTATAGCTGGGGAGTTTTCCTTTGTGGACAATCATTTAGAATTAAGCTATTTGGGTCAATAATGAGTACTCCATCCTGGGTGCATAAAGATCAAAGGGAGGGCTACTTCCAGTTGAGCCCCAGAAAGTGTGTAATCAAACAATATTCTTTGTTCTCTCCTGATTCATGCACTGAAGAAAACAAAGGCAAGGAGTAACTAAGGGAAAGAATTATTAATAGAGGTCTCCCAGAAATCCTCACTCTCCTCTTTGCTCAATCTACTCCAAATGCACACATAAACACATCTACATCCTCAAATGTGGAACTGAGAGAATAAGAAAATACAACTGGTCACAAAACAGTCTTTCTTCCACAGCCCTCACCCTGAACGTCCAAAACGCCGCTTGCTTCAAGAACCTACTCTAGTACTATCTCCTCCATGACACTTCCCTAACCGATTATAGTTCTTCTTCATGCCCCACCCCGCTCACTTCTATTTCTACCCACCTTGGACATTTACTAGGCACTGTCTTGCATAGTAAATAACGCGTGTTCATTTTGTGTTACCATCTAGGTTGTACATAGGGATGGTGGAACAGCCCTAGGGGCTAAACATGTAGTTGCTGCTGCTGCTGCTGCTGCTAAGTCGCTTCAGTCGTGTCCGACTCTGTGCAACCCCACAGACGGCAGCCCACCAGGCTCCCCCGTCCCTGGGATTCTCCAGGCAAGAACACTGGAGTGGGCTGCCATTTTCTTCTCCAATGCATGAAAGTGAAAAGTGAAAGGGAAGTCGCTCAGTCGTGTCCACCTCTTAGCAACCACGTGGACTGCAGCCTACCAGGCTCCTCCATCCATGGGATTTTCCAGGCAAGAGTACTGGAGTGGGGTGCCATTGCCTTCTCCAAAACATATAGCAGGGATTGAAATAAACAATGTACCAGAAGTAGGAATCAGTTCAGTTCAGTCGCTCAGTCGTGTCCGACTCTTTGCGACCCCATGAATCGCAGCACGCCAGGCCTCCCTGTTCATCACCATCTCTCGGAGTTCACTCAGACTCACATCCATTGAGTCAGTGATGCCATCCAGCCATCTCATCCTCGGTCGTCCCCTTCTCCTCCTGCCCCCAATCCCTCCCAGCATCAGAGTCTTTTCCAATGAGTCAACTCTTCGCATGAGGTGGCCAAAGTACTAGTTTTGCCTAAAGTTGACCCGGGCTTGATTCCTGGGTTGGGAAGATCCCCTGGAGAAGGAAATGGCAACCCACTCCAGTATTCTTGCCTGGAGAATCTCATGTACTGTAGCCTGTCAGGCTCCTCTGTCCATGAGGTCGCAAGAGTTGGAGGCGATTTAGCGACTAAACCACCAAAGCTGACCTAGAGGGTACGAAAAGGCCTCGACCTTAAGAGGCCCACACTCCCATCTAACTAACGAGCTGGCCGGCTCCCTCTCTTGACTAAAAGAAGATCTGGCTCCCACCCCCACTGAATGGCCCTCCGACAATGTGAGAGAACCCAACGGGAACACAAGAGGCCAGACGGGGCCTCGTGGGCACTCCTCTGGCCTGTTACAGGCCACCCAGGCCAACCGGCCTTCAGAAAACTGGGGCCAACCAGCTGATACTCCAGCAAGCTGTTTTCCCTGACGGGGATGGGTTTTGAAAACTGAGGGGAGGGCCTGGGGTTTCTTGGAGGGGGCTCGGAGAGAAGGAGCTCTTCGTCTCTCCGGATAGATGAAGAAAAACAACTTCCCAAGCTCCTTGCCTCCTCGTCCCGGGCCTGGACTCGACAGGCGCCCGCTCCCCCGCCCGTTCAGGCGGCGTCCTTCTCGGAGCGGCGGGGCGCACGAGGTCGAAAGAGCCGGCTCGAAGGGTTGGGGCCCAGAACTGAAGAGAAGTTTCCTGGGGCTGGCCGGGCCCGGCTGAGGGAGGTGGGAGCCGGCCCGAGGAGAGCGGAGGGGAAAGGGACGGGAAGGAAGGGAACCTGAGAGGCAGAGCCCCGGGAGGCGGGGAGACCGCTGGCCGCGGCCGCGGGGTCGGGGGCTCGGTGGCCCAGCTGGGGCCAGCCGGCCGGGCGCCCCCGGGAGTCACCCGGGCCTGGGGAGGGGGCCGAACCGGCGGGCGGCAGGTTGCTCCTGGAGCGCCGCCCGCCGGCCTCGCCAAGCGTGCGCGGCACGTCCGGCGGGGGCCCCGCGCAGCCCCACGGGCCGAGCGAGAGTCGCTGGGGGGCGCCTCGGAGGCGTCCTCTGGGGACCCGCGACCTGGGCCTCGTGCCCCGGCACTGTCGGGTGTCGCCCCCGGGGAAATGTGGGGTCGCGGCGGGCCTGGTCCCTCCCGCTCGCCTGCTCAGGGACACCGCGTCGGCGCTGCGAACCGTCTGAGAGCTTCGAGCCCGCGGGCGCCCGGTGCTCGGTTTGTAGGCAGTGTAATTAGCTGATTGTACTCTCATGCTTACAATCACTAGTTCCACTGCCATCAAAACAAGGCACAGCATCACCCGCCGCCCTGCCGGGAGGAGGAGGCCACCCTCGGCGGCTAACCGCCGACCTCAAGCGTTCGCGAGGAGTGCCCAGGGCTTCGAGATCTGATGCGTCAGCGTTTAGCGCTGCTGGCGGAGCACGTTGTCAGCTTGCTAGTAACGCCCTTGTAAACTCCTGCAAGCTGCTGCTTCTAGATACTGTTAAACTGTTAGCCATCTCTAGGAGTAAAAGCAAAACGGTGCAGTCCCATGTAAACAAAGCGAAATCCGTGGTGTTGAATGGCCTTAAGACTTTTTAACTGCTGGGTGGAGCCCCCACGTAGCGTTTAATGCTGTTTGCTGTGATTCGTTGTGCCTGTTTTTCATTATTTAGTAGTTCAGTTCAGTCGCTCAGTCGTGTCGGACTCTTTGTGACCCCCATGGACTGCTGCACGCCAGGCTTCCCTGTCCATCACCAACTCCCGGAGCTTTCTCAGACTCATGTCCATCGAGTCGGTGATGCCATCCAACCAGCTCATCCTCATTATTTAGTAGGGTATTCACCAAGACACCAAGTGAGCTACTACTGAACCTTTCCTATTACAACGTATGGAGCATCAACTTCAGACGCAGTTTGTGATAAACGTAAACCTTTTTCCTGTGAGTCTAGTTACTAGGCAGTGTAGTTAGCTGATTGCTAATAATACCAATCACTAACCACACGGCCAGGTAAAAAGATTTGGGAATTCATCCAAATGAGCTGCATGTATATATCAATGTGGGGGCCTTGGCGAGGGGGATTGGAATTTGCTGCTATTGCCCATTGCTTATTTATCAATAGCTTAACCAAGAGAGAGGTCAACATTTTAGGTGCTAGATATACGATGTATGTTTTATATAGATAGATACATAGATACATATATGACTTTTCAACATCCCTTCAGTCTCTGAACCAAAAGATGTTCAGATATATTGGAGAATAGAATTTTTTTCCTTAGCTGTCATTGTATAGATTTGTAATTATCAACTTTTGAACTATATTTTTGCGAGAGACTGTATTAATATCTTGAAAGAATAAAGTGTCATAAGGAAATGAAATTGTAGTTATTACCAATATGTTCATGTCCTTTCCTAAACTGGTTTTATGATTTCCATCTCAATTCCTCCCACAGTAATTACAACTTTCCTATCGCTGAAAGAGTTAAATTGTTCCTAGATTAACCAGATCTCCGGGGAAAGCTACACAAATAACATTTGTAAACATTTTTGTAGAAACATATTAACAAAAATGTTTATAGCGTATTTCATTCCACTTATCCGATATATTTAAGTAATCATTTGCAACTCTTGCCGTAAAAGCAGCTTTTAGTGGGACTGACAATCTAAATCAAGTTTCTTTCCGTAAGACTGGCCTTACAGATTCAGGGGTGAAGGTGAAATCGCTCTTTCGTATCCGACTCTTGCGACCCCATGGACTGTAGCCTACCAGGCTTCTCCGTCCATGGGATTCTCCAGGCAAGAATACTGCAGTGGGTTACCATTTCCTTCTCCAGGGGATCTTCTGGACCCAGGGATCGAACCCGGGTCTCCCGCATTGACGGCAGACGCTTTAATCTCTGAGCCACCGGGGAAGCCCAGATTCAGAGGGAAAATGTGTAAAAAACTATACACATGGGTACCTATCAGCCCAGTTTCGACCTGTCGCTACCATAGGCTATGATGTTAGCTGCCCTGTTGAATTCATCAATGCAGTCCCAGAACCTCCCCATAGAGGGTGCTGCGCTACAGCAATCTGGTGTGGAAAAGGGTTTGGTGCGGTGGAACTAAGGAACTGAAAGCTTTATTTAGATAGTTTGGGGGAAAGGAAGCTGGTCTGGCGGGGATACGAGGAAGGAGGGTGGGGGGAATCCGGAGGCTGAGGATGAAAAAGCTGAAGTGCTCCCCCACTGACTCCAACAGGACAAGACGCCCCAAAGTGGATGCTTTGACTCTCCTATTCGGACCCCAAAGCTTGGATAGGTCCCGGAGCCTGTGATCACTGCAGAAATGGGATTCAGGTGACCCACAAGCACGCGCCAGACCCCAACATCTACCGAGCAAACCAAGGGCTTCCGGCAGTGGCGGTTGCCAACTTGGCGGGTTTCCGGGGTGAGGGCGGGGCGGGGCTGAGAGACCGGCAAAGGAGCTTGGAGAAGCGTCCTCAGTTGCCATGGAAACGAGGCCCAGCAGCAGTCTTAGCAGCCCAGAGGAGTCCTGTGAAGCTTTTCCCCAAGGATTGCTAGTGTTCACCGGCTCTTCGGATCGCGATGCCAACTTGGCCAAGCAGTTCTGGATCGGGGCATCAATGTACCCCCCCAACGAATCTCAGCTGGTGCTGTCCAGAGGTAGCAGCCAGCGTCTGCCGGTGGCGCGGCCTTCCAGGAGCAGTGCACCGGGTGAGTAGCTCCTCTGTAACCCACGGGAAAGATACTAGAGCCCCGCCCAGGAGAAACTGCTGAACCTAGTTCTAAAGAGCCTTTCATTCAAATATCTGAACCTCTATACAAACAATTTTAAAATCGTCTCTGCAATTTTTCCACTCCAAAATGATCAGTTATATCTAGATCTTTGTTATATCTAAAAGCACATCTGAAAATATCCCCTGGGTTATGACATCTATTTGTCTAAACAATGTAGAATAGTCTGGGCAAATGTTGGCTGAAAGGATATGAAAGACAGTCGTTTACATAATTGAGTTCAAACATGAAAAACCCTAGAGAAGGTTGAAGGCAGAGTCAATATTAGGAAACAAGTTCCCTGACCTGTAAGGCTAAAATGGGGAAACTGCAATTTTTATAGGTATAGAAAACTTAAATACCTTTAATGCTATGGTTTTTCCAGTTATCTCTTTACTTCCCTTTTGTATTTTTTAGAGAAAACTTATTTCCAGCCTTTTTTCCTTGAGGAAAGCAGTAAGTACAAAGATTTATGCCTTTCAACATCCTGATTCCTAGATTCTTTTAAAAAATCTAAGAATTTTTTTAAAAATTAAAAAAATATAGATAATAAGTATAAGGATACAACTTCGTACTTTGGCATAACTTTCTGAAAGCATACCAGGTCCCTACCTCAGGGACCAATTCATTTATCCAGAGGAAAATGCCTAAATTCCTGTAACCCTTTGAATAGGAATTGTAATATCTGATACTACATGTTTGTTCTGTTTAGAGACCTTTTCTTATCTCTAGACTCAGGCTTGGAGAAGGCAATGGCACCCCACTCCAGTACTCTTGCCTGGCAAATCCCATGGACGGAGGAGCCTGGTAGGCTGTAGTCCATGGGGTCGCTAAGAGTCGGACACGACTGAGCAACTTCACTCTGACTTTTCACTTTTATGCATTGGAGAAGGAAATGGCAACCCACTCCAGTATTCTTGCCTAGGGAATCCCAAGGATGGGGGAGCCTGGTGGGCTGCCATTTATGGGGTCACACAGAGTTGGACACAACTGAAGCGACTTAGCAGCAGACTCAGGCTACTCCTCTTCTAAAGAGGTTAAAGGTTCCTTGCAGTCAGAGTTAATTAATTCAGCCTCCAGTTATTTATGAATTTGGTTCACAAAGTTTCAAGACAGTACATATTTATGTTACCTTCCTACTGTATGTATTACCTTTTAACCTTTAAGTTTTATCAACATTATTGTAAAATCATGATAAAATTATTTCGGATTGAATTTGACTGTTTTCTTTAGAGAGTAGAGATGTCACTGCTGAAGCCCTAAAGATTCAGGAATCCGAGGAGAAAAAAAAGTATCTCCAAAAGGTAGGCCAATATTTCAGAAAGTTATTTGATTTTCATTAAAATTTCATTATTATTGTCTGTGTGTGTTTTAATCACTCAGTCGTGTCTGACTCTTTTCAACCCCATGGACTATAACCCACCAGGCTCCTCTGTTCATGGAGTTTTCCAGGCAAGAATGCTGGAGTGTGTTGCCATGCCCTTCTCCATCATTTTCCAAGTCATCACAATATTCTTTTTTTTAATATACATATATAGAAATTTTCTGCTTCTGGTATATCAGCGTGGGTGTTGAAGAACCTTTATTAGAACTTTAATTGAAGATTAAGAAATTCTATTAAACTTTGGCAGTTCTCAGTCTCTGCAAAAGCCCAAGGATGTATAAGAACAATGAAAACAGAGGGAAGTGGGGGAAAATTGATTCACACACTTTCCATCCAGTAAGGCCCTAAATCATATACAAAGTTGTAAGAAGAGAAATAGTGTAAGAACAGGAAAAAGTGAAGAGAATTGACTGTCTTGCTGTGCTGTGCTGTGTCACTCAGTCATGTCTGACTCTTTGATGAACCGACTGTCTTAATAGGTCAAAATTAAATGATCAGAGGAATGAGTCTGTCATCTAGAACCATTTTGATTAAAGGCCACAATTCAACACATTGGTGGTTTCAAATCAACTGAACATGTCTCTTCTTGGCAACCTCCCTTGTTTGCTTTTCTTATTGCAGGCACAGACTTTAACTCAATAATTAGTACAGTGATTTATAGAAACATTTTGTTTGGTTAATGGGGAGATTCCATTCCTGTAACTGTTCCTGTTCTATAAAAGCAAAGATAGAGGATTTGTCTGACCTAATGTCTTTAATCACCGGATCTATTGGCAAACTCCAAAAGACTTATTGGGAATTCTCTATAAATTACAGAACAATCATTTGAGTTTGCTGATCACATTAGTTCCCTTTGTGGACTCTTGGTGATTCCTCCAAACAAATTAAGTGATTAGAAATAGTCAGCATTTTCTTCTCTCCTGGGGATACTATATACTGTATATTTATACCAGGACTTAATGAGGGGGAAGAGAACTTAATTTTCAGTGAGGCAAAAATCATTAAAATTCTACTTCTTCAGCACATTTTAATTTCATTTTTGGATGAGATTAGAAATAAAAGATTAAAGACAAACTATTTCCAATTTTTATCATTTTTTGTCAAACAATTTAAGACAATTTGAGGAGTTACAAGTGAATTTTATGTTAATGGACTATTATATTAGTAGTTTTACAACTGATTTCCTTGCCTCAGTTTCTTCTATTTTAATTAATTAATACCCAGATATTTACTGAGAACCTGTCACGTGCCAAGTACTATCACAGATGCTGGGAATATAAAGATGTATTCCCTGACTTCGAGGAGTTTATAATCTGGTGGGGGAGAATGCCAATTAAATAATGCATTATTATGATAGATATATGCACATAATACATTATTATGGTAGAGATACACACGTAGAACTATGGGAACACATTGAAGGACATCAAAGTCAAGCTTAAGGATTCAAGAACTCTTCCCAAAAGAACTGCGTTTCAAAGAATGTATAGACTTGACCAATCAAGTAATATCCTCCATGCTAAACTAGTTATCTTCCTAAAACCCAAGTCCTGTTATGCGGCTTTCTTACTGTATTCGTCTGCTAGGGTTGCCGTAACAAAATACCACAGAACATGTGGCTTAAATAACATAATTTTATTTTCTCGCAGTTGTGGAGGCTGGAAGCCTGAGATCAGGGTGCCTTCAGAGTTGGTTTCTGATGAGGCCTCCTTCCCAGGCTTCGGCAATAGATGATCACTTTCTCAGTGCATCCTCAAATGGTAGCAGGAGATCTGGTGTCTCTTCATCATCTTATAAGGACATCAGTTCTATTATATTAGGACCCCACCGTTATGACCTCATTTAACTTGAACCCCCTTTCTAAAAGATCTCCAAATAGAGTTACACTGAGGGTTAGGGCTTCAACATAGAAATTGCAGGAGTGGGGATGGGAATGATATATTTCAGTCCATATATCTGGTTTCATTTTTCTCCCTGGCTTTTCTGCAGGATGGAGACCAAACTCTCCAGCATGGTATTCAAGTTCTTTCCCAGTCTGATCATGACCTAACTGTCTTCTACCACTCTCCTTCCTTCCCCTATTCGCTACCCTCTACCCCAAAAGCAGCGTCCTCTGTCCAGCTGGTGCTCAGCCACTAGGCTCGGGCACTCTGTGTACCCTTTGCCATATGTGCTGTGATGGTAAACGGGTAAATATTAATATATTTTTGCTAAACCTAAATACACGCATTATCCTGTGATATCTGCCAAATTGTACATTAAGTCAAATAGGTTCTGCAAGGCAGTATAAACAAGACTCTATCTGTTGAAAGTAGAAGAGGCCTAACCAAGTAGCAAACCAGCAGGACAGAAAGAATATTACTGAAACTGCCTTCGAGGATATAGGAGACCTGAATCAGTATGGTGTGATACAATTAAGAGACTCATGTAATAATTGAATGCTCTTATAGATATCCTCTTTACCATCTGAGCCACTGGGGAAGCCAATGGATGTGAACTTGGACAAACTCCAGGAGGTGGTGAGGGTCAGGGAGGCCTGGCATGCTGCAGTCCATGGGGTCGTGAGGAGTTGGACACAACTTGGCAACTGAACAACAACAATAGATGTCCTCAGATACCATTGTGATATAGTACTCTTAACATCCAATTCAGTGAGTGCATACCATGTGGTATGTATACTAAGCTAAGCACTGTATATGCATCAACTCATACTCTCCTTAAAATTAACCTCATGATTGTTCCCATTTAATCAAATGAGCCTTAAATGATCTTCCAAAGTTCCCACAACTGGAAAGTGGCTGAGTCTAAATTCAAAGCCTGTATCCTAATTCCAAAGCCCATACTGCTGCTGCTAAGTCACTTCAGTCGTGTCCGACTCTGTGCGACCCATGGACGACAGCCCACCAGGCTCTGCCGTCCCTGGGATTCTCCAGGCAAGAACACTGGAGTGGGTTGCCATTTCCTTCTCCAGTGCATGAAAATGAAAAGCGAAAGTGAGGTCGCTCAGTCGTGTCCGACTCTTCGCGACCCCATGGACTGTAGCCTACCAGGCTTTTCCGTCCATGGGATTATCCAGGCAAGAGTACTGGAGTGGGATGCCATCGCCCATGAGTCTCATTTTATTGTAGTGATTGATGGCCACGGTATTGTTCAAGTGTGCTGCTGAAGACTCTAAAATTCAAAACTGTGGTATGAATACAAGTATGAGAAACAGTGTTTTCAGCCCTGTGGAACTGTACACTGTTTCTTCAACCTGCGGTGCACTTTTGTGTGTCTTCCTAAAATGCTGTCCCGCATTTACCTTCAAGTTTCAACTCAAATACAACCTCAAATACAACTTCTCTCTGAAGCCTTCCCAGAGGTGACTTGGACACTACATAATGAATAGCTCCCTTCTCTGTGCTCCCAGAGCAAGTCATGATCTGTGTTACAGCTGCATGTGGATGTTTCTGTCTCTCCTGCTAGATTCCAGGCACCATAGTGTAGTGGACTTCGGAGACAAGCTGGGTTTGGAAGTCTGACTCTGCCACTTACTATCTCAATGACCTTGAGAAGCCTACTTAACCCCTGTAAGGCTCAGCTTCCTCAGAGAAGAAGCAGTGATAAAAATATCCCCCTCATCCATCTGGTATAAGATATGTAAAACACTTGGCCATCGTTTGCTCTCAACAAATTCCAGTTCTCTTTTCCTCCGTGAGGGCAGAGGTCATTTCCTATTTGCTTAACCCTGATGCTCATCTCGGAGAAGGCAATGGCACCCCACTCCAGTACTCTTGCCTGGCAAATCCCATGGACAGAGGAGCCTAGTAGGCTGCAGTCCATGGGGTCGCTAGGAGTCAGACACAGACACAACTGAGCGACTTCACTTTCACTTTTCATTTTCATGCACTGGAGAAAGAAATGGCAACCCACTCCAGTGTTCTTGCCTGGAGAATCCCAGGGACGGGGGAACCTGGTGGGCTGCCGTCTGTGGGGTCACACAGAGTCGGACACGACTGAAACGACTTAGCAGCAGCAGTAGCAGATGCTCGTCTACCTATTAAAACTCAATAAATATTTGTTGATAGAGTAAATAGTTGCATAATTGAGTTAACGAATGAATGAACATATGCTCTATACAGTGATAATGTCATTTTGGTTAGCCTTTTGCATGTGTATACACCTGACAAATTTTTCTAGGCTGACAGTTTTTGTAAGAATATTCTCCAAAGTTAGTCTATTTGCAAGTCTACTTTAGGATCAATTTAGCACATGCCCTCGCTTCTCAGTTTTGCTTTTACCTCGTGGGTCTATATATGATGGGAGGAAATGTGACTCCTTGTAATTTCTAAAACTTAGACTCTATTTTTGGATGACATTGTTTTTTAAGATTGTAGTACTCTCTCTACATTGCTGCCACCACCATTCTGGAATTTTCATCTTGATGGAAGAAAATAAATGGGGTGGGAGGTTCTATTTAACTAGTGTTATACATTTATAATGATCTATTTAATTTGCAGATCTTCTACTTATTTTGAACATATACATTTGTAAGTAAATTCCTGGTATAATTTTCATTCTAAAATGGTAAATATTCCCCATCAAGTCACTTAAAGTTTTTTTTTTTTCTTTTCAGTCTCCTTAAAATTAATGAAAATCTAAAAATCTCTCTCTCTCCTAAAAAGTACCTTTATAGCTTTTCTCCCCAACTGATATTGATTGATTTTTTCAGTTGTTGAACTTTTTAAAATTTTAATGTTATCCTCCTTCTTGGAATATCTTCCAGGTATACATTTTAAATACTTTGGTTAGTAGAAAAAATGCTATTAATCACAAGTACTATTTCTGTGATGGATAGCCATGGCAGAAAATCAAGAACAATTTGAGTCCATCAAGATTAAATGGCTTACTCTGTCCATAAAGGAAACCTTATAGCTCTGTACTGGCCCATTATTCTTCCTTTGAGATTTCTAAAGTAGTCTGAAAACATTATAATAAATGAATAGTCAGCTAATTCTTTGAAATCATAAAACTAATTTGCTTTTTAGTTTTGCCACCTTTAAGAAAGGTCTTTACCTGATTATCTCTTTATGAAAATGATTATAAATAATTCATTTTCTGGGAGGGGAAGAAAAGATCAGAGCAGTACTTTAGGGCATGTATATAGACAACATATTCATAAACATCCATCTGGAATCAGAGTTTAATGTGAGCGAATATAAACTAAAGGTTTTTAGAAGGAAAAGATCCCATCTGTGAATCAGCGATAAAGATATACTTTTTATCAGGCTTCCCTGGTGGCTCAGACAGTAAAGAGTCTGCTTCCAATGCAAGAGACCTGGGTTCAATCCCTGGGTCAGGAAGATCCTCTGAAGAAAGAAATGGCAACCCACTCCAGCATTCTCACCTGGAGAATTCCATGGACAAAGGAGCCTGGTGGGCTACAGTCCACAGGGTCACAGAGTCACATGACTGAACAACTAACATTTTATCAGGAGTGGGATTTAAATCTGTCCAGTCTCACAACCTGTACAACCAATGCTAACTATGGGGTAAGTCTTCCTCAAAAGTCAATTTGCAGGCTTCTCTGGTGGCTCAGTGGTAAAGAATCTGCCTGCCAAGGCAGGAGAGACAGCTTCAATCCCTGATCCAGGAAAATCCCACATGTCATGGAGCAACTAAGCCTCTGCACCACAACTATTGAGTCTGTGCGCTAGAGCCTGGGAGCCACAACTGCTGAAGCCTGCATACCCTAGAGCCTTGTACAGCCACAAGAAAAGTCACTGCAATGGAAAGCCCACACAGCCACAAAGACCCAGCACAGCCAAAAATAAAGAAATAAATTTCAATATTTTTTAAGAAAAAAGAAATTCCTATTTCTTAAACAAAAAAAGTCAGTTTGCTACGTGACTGACACTTCAGTGAACCAGAAGCAAATCATTCTATGCTGAGATCATGCTTAGAAGAAGAATCTAAGAAATTTCACAAAGATGCGTTTTTAGATACCAAATCACAAAAGTGGAAACCTTTAACATTATCCTCCATTATCTTATACTTTGAAGGGACACTCAGAATCATTGTTAAACAGTTTTGTAGAGCCAAACCAAAGACGTAAGGAATTTCTTCAGTGTCATTGCCCAGGATGTTCAGTTAAAAGAAAACCCTTTTTGGTATCAAATTGCCCAGGAATGGCTACCTAGACAAATCAAAATTTTCTCAGTCTCAGTGTTACCTGGCTTTGTTTTAATTTTGCTTTCCTGCCCTTCAGTTCAGTTCAGTCGCTCAGTCATGTCCGACTCTGCGACCCCATGAATCGCAACACACCAGGCCTCCCTGTCCATCACCAACTCCTGGAGTTCACCCAAACTTATATGCATTGAGTTGGTGATGCCATCCAGCCATCTCATCCTCTGTTGTCTCCTACTCCTCCTGCCCCTAATCCCTCCCAGCATCAGAGTCTTTTCCAATGAGTCAACTCTTCACATGAGGTGGCCAAAGTACTGGCATTTCAGCCTCAGCATCAATCCTTCCAATGAACACCCAAGACTGGTCACCTTTAGGATGGACTGGTTGGATCTCCTTGCAGTCCAAAGGACTCGTAAGAGTCTTCTCCAGCACCATAGTTCAAAAGCATCAATTCTTCAGCGCTCAGCTTTCTTCACAGTCCAACTCTCACATCCATACATGACCACTGGAAAAACCATAGCCTTAACTAGATGGACCTTTGTGCCCTTATGTAGTAATAAAATTCCTTTTCCTCCATAAAATGAATACCATTAGGAAGTGGTGGGTTTCTCCTTCACCAAGATACTTATTTAAATTCCTGTTGCAAATTTGTCAAAGAATTCAAGTGGAAGAATAATAAAAACAGACTGTATTCACCATAGCAAGCAAATATTTTGGTAGCAAATGATAATTAAAAGATTGCATAAATATGAATTACTCTTTTATATCCTCTGTTGTACCACTTTGTCTTCAAACATTATTCAATCTTGGGAAACATTTAAGGTTGACAGATAAGGTTTCCCTCGTAATCTTCTTTAGTAACATCTACAGTCCACCAAAGGCTTCCCAGGTGGTGCTAGTGGTAAAGAACCTTCCTGCCTGCCAGTGCAGGAGACACACAGGTTTGATCCCTGGGTTTAGAAGATCCCCTGGAGGAGGGCATGGCAGTCCACGCCAGTATTCTTGCCTGGAGAATCCCATGGACAGAGGAGCCTGGTGGGCTACAGTCCACAGGGTCACAAAGAGTCAGACACAACTAAAGGGACTTAACACACACGCACACAGTCCACCAAAAGATACCTGGGGTGAGAAATAATATTTGAGATCAAATAGTTGAATTCATTGCCCCAGACAGACCCATCCCCAGAGTTAGATAGGGTCATGCCCCAAATGCATCTCATCTTTTTTTCCAAAGATCTGTATATCTTCTCTTCTGTAGGCATTCACTTTAAGAACAAAATAAAAACATTTTAAGCCCTATAGTACAATTAAGCAAGGACCCATACTATTGCCTGGTAAAACATGATTAAATGAAACTATTGAACACAGAACAGAGCAAAAAAGATCATTTTTTTTTAAATAAAGTCAGAACTATTTGATTCCAGCTACATGAAGCCCTATTGTTCAAATTAGTAAACACCTTATAAGCAGTGAAAGTGAAGTCGTTCAGTCGTGTCCGACTCTTTTCAACCCTGTGGACTGTAGCCTACCATGCTCCTCTGTCCATTGCAATGTTCAGGCAAGAGTACTGGAGTGGGCTGCCATTTCCTTCTCCAAGGAATCTTCCCGACCCAGGGATTGAACCTGGGTCTCCTGCATTGTAGACAGACGCTTTACCATCTAAGCCACCAGTAGGGTTAATCAAATAGAATTTTTTGAAGAACTGTGTAATTCTGTGGATCAGGTCACTCAGAAAATAATCACAACATACCTGAAATCAAAACTATAGTCTACCTTTTCCCTTTGCCTCTACCAAAGGCAAGATAAAAAGAGCTGTAGGTAAAATATGTTGGAGCCAGATAAGAAAGTTTAAAATTTTCTGTATCTATATTTACTTCCACATTTTATCATTTTCTGTGCTAAGGTGTTTTACTCCGGTGGTCACGCATACTCTCAGAGCCTGATACAGCCGTTTGTCTATTTGGCTTCTGAGATTTGCAGTTCCCCAAGCCACTGTGTTGGTGATACAGTCAATCCTTCTTATTCACAATTCCATAGTTGCAAATTCACTTACTATGCAACAGTTTATTTGTAACCCCAAAATCAATACTAGTAGCATCTTCGTGGTCATTGGAGGTAATTCATAGACCAGTGAAAATTTTGAGTTGCCCAACACACGACTGAGCGACTTCACTTTCACTTTTCACTTTCATGCATTGGAGAAGGAAATGGCAACCCACTCCAGTGTTCTTGCCTGGAGAATCCCAGGGATGGGGGAACCTGGTGGGCTGCTGTCTATGGGGTCGCACGGAGTCAGACATGACTGAAGCGACTTAGCAGCAGCAGCAGCAGCAACACACATGTTCCTAGCTGAGGCTAAACAAGACAATGTTATGCCTTCTTGTTTCAACTCACACTCCTAAACAGCTGTCCTTTTTGCAGTTTATTAAGTGCCATGTTTTTCACTTTTTTAAATGATTTCACGGATTTAAATAGCCTCCAAATGCTGAAAGACTGTGTAGTGTTCCTAAGTGCAAGAAGGTTGTGATGTGTCTTACAGAAAAAATACATGATTTAGATAAGCTTGATTCAGATATGAGTTACAAGTGCTATTGGCTATGAGTTCAATGTTGGTGAATCAACAAGCTATTTTAAATAAGGTGTCTGTAAAGAGAAACACATAAAACAAAGTTGTATATTGATGAAATGTGATGAAACATTTCACATCGGTGAAATGTTGAGATCAAAGGCAGACAGGAACCTAGGAGACATGGTCACCTCTGTGCTGAGTCGGCAGTTTCTTCTGCTTGGAAATTCCTTTCTCAGATTTCTCCCTTTAGCCAATGCATACTGCTGCTGCTAAGTCGCCTCAGTCGTGTCCGACTCTGTGCAACCCCATAGATGGCAGCCCACCAGGCTCCCCCGTCCCTGGGATTCTCCAGGCAAGAACACTGGAGTGGGTTGCCATTTCCTTCTCCAATGCATGAAAGTGAAAAGTGAAAGTGAAGTCGCTCAGTTGTGTCCGACTCTTAGCGACCCCATGGACTGCAGCCTACCAGGCTCCTCGGTCCATGGGATTTTCCAGGCAAGAGTACTGGAGTGGGGTGCCATTGCCTTCTCCGTTAGCCGATGCCTACTTGTATTTAAAAACACTTCAAAAATAATCACATGCAAGTCTTTCCTTACACTCACTATTCCCCAGGTTGATACAAATGCCCTTTCCTTTGTGCTTCCTTCATACCCTGTACATTCCCTGGTCATAGCTCCTGACACATATGATATAGTTGAGCTGTTTCTCCTTCAGACTCTAAATTCCTTAAGGAAAAAGATCATGGCTTCTTGACTTTATAATCACAGGAACTGACAAATATCAGATCATCTCCTAACCTACCAAAGAAATGTTTATGAGTGAATAAATAGATTATTTAACTTTTCTGAACCAGACACCTGCATGATAGCCTAGTGCCTTGAGCTAGATAGCTTATGAGGTATTCATTTCATCAGAGGATGGCCCAAAATAGAATTGACCAAGACGTCAGCGTCTTGGTTTATACTGAATAAACATGTTTATACTGAATAAACATGTAGGCAGTTGCAAAAAGGGATGTCCAAGCAACAGACAAGAGTGGAAATACAGTCTGTAAGCCACAGAATAAAGTCACAGTCAATGAGCATTATCTGTTCTCTGAAGGAACTGACACCAGGAAAAGGCAGTAGATAAAAATTTAAGGTCATGGTGCCAACAGCATGTAAGAGAAACCTTGATATGGGAATTAGAATGCAGCATCAAGACTAGAAAATAAGTCAAGGCCACTGTCCCCAGCTGTCTGAGATACTGGGCAAAGACACAAGACAAAAACTTGAACACATGGGACATGACAATATATACTAGAACTTTGATACAGAGATAGACTTGGCTATAAAAATAGAAAGCAAATTCCTAGAAGCATGTATCTTTCACCCAAACTCCAATCACGTTCCTAAACGTTTGCATCATTCCCTACTGTCATACCCAGATAGCTACTTTAGAGCTATTGCTGTATGAGACAAACAAATTCACCTAACTATAGTAACTCTTTCTTACAAAACCAAAAAATATTGTTCAAAAGTCAGTTTACCAACAATCGATTTTATTGTTGAGATAAAAATCTGTTAAATACCTTTTTAAAAGAAAATGGCATATTTTCATCATAGCACTAATTCAGTAATTTATTTGAAAAAAAGCTTACAATTTATCTAAACTTGGAAACTTTTATTATAAAGGATAAATTTTTAGAACAATGAATAAGTAAAAACAGAAAGAAAAAAGATAACAAATAAAATACATTTAAAAGGTAGTAGGAAACAGTAGGGAATTCCCTGGCAGTCCCAGTAGTTAGGACTTTACATTTTCATTGCTGTGGCCCAGTTGAAGAACTGAGATGCTGCAAGCCACATGGTACGGCCAAAAGGAAAAAAAAAAAAAACACTGTTGGCTATAAATGTTCCAAACAGATATGATGTAGTTGTCGGTGTAGCTATAGACGTTAGTTTTTATGTGTGAAGTTGAACTGGACATTATATGCATCTCGAGTCATACATTAATACAGATGAGAGCCATACAGTGAAACGTGGGGTCATGGGGCCAAGCTGAAAGTTACAGAATGTTTGCCAAAAGCAGCTGAAAACTTTGTACCCTTATAAAAAGATGTAGGCAAGGTAAGGGTGAAAACTTAAGAGGCAGTGTACAGCTCAGGCATGAAAGGTCAGACAAAGCCATCAACAGGAGGATGAGTTCCAGAGTCAAAAGGTAGGAGAATGCAATTTGGAAAAAAATTGTGCAAGATTCATTTGACAAATATTTGTTGAGAATCTCTGTTAGTCTGGCTTTGTGCTAGACATGGGAGTACGATGATGAACAACAACAAAAAAACCAAGCATTAAAGTTACAAACTCTGCCCTCATCTGAAACTTATAATCTAATGGACGAGAGAAATACTTATGAAAGAATTACATGTGATGTTAGGAGAACATCTAATTAGGCAGTATTGATTCAATCAATGGAGTCAGGGAGAATTTCTGCAAAGATTCAGCTGAGATTTGAAGGAAGAACGGGCTTTAATTAGCCCAGAGATGGGGTGGAGGGAACATTAAGAGAACATTCTGGACAGCAGAAACAACTTAGTGCCTGTCTGAAGCTGAATGGCCAGTGTGGTGATGGAACACTTAGGCCACAGTATTTAATAAGAAGCCATTGTAGGGTTTTAATTTGGGGGAGGATAATAGATTTATTTGAAAAAATTTAGGAGAATTAGGTTGGAAGTGGCCAGAAGTAAGGAAACCAGAGTGAAGGCCAGTGCAATCATTCAGCTGGGGTGATAATAGCTTGGATTAGGAAAAAGTAGATTGATTTAAGAGATGTACTTAGGAAGAAAAATAATTAGGACTTGAATTGTGTATTGAATATGGACAGTGAGGCATAGCAAGGTATAAAAGATAGTATCATGGTATCCTGGCTTGCAGAAAATGATAGATGGTGCCATTCAATGAAACAAGGAACATTAAATAAAGATCAGGTTGTTGGGGTTTTGCAGGGAGGGGAAAGGGTTGTGATTTAGTGATTAAGTCATGTCTGACTCTTTGCGACCCCATGGACTACAGTACACCAGGCTTCCCTGTCCTTCACTATCTCCAAGAGTTTGCTCAAATTCTTGTTCATTGAGTCAGTGATGCTGTGTAACCATCTCATCCTCTGCCACCCTCTTCTTTTGCTTTCAATCTTTCTCAGCAACAGAGTCTTTTCCAATGAGTTGGCAGTTCACATCAGGAGGCCAAAGTATTGGAGCTTCAGCTTTAGCATCAGTCCTTCCAATGAATATTCAGGATTGATTTCCTGTAGGATTGACTGGTTTGATCTCCTTGCAGACCAAGTGACTCTCAAGAGTCTTCTCCAGCACCACAGTTTGAAAGCATCAGTTCTTTGGCACTCAGCTTCTTTATGGTCCAAATCACGCATCTATACATGACTAATGGACAAAACAATATCTTTGACTATACAGACCTTAGTCAGCAAAGTGATGTCTCTGCCTTTTAATATGTTGTCTATATTTGTCATAGTTTTCCTTCCAGGGAGCAAATGACTTTTAGTTTCATGTCTGTAGTCACTGTCCACAGTGATTTTGGAGCCCAAGATAATAAATTCTATCACTGTTTCCACTTTTCCCCCTTCTATTTACCATGAAGTGATAGGACCGGATGCCATGATCTTAGTTTTTGAATGTTGAGTTTTAAGCCAGTGTTTTCACTTTCCTCTTTCACTCTCATCAAGAGGTTCTTTAGTTCCTCTTCACTTTCTGCCATTCAGTTCAGTCGCTCAGTCGTGTCCGACTCTTTGCGACCCCATGAATCGCAGCACGCCAAGCCTCCCTGTTCATTACCATCTCTTGGAGTTCACTCAGACTCACATTCATTGAGTCCGTGATGCCATCCAGCCATCTCATCCTCGCTCGTCCCCTTCTCCTCCTGCCCCCAATCCCTCCCAGCATCAGAGTCTTTTCCAATGAGTCAGCTCTTCACATGAGGTGGCCAAAGTACTCGAGTTTCAGCTTTAGCATCATTATTTTCAAAGAAATCCCAGGGTTGATCTCCTTCAGAATGGACTGGTTGGATCTCCTTGCAGTCCAAGGGACTCTCAAGAGTCTTCTCCAACACCACAGTTCAAAAGCATCAATTCTTTGGCACTCAGCCTTCTTCACAGTCCAATTCTCACATCCATACATGACCACAGGAAAAACCATAGCCTTGAGTGGTATTATCTGCATATCTGAGGTTGTTAATATTTTCCCTGGCAATCTTGATTCCAGCTTGTGATTCATCCAGCCCAGCAATTCTCATGATGTACTCTGCATAGAAGTTAAATAAGCAGGGTGACAATATGCAGCCTTGATGTACTCCTTTCCTAATTTTTAACCAGTCCATTGTTCCATGCCTGGTTCTGATTATTGCTTCTTGACCTGCATACACATTTCTCAAAAGACAGATAAGGTGGCTTAGTATTCCCATCACTTTAAGAATTTTCTACAGCTTGTGATCCACACAGTCAAAGACTTTAGCATAGACAATGAAGCAGAAGTAGATGTTTTTCTGGAATTCTCTTGCTTTTTCTATGCATCAACTAATGTTGGTGATTTGATCTCTAGTTACTCTGCCATTTCTAAACTAGCTTATACATCTGAAATTTCTTGGTTCACTTACTACCAAAACTTAGTTTGAAGGACTTTGAGCATAACCTTGCTAGCATGTGAAATGAGAGCAACTGTATAGTAGTTGGAACATTCTTTGGCATTGCCCTTCTTTGGGATTGGAATGAAAACTGACCTTTTCCAGTCCTTTGGCCACCGCTGAGTTTTCCAAATTTGCTGGCATATTGAGTGCAGCTCTCTAACAGCATCATCTTTTAGGATTTGAAACAGTTCAACTGGAATTTTGTCGCTTCCACTAGGTTTGTTTGTAGTAATGCTTCCTAAGGCCCACTTGACCTCACACTCCAGAATGTCTGGCTCTAGGTCCATGACCATACCATCATCATTATCCAGGTCATTAAGGCCATTTTTGTATAGTTCTTCTCTGCGTCCTTGCCACCTCTTCGTATCTCTTCTGTTTCTGTTAGGTTATTACCATTTCTGTCCCTTATTATGCCCATCCATACACGAAATGTTCCCTTGATATCTCCAGTTTTCTTGAAGACATCGTTAGTCTTTCCCACTCCATTGTTTTCTTCTATTTCTTTGCATTCTTTATTTAAGAAGGCCTTCTTATCTCTCCTTGCCATTCTCTGGAACCCTGTATTCAATTGGGTATATCTTTCCTTTTCCACTTCTTTTTTTTTCTCAGCTATTGTAAAGCCTCCTTAGGAAACTATTTTGCCTTCTTGCATTTCTCTTTCTTTGGAATGGTTTTGGTCACCACATCCTGTACAGTGTTATGAACTTCTGCCCATAGTTCTTTAGACACTCTGTCTACCAGATCTAATAATCCCTTGAATCTATTCATCACCTCCACTATATAATCAAAAGGGATTTTATTTAGGTCATACCTGAGTGGCCTAGTGGTTTTCCCTATTTTCTTCTATTTAAGCCTGAATTTTGCAAGAAGGAGCTCATGATCTGAGCCACAGACAGCTCCTGGTCTTGTTTTTTGCTAACTGTACAGAGCTTCTCCATCTTCAGCTGCAAAGAATATAATCAATCTGATTCAGTATTGACCATCTGGTGATGTCCATGTGTAAGCTGTCTCTTGTGTTGTCGGAAGAGGGTGTTTGCTATAAGTGTATTTTCTTGTCAAAACTCTGGTAGCCTTAGCTCTGCTTTATTTTGCACTCCAACGACAAACTTCCCTGTTCCTCCAGGTATCTCTTGACTTCCTACTTTTGCATTCCAATCCCCAATGATGAAAAGGACATCTCTTTTTGGTGTTAGTTCTAGAAGTTCTTATATATCTTCATAAAATCATTCAGCTTCTTCAGCATCAGTGATTGTGGTATAGACTTGGATTGCAGTGATGTTGAATGGTTTGCCTTGGAAAAGAAACAAAATCATTTTGTCATTTTTGAGATTACATCCAAGTACTGCATTTCAGACTCTTCTGTTGACTATGAGAGCTACTCTATTTCTTCTAAGGGATTCTTACCCACAGTAGTAGATATAATGGTCATCTGAATTGAATTCACCCATTCTCATTCGCATTTTAGTTCACTGGTTCCTAAAATGTTGATGTTCACACTTGCCATCTCCTCCTTGACCACATCCAGTTTACCTTGCTTCACAGACCTAACATTCCAAGTTCCTATGCAATATTGTTCTTTACAGCATTGGGCTTTACTTTCACCACCAGACACATCCACAACTGCGTGTCATTTCCTGTTTGGACTATCCTCTTCATTCTTTCTGGAGCTGTTACTAATTGCCCTCTGTTGTTCTCTAGTAGCACATGGGACACCTTCTGACCTGGGGGCTCATCTTCTGGTGTCATATCTTTTTGCCTTTTCATACAGTTCATGGGGTTCTGGAGGCAAAAGTACTGGAGTAGTTTGCCATTCCCCCTTCCAGTGGACCACATTTCGTCAGAACTCTCCACCATGACCTGTCAGTCTTGGGTGGCCCTTCACAGCATGGCTCATAGCTTCACTGAGTTACGAAAGTCCATTCAGTTTAGACTATGGAGTTTGAGGTGCCTTTGAGATAAGCAATGATAAGTCTATTTGAGTGTCAAATAGGCCTGTAAATATGTGAGCTACAGAAGTATGGGCCAGAGATGAGATAGAGTCATCTAGATGGGGAATCCCCCACCTGCTCCTTGTTACAACATAGTGAACAGGACAGTCATACCTGAACGATGAGGTCAATCCCATTCATCCATTCATCGCATCTGTATAACCAGCAACATGATAAAAGACCTTGAAGACTCAGTAGTTATTTGTTTGCTAAGGAAAAGTCTTGGTGATTATTGTGGACCAAGTCAGCAATAATATATAATTCAATCACATATAGAAATATCTTTAAAATTGTTGTTGTTTAGTTGTTAATTCGCACTCTACTCTTTGCAACCCCAATGACTGTAGCCCATCACGTTCCTCTGTTCATGGGATTTCCCAGGCAAGAGTACTGGAATGGGTTGCCATTTCCTCCTCCAGGGGACCTTTCCAACCCAGGGATCGAACCAGAGCCTCATGCATTGGCAGGCAGATTCTTTACTGATGAGCAACCAGGGAAGCCCATAGAAGAGAGGTTTCCCTGACCAGGAATCAAACCTGGGCTGCAGTGTTGAGAGCACTGAATCCTACCACTAGACCACCAAGGAATGTCAGGTTGTCTTTAATATATCTATACTTTATTGAATTTTAAGGGCTTCCCTGATAGCTCAATTGGTAAAGAATTGATAGTCTCAATGCAGGAGACCCCGGTTCAATTCCTGGGTCAGGGATTTGCTGGAGGAGGGATAGGCTACCCACTCCAGTATTCTTGGGCTTCCCTTGTGGCTCAGCTGATGAAGAATCCTCTTGCAATGCGAAGTTCAATCCCTAGGTTGGGAAAATGGCCTGGAGAAAGGAAAGCCTACCCACTCCAGTATTCTGGCCTAGAGAATTCCATGGACTGTATAGTCCATGGGGTCACAAGGAGTCGGACACAACTGACCCACTTTCACTTATTGAATTTAAAAGTGTAATATTCATTTTATGATCATATTTTCCTCAACATTAAGATTCAAGTCTTACTTATTGCTTTAAAAAAGAATAAGTGCCTTTTAAAGCAATATTAAAGCAGTTTTTCACTTTGCTGTACACATGAAACTAACAACATTGTAAATAAACTATACTCCAATAAGAATCTTTTAAAATAGAAATAAAAAATAAAACAAGTTGGGGAAATTTTTTTAAAATCAATAAATAAAGCAGTTTTTAAAATCATTTATGCTTATTTTTTCCTGCATTTGTTTCGTGACACTTAAAACAAGAGCTATGCTCGTCAGATAATTGCTAGTGGTTTTCCACTAAAATATATATAACAAAATTAAGAAAAAATATGTAACAGAACCAAGAAAATACACATTTTCCTTCTTTAAAACAGATAAATTCAGACTTTACCATAATCTACATTTAAGAAAAATTGTATTGACTTCCTTTTATATAATGACTGATATGTTTTTCTCATTTTAGTAAGCCATTATTTTTCAAATGAAAATTATATATGCCAGAGCCGGGAATTGAGCCAGGATCAGGCAATTTCCAGGAGGTATGAAAATGTGCTTAGATATGCATTTTTTCCCTACAAGTCAGCATTCTTCCTCCCTCCAATTAATAATCATCTAGCACCTTCCATCCACTCTCATAGATGACTGCCTTTAGGTATACTTTCTAAATATCAGATTAAAGCTGGAGAAAGCCTTTTCACTGATTATTCAGGCTATCTTTTAAAGTGCATGGTAGACCATTTGAGGTCCAACATTTCTGTATCTTATTATAGTAGATGTAAATTTACTGTATGAAATTTGTAGAATCTACATAGCAGATTTCACTTAGTAGACACAAGGGATGGTAGTAAATTAATAGTTGAAGCATTTTGTTATCAAAATCAACAGGCCCAGAGGCACATACTGCCTTTTGGAATCAAGCCCAAGTGTGACACATAGTTTTACCTTAAACCAATAGTAATTTTAACCTTCCTTAATTGCATTTTGTAACAGAATAGAAATGGAACCTACTCAAGATTAAGACTATGTAGACTGAGAACTGGGGACTTCCCTGGTGGCTCAGAGGTTAAAGCGTCTGCCCACAATGTGGGAAACCCGTGTTCAATCCCTGGTTCGGGAAGATCTCCTGGAGAAGGATATGGCAGCCCACTCCAGTATTCTTGCCTGGAGAATCCCATGGATGGAGGAGCCTGGTAGGCTACAGTCCACGAGGCAGCAAAGAGTCGGACACGACTGAGGGACTTCAATTTCACTTTCACTTTCAGACTAAGAACTAAGATTCCCTAGTAATCCCTTTTGGAGAAGGAAATGGCAACCCACTCCAGTACTCTTGCCTGGAGAATCCCACGGAGGGAGGAGCCTGGTAGGCTACAGTCCATGGGGTCACAAAGAGTCGGACACGACTGAGCAACTTCACTATTCACTAGTGATCCCTTTGGACATTTAACTTGAAATTCTTGGCATAGAAATAAAAATTAAATTCTAGAGCTGCAAGAAAAAAATTTGATAATGTTCTCTAACCTCTATAAAACCACAGAACCTTGGTTTTGCTTAGATAGTATTCTAAAATTGGAGTGTAATTCTTGTTGTATACTTACATCAAAAGTCCTATCATAAATATTTGCGTGTGTGTGCTGTCACTCAGTCATGTCTCACTCTTTGTGACCCAATGGATATAGCCCACCAGGCTCATGTCCATGGGATTATCCTAGCAAGAATACTGGAGTGAGTTGCCATTTTCTCCTCCAGGGGATCTTACTGATCATGGGATCAAACCTGAGTCTCCTGCTTGACAGGTGGATTCTTTACCACTGAGCCAGCTGGCAAGCCCTATCATAACTATTTAATGTACATTAAATAAAATGTTAGAAAATTCATCAGTTTATAAGTACCCATACAGTTCAACCATTCTTTCCCTTGGACCACTTTCTGCAAAGTGCTACACGATCCTATAAAATAAGTAAATTAGCTTTTTATTGGAATATAATTGTTTTACAATGTTGTGTTAACTTCTGCTGTATAATGAAGTGAATCAGCCATATTCATACATAAATCCCCTCCTCTTCCACCCCTTCCACCCTCCCACACCACCTCTCTAGGTCATCAGAGACCGCTGAGCTGAGCTCCCTGTGCTGTATAGCAGCTTCCCACTAGCTACCTATTTTCCACATGACAGTGTGTATATGTCAATGCCAATCTCCCAATTCGAGTCACTTTCTCCCTCCCCTCTTGTATCCACATGTCCATTCTCTGTATCTGCATCTCTATTTCTGCCTTGAAAGTAGGTTCATCGGTACCATTTTTCTAAACTCCACATATGTGCATTAATATACAATATTTTTCTCTTTCTGACTTACTTCACTCTGTATGACAGACTCTAGACCCATCCACATCTCTTCAAATGATCCTATTTCACTCCTTTTAGTGGCTGAGTAATATTCCATTGTATATTTGTACCACATCTTCTTTATTCATTCACCTCTCATTGGGCATTTAGATTGTTTCTATGTCCTGGTTATTGTAAACAGTGCTGCAATGAACACTGGGGTACATGTGTCCTTTTGAGTTATGGTTTTCTCAGAGTATATGCCCAGTAGTGGGATTGCTGGGTCATATGGTAGTTCAGTGTTTAGTTTTTTGAAAAATCCCACCATTGGTGGGATTGTATGTAGCAAATGGTATGGAGTAAGACACTTTGATCAAGCAGACCTCACGCTGGATTAGCTCCCCTGCTGTGTATTCTCATAGCACATACTTTCCACTAGAATGTAAAGTGTTCTGTGAGAGCAGACTGTATTTGTCTCCTTCACCATGGTTAATCCTAATCAATTCTTCATTTTCATAATCAAGATTGATTAAAGAAACCCTTCTGTTACTGCATGTGTGTGTTTAAATGTACCACAGTTTCTAGTGTGTGTTTAAGTATTAATAGTTCAGCAAAAGAAGCCTGGAGGCAAACAACTGAGAATGAGTTTGAATCCTTTGCTCTGACAGTTACTAGTTACCTAATTAATTAGTTAAGTGACCCTGAGAAAAGTTGTTAATTTTTATGTTGATTGAGTTCCTTCTATCTGTTAAAAGATAGTAATACCATCTACTTCAGGATTTGGATGAATTACAGAAAGCCTGACATCCGGTAGGTGCTCAATGAAAGTTTGTTTTTATCTTTTTTGCTTCCCCACTTTGTTAAACCCGTAATTGAAAAATAAAATTTTAGGAGGTACAAAATAAGCTTTAGTATTAAGTGAAATGGTTTGACCAAAGTGGTAAATCTCAAAAGATGATGAGTAGATTATGAAAGGCATGGTCACCCAGGTATCCACATCCTAATTAAAAGACACAGTCAAGATTGACTTGTTCATACTGTTCAAGAGAGCCTCATGTATTTCTCTTAATCCTGTCTTTATTTATAATCTGCAAAAGGACAAATTACCACCAAAGATATATTTTGAAATTTCAACTATGGAGCAAACTGTGTGAGCAAAGTTAATTTAAACATCTCAGATAAATAAAATATAATTAAATTTATCTTAATGCCCCTCTCTACAAATACAGATTAAAAGGTAAATGTCATGATAATTCTGAAGGTCTGGATCAGTGGTTCTCAATTAGAACCCTGTCAAAAGTCAAGCAAGAAAAGAATATTACTATATTCCAACTATATACACCCTTTGCAACAGTTCTTGGAAACCTAGAAAGAGACTCTAGTGTAGAAGAAAAAGCCAAGGCTATTAGAAACGGTGGGCAGTACAGCAAGCAGCACAAAGAGTCGGGCACGACTGAGCGACTAACACACACATAACACACACACACAGCAAGCAGACCCAACTCAATCTGAGGCAAACCAACTATCAGCTAGATATTGACTAAAATAATTACTTGAAATGATAAATATGACTTTAATATGCATATGTACTATAGGTTTCGGAGAAGGCAATGGCACCCCACTCCAGTACTCTTGCCTGGGAAATCCCATGGACGGAAGAGCCTGATAGGCTGCAGTTCATGGGGGTCGCTAAGAGTCGGACATGACTGAACAACTTTGCTTTCACTTTTCACTTTCATGCATTGGAGAAGGAAATGGCAGCCCACTCCAGTGTTCTTGCCTGGAGAATCCCAGGGACAGGGGAGCCTGGTGGGCTGCCTTCTATGGGGTTGCACAGAGTCGGACACGACTGACGCAACTTAGTAGCAGCAGCAGCACTATAGGTTTAATTGGGTTGTTTTGTTTTGGTTTTGAGTAAATAAGGTTTTTTTCCCTTGAAATAATTTGGTAAAAAAATTTTTTTTGGAAAGCATGCATTTCATCTACATTTTCAAATTTATTGATATAAGAATTCACAGTGGTTTTAATATTGGAGAAGGAAATGGCAACCCACTCCAGTGTTCTTGCCTGGAGAATCCCAGGGACAGGGGAGCCTGGTGGGCTGCCATCTGTGGGGTCGCACACAGTCGGACACGACTGAAGTGACGCAGCAGCAGCAGCAGTGGTTTTAATCATCTTTGTAATCTCTGATGTAGCTCTAGTTATTACTCCTTTTCATTTCTAATCATTCATATCCTTTTTTGTTAGTAATTATACCAAAGGATTATTTGCTTTAATAGTCTTTTCTAAAAACATTTGGTTTTATTATCCTCTGTATTTTTGTTTCCTATGCTATCAGTTCTTGATTTTTATTATTTCTCCCTTCAGTTTTCAGTTAGTTCTTATTTTCATTCTAACTTCCTTCCCTTCTCACTTTGTTTCTTAATTTTCCACCTTATCTCTTTTCTAATACAAGTATTTACAGTTGAAAATATTCCTTAAAGTACTATTTTAGCTGCAACTCACAAGCTATATAAGGTTTTCTCATTATTACTCCATTTTGAGTATTTTTAAATTTTTATTTTGATTTGTAATTTGTCTCATGAATTATTTAGAAGTATGCCTTTTAATGCAAAGAAATAGAGGAAAACAACAGAATGGGAAAGACTAGAGATCTCTTCAAGAAAATTAGAGATACCAAGGGGACATTTCATGCAAAGATGGGCTCGATAAAGGACAGAAATGGTATGGACCTAACAGAAGCAGAAGATATTAAGAAGAGGTGGCAAGAATACACGGAAGAACTGTACAAAAAAGATCGTCACGACCCAGATAATCATGATGATGTGATCACTAATCTAGAGCAAGACTTCTTGGAATGTCAAGTCAAGTGGGCCTTAGAAAGCATCACTACGAACAAAGCTAGTGGAGGTGATGGAATTCCAGTTGAGCTGTTTCAAATCCTGAAAGACTATGCTGTGAAAGTGCTGCACTCAATCTGCCAGCAAATTTGGACAACTCAGCAATGGCCACAGGACTGGAAAAGGTCAGTTTTCATTCCAATCCCAAAGAAAGGCAATGCCAAAGAATGCTCAAACTACTGCACAATTGCACTCATCTCACATGCTAGTAAAGTAATGCTCAAAATTCTCCAAGCCAGGCTTCAGCAATACGTGAACTGTGAACTCCCTGATGTTCAAGCTGGCTTTAGAAAAGGCAGAGGAACCAGAGATCAAATTGCCAACATCCGCTGGATCATGGAAAAAGCAAGAGAGTTCCAGAAAAACATCTACTTCTGCTTTATCGACTATGCCAAAGCCTTTGACTGTGTGGATCACAATAAACTGTGGAAAATTCTGAAAGAGATGGGAATACCAGACCACCTAACCTGCCTCTTGAGAAATCTGTATGCAGGTCAGGAAGCAACAGTTAGGACTGGACATGGAACAACAGACTGGTTCCAAATAGGAAAAGGAGTGCGTCAAGGCTGTATATTGTCACCCTGCTTATTTAACTTATATGCAGAGTACATCATGAGAAACGCTGGACTGGAAGAAACACAAGCTGGAATCAAGATTGCTGGGAGAAATATCAATAACCTCAGATATGCAGATGACACCACCCTTATGGCAGAAAGTGAAGAGGAGCTAAAAGGCCTCTTGATGAAAGTGAAAGAGGAGAGTGAAAAAGTTGGCTTAAAGCTCAACATTCAGAAAACGAAGATCATGGCATCTGGTCCCATCACTTCATGGGAAATAGATGGGGAAACAGTGGAAACAGTGCCAGACTTTATTTTTTTGGGCTCCAAAATCACTGCTGATGGTGACTGCAGCCATGAAATTAGAAGACGCTTACTCCTTGGAAGAAAAGTTATGTCCAACCTAGATAGCATTTTCAAAAGCAGAGACATTACTTTGCCGACTAAGGTCCGTCTAGTCAAGGCTATGGTTTTTCCTGTGGTCATGTATGGATGTGAGAGTTGGACTGTGAAGAAGGCTGATCGCCGAAGAATTGATGCTTTTGAAGTGTGGTGTTGGAGAAGACTCTTGAGAGTCCCTTGGACTGCAAGGAGATCCAACCAGTCCATTCTGAAGGAGATCAGCCCTGGGATTTCTTTGGAAGGAATGATGCTAAAGCTGAAACTCCAGTACTTTGACCACCTCATGTGAAGAGTTGACTCATTGGAAAGGACTCTGATGTTGGGAGGGATTGGGGGCAGGAGGAGAAGGGAACGGCAGAGGATGAGATGGCTGGATGGCATCACGGACTCAATGAACGTGAGTCTGAGTGAACTCCGGGAGTTGGTGATGGACAGGGAGGCCTGGCGTGCTGTGATTCATGGGGTCGCAAAGAGTCGGACACGACTGAGCGACTGAACTAAACTGATGCCTTTTAATTTCCAAATCTATGAAGTCTTATCTTTTTTAATTTCTAACTTAGTAATATTGAGGTCAGAAACATAGTTCCTGTCTTCTACTAAGTAAATTTAAACAGAGCTATCTTTATGTCAAGGTCCTCAGCATGATGCCATTCAACTATCCTACCATGTGTACCTCTGTTCCCCAAAACACACATCTTGACCCTGTCAGGCCAGGGTTATTAAGCAACTTTATGCTCATTCCTGCTTCCATGTCTCCATTTATTTTTAATTAGGTGAACTGATATCCTCTTTTCATCAGTGAGCATGTTTCTTGTATCATGATCATTAAGCTGCTTCCCTAGTTGCCTTTCTCCTTTTGATGTATTTATTTTTAAATCCTTAGATTGTTTATTTTGGAGCTCCCTTAGGGTTCTTCTAAAATTTTTACATGTTCTAAAATTTTAAACTTGTGTTAAGATTTTAGATTCAGCAATGGATTTATGTAAATATAATTTTCCTCTATGTGCTTTTTTTCACATACTTTGATGTTTGTGTCATATTGCATTGATAGCCAATGTAAAGAATAAGTGTTTTTTTAAATCTGTATTTGAGTGAATATATTTCCCCCAGTGCTTCCCAAGCCTATTTTCTTCATGTTTTTTCCTTTTCCAACTATCTGCTCCTTTCACCAGAGAATAGTAATATTTTTGAGAACTAACTACATAGCATATACGCACTAAGTTCTTTACTCACATTCTTATTTAATCCTCAGAAAAGCTCTGTCTGAGAAGCATTATAATTACCCCTATTGCAGATGAGGAAGCTGAAGCAGAAAGCTGTAAGTGACTTTTTCAAGGTCACACAGTTAAAATATAGTAAAGATAGTTTGAACCTGGACCCATCTGACGATGGAGCCAAAGTGTTTAAGTACTACCCCACACTGATTTCAAGAGTTTCTGGATTCTCTAAGCATTGGGATGGTTGCCAGGTAACTAAGCAAAGAGCATATTGAATTGGAACCAGTTCAGTGCTCTTCTAAGATATTCTTAAGATTAAATTCAGTAATTAGGCTCTTATACAATACCAAGAGAAAATTTCTTTTGGTAATGTGGATAGGTAATCAGTGAAATAAGCACTACCATATGCTATCTTTGATGAATGTTTCAGTCAAAATGTGTACGCATAGTACAAGGAAGAAATGCATTCTTCATATGAGAACAAGTTCTTGAGAAGAAAATATTTTTCTTTTAGAGTTTAGTGCTTATTAAGATCTTTATAACTGAAATTTAACTAAGAAGAAAGTTTATAATATACTGGAGACTTTGTAAAAGAAGGATTTCTACTGCATAAAAGACAAATAATACCTTAGATGTCCCTTCTTGTTTCTCCCTTCTTCCTTCCAACACTATTCACTAACTCACCTGAGGTTGAATCATCAGGAATCTTTCATGCCTGTACACAGAAGGTGGTACACCTCCTTCCCCTCTTTTTCCCACTTTTCACATTTTAAAAGCATTGAAAAATGTTTTTCTATACTAATAAGGGCTGCCATTTAATAAATACCCACTATATGCCATGCATTGTTAAGCAATGTTTGTGTTATCTCCAGTTTTCACACCTTTCCTTACAGATAAGAAATCAATACCCAGAGAAATGGTTCTTTGATTTACCCAAGGTCACAAGCCTCTAACCAAATGGGATAGTGATTATAGTTAGAAGGATGATTAGTTAAGATATTATTTGCCATTAATCACACAGAATTGGGATTCATACCCAAATGTGTTTGGCAACTAATATATGTTGCCACTCAAACTGTTTGGCTCTGAAAAGCCAAAATAGGATCTCAATAACTTAGTTCTTGAAGTAACACTAAAATTCATTTACCTTCTATGAGATATTAAATTTATATATTGTCAAATCCTAACCTCCGTGTATTCTTGCCACCTCTTCTTAATATCTTCTGCTTCTGTTAGGTCCAGACCATTTCTGTCCTTTATTGAGCCCATCCTTGCATGAAATGTTCCCTTGGTATCTCTAATTTTCTTGAAGAGGTCTCTAGTCTTTCCCATTCTGTTGTTTTCCTCTATTTCTTTGCATTGATCGCTGAAGAAGGCTTTCTTATCTCTTCTTGCTATTCTTTGGAACTCTGCATTCAGGTGCTTATATCTTTCCTTGTCTCCTTTGCTTTTCGCCTCTCTTCTTTTCACAGCTATTTGTAAGGCCTCCCCAGACAGCCATTTTGCTTTTTTGCATTTCTTTTCCATGGGGATGGTCTTGATCCCTGTCTCCCGTACAATGTCACGAACCTCATTCCATTCTATCTATCAGATCTAGGCCCTTAAATCTATTCCTCACTTCCACTGTATAATCATAAGGGATTTGATTTAGGTCATACCTGAATGGTTTAGTGGCTTTCCCTACTTTCTTCAATTTGAGTCTGAATTTGGCAATAAGGAGTTCATGATCTGAGCCACAGTCAGCTCCTGGTCTTGTTTTTGCTGACTGTATAGAGCTTCCTAAAATTTACTTTTTATTCTGTAATTTATTTTCTCAGGAGTAGTATATAAATATAAGTAATATAACTAAACTTTAGATTATAAGAAAACATCCAGTATTAAAATATTATGAATATAAGATATAAAGTCCTGGGGATGTAATATACAACACTATGGCTGTAGTTTAAAAAAAATACTGTATTGATACATTTGAAAGTTGCTAAGTGAGTCAATCTAAAAGTTTTCATCAAAAGGAAAAAAATTTGTAATTATATAAACTGATGGATGGTAACTGAACTCATGTAGTAATCATATCACAATATATATGTCAAGTAATTCTGCTGTACACCTTGAACTTATACAGTGTTGTATGTCAGCTATATTGCAACAAACCTGAAAAAAAGAAAAAATATTGCAAATATAAATTCTGACCCCTTATGCTATCATTTTAAGAATTAATAAATTAAATGATTTAAATGCCTTATAAAATTCCACTTATGAACACAACAAAAGCACTGTGGTTAGAAATGAGAATTCTCTTGTTATGAAATTAACAAGTAAATTATTTATTCCAGCTAATAAGGTAAACTGTAAGAATTTTCTCTTACCACTGAGTTTGTTTAGTTATCCTGGCTGAGAGTTCTTAGAGTAGTTGAAAATGTTTTTGTTCTGATGACACAGTTGCCTACAATAGTTTTGTTATTTATTCCCAGGAAACATATCCAGGAAGCAAAAATCAAATCATATTTGAAAACTTTGTTTCTGGTGCATATTATATTATAAAACTGATTAGATATTAAAATCTATTATAATTAAAAAAGGACATGAAATCAAAATTTAAATGAATGAATTTTACCTTACTATTATTTAGAATCTGTCTCTTATACACATCTAGATGTGTATAAGAGACAGGTTTAAGTACTACCCCACACTGATTTCAAGAGTTTCTGGATTCTCTAAGCATTGGGATGGTTGCCAGGTAACTAAGCAAAGAGCATATTGAATTGGAACCAGTTCAGTGCTCTTCTAAGATATTCTTAAGATTAAATTCAGTAATTAGGCTCTTATACAATACCAAGAGAAAATTTCTTTTGGTAATGTGGATAGGTAATCAGTGAAATAAGCACTACCATATGCTATCTTTGATGAATGTTTCAGTCAAAATGTGTACGCATAGTACAAGGAAGAAATGCATTCTTCATATGAGAACAAGTTCTTGAGAAGAAAATATTTTTCTTTTAGAGTTTAGTGCTTATTAAGATCTTTATAACTGAAATTTAACTAAATATTTAGAATCTTATAACTAAATATTTGACCATTTATACTAAAAGCATTATGACAATATATTAACATCTTGCCTGTGACTAACCAATATTTTCTATTACACAGAAAATAATCATATTAGTTTTGTTTATAGGGGATTTTAAGAACTAAACTTCCTACTGTTTAATTTCAATCTCTAAGACTTTTTTTTTGCTTAGACTAGTAATTGTGTATTAGACCATGTAATGGTTTCATTCATTCATATTTCATGATTCAATCAATTCAGCAGAAATTCATTGAGTATCATTGACTGCTAAGCTTGAAGGAAGGATAAAAGGGTGAGTAAGACTTTGAAAGAGACATGGTAGCAGCTATGAGATAAAGCAAGCAAAGTAAGATTAATACTGTAATACAAGTATAAAGTGCTATGTAATCACAGTATGGGAGCATTTAATTCCCACTGGTTACATGTGTAATGGAAAAGTTAGAAAAGAAAAGTTAATACTGAATGTGCTCAGTCACTCAGTCATGTCTGACTCTTTTCGGCCCCCTGGAATGTAGCCTGCCAGGCTCCTCTGTCCATGGAATTTTCCAGGCAAGAATACTGGAGTGGGGTATCATTTCCTACTCCAGGGGATCTTCCTGACCCAGGGATCGAACCCACATCTCTCACCTCCCCTGCATTGGCCACTGGATTCTTTATCACTGCTGCTGCTGCTGCTAAGTCGCTTCAGTCGTGTCCGACTCTGTGTGACCCCATAGACTAGTGCCACCTAATACCTACATTGAAAGTATCCCAGGTCTTTTTCTATAAATGCTATTTTATTCAGTCCTTAGCAAACTGACAGATACTTTTAAATTATCTTAGTTTGTCAGAAACAGACTAACAGACTTAGAAAATAAAACTTATGGTTACCAAAGGGGAAAGGTAGAGGGGGATAAATTGGGAGTTTGGGAATGACATATGCACACTTGAAATAGATAACTAGCAAGGGCTTCCCAGGTGGTGCAGTGGTAAAGAACGCGGGAGATGCAGGTTCAGTCCCTGAATGGGAATGATCCCCTGGAGGAAATGGCAACCCACTCCAGTATTCTTGCCTGGGAAATCCCATGGACAGAGGAGCCTGGTGGGCTGCAGTCTATAGGGTCACAAAGAGTGGGACACAACTGAGCGATTAAGAATGCTAAGCATGCGAGCAAGGGAATAGATAATAACACAGGGATAATAGATACTAGCACAGTGCTCGATATTCTGTAGTAACCTAAATGGGAAAAGAATATGAAAAAGAATAGATACATGTATATGTATAGCTGAAAAAAATTAGCTTAGTTTTTGAAGGACTCTGAATTTTTTTCTTTTATTATCTGTCATATATGATGCTTTTTCTTCTTTCAATATCTGTGATATATGATGCCTTAAATTCAAGTGAAAAATAGAAATCTTGTCCCAAAATAAATAAAACTAAAACTTTGTAGGTTCTTAGAAAGCAAGATTAATATGGCTTGAATGGAATGAAGCAGAACCAAAGCAGCAGGGTGCCCCGCTGATTACTCAGGCCCAGCACCCCTCCTCCTTCCCACATCTGGGTGGAGTGTGCCTAAACTTTGCAGCTTCTCTTGCATCTGGACTGAAGAAGCATCTTAAGGAATTACTTAGCAATACACAGCTTCTAGGGCTCTGCACACCTGTCTCCTCTGCCTAGAAGCTTTCTTCCCCACCCTGTCTGTGATATTATCTGGTGACTATGCTTTCATGTCTAATCTTGGACATCACCTCCTCTGAGTCTCAGCCATAGATACACACCCTTGTCTGAATTAAGAATCCCTCTTCAGTTCTCCATTTGCATCCTGTTCTAACCTCATTGTAGTCCTTTTCTCTACAAGTCTGCCACCACCTGGCAGGCAGGAATGGTATTTTATTTTGCCCAGCCCCTACTACTACTAAGTCGTTTCAGTCGTGCCCAACTCTGTGCAATCCCATAGATGGCTAGCACAGTAATATTATATCATAGCTGCTTATTATAGACTGAAGTATTGTTCAGTTGCCAAATGTGTCCAATTCTTTGTGACCAATTCTTAGCAATGGATTGAAGTGTGACCCACTGAAACAAGAGATGTGTGGAAGTCCTAATCCCCAGTACCATCGAAATGTGACCTTATTTGGAAGTAGAATCAAGGAGAAAAAGCAATGTGACAACGAAAGCAGAGATTGGAGTTACACAGCTGCAAGCCAAGGAATGCCACAGATTTCCAGCGAATGATCAGAAGCTAGGAAGAGGCAAAGAAGGATTCCCCTACAGGTTTCAGAGGGAGCATGGCCCTGCTACGGTTTGATTTTGGACTTCTAGCCTTCAGAACTGTGTGACAATAAATATCTGTTGTTTTAAGCCACCTGATTTTTGATACTTTGTTACTGAGTCCTAAGAAAGTAGTGCAACACCTTTGAATGGATGACCTAGAACTTTTACCTGGCTGTGACAAATCTGTCTATTCTCAGTTTTATTTTCCTTCTAGTTTTGATCTAAACTTCTCTCACTGTACTTGGCCATTTGAAGCTATGAGTTTCATTTGTCAGATTCTCAGGTTTTTCTCTTGTTCTCAAGTATTCCAGATGTGATTTTCTGTCTGGCCATCTCCAACACTGAACATATGTGGATTCTATGGGGAAAAAAATGTGTACCTATATTTGCCTCTTTGAATATAGTCTGAAAAAAGTGAAGTGAAAGTGCTAGTTGTTCAGTCGTGTCTTTGTGACCCTATGGACTATAGCCCATCAGATTCTTCTGTCCATGAGATTTCCTAGGCAAGGATACTAGAATGGGTTGCCATTTCCTTCTCCAGGGCATCTTCCGAACCCAGGGATCAAACCTGGGTCTCCTGCATGGCAGGTGGATTCTTTACCGCCTGAGCCACCAGGGAAGCACTGTATACAGTCTATATCTTGGTAAATCTTTGTGCCTGCACTAATTTTTTTTTTTTACTTTTAAGAAAACTTACCTGAGCATATGCATGTCTCAATATCTAAGACAGAGGAGGAACGATGGGGTGTGAGGCTCTGTTCTGCATACAAACTGCTCAAGAAAGCCTTCATGCCATCGCAATACAAGCTGGCATGCTGTTTGAGCTGGCTGATGTGTCTTGCTACCTTTTAATGGCAATTTAGTGGAACAACCGGTACCTTGGGTTTTGTTGTCAAGTAGAGTGGGTATCAAATCCAATCCTGCCACTTTAAAGCTTGCTGCTGCTACTGCTGCTAAGTCGCTTCAGTCGTGTCCGACACTGTGCGACCCCATAGACAGCAGTCCAGCAGGCTCCCCTGTCCCTGGGATTCTCCAGGAAAGAACACTGGAGTGGGGTGCCATTGCCTTCTCCGCTTTAAAGCTTAGGTAAATTATTTAACCTCAGTACTCTTCACATTCCTCATATGTAAAATGGATGACAGCGGTGTCAAACTTCCAACTTATTATAAGAAAATAATGATATAATACATATATCAAGCTTTTAGCATGTTTCATGTAATAAAATCAGTGAAAGCTATTGTTATATGGGCAAGAAAAATTCCCTCCATTTACGATCGAAATCAAATTTATTTTGTAAAGCAGCACCTCTGGAATAAAACTGAATTGTATAGATGAAAAGTATAAATCTATCACGGAAAACAACTGTTTATTTCTGCCCCAAAATACAAGAAGGAAAATGGAAAAGAATCCATCCCTCCTCCCATGGACACAAAGCAGATTATTAAGTCAAAAGACTCACCCACTTCTTTTTCTCTCTTTAAACAGGCTAAAAAGAGAGATGAAATTATCCAACTCTTAAGAAAACAAAGAGAAGAAAGGATCTTGGTGAGACTGATAGTGAGGCATTCAGATAAATCTTTGGGGGGTGGCAAATTCTGAGAGGTTTTATAGCTTTATCCTTTAAATCTTGATGCTCATGGTCCAGAGCCTTCTATATGCTGGAGGTGGGGCAGGGCATAGATATCAGATAATCTGAGAATCCTTGATAAACCAAAGATATCTCCAGAATGTGCAACTCTGCTGGCACAGAAATGGTGCTATTGTCACTGGGCTTATTGTCACCTGTTATACAGCTGTCAGATATTAACATGGGCTACTTCATTGCTGGTACGTACAAACAAGTTCCATTCTGAGAGCACGTTTGTAAGTCCAGTTTGTTTGTAAATCCAACAAGGTTAGCCTAGGTACCCAATTAACACAATCAGCTATATGGTACAGTACAGTACTGTAATGGGTTGATAAGACTTTTCACACAAGGGCCTGGAGTGCTGTGATTCATGGGGTCACAAAGAGTCAGACACGACTGAGCGACTGAACTGAACTGAACTGAATACATTAAAAAAATCAAAAATTAAGCATTTTTAATCCTACAGTACAGTTACCTTGAAAAACACACTAGCGTACAACAGCTGGCCTACAGGGGCTGGAGTTACTGACTGGAGGAGGGAGAGGAGGTGGGAGACGGTAGAGCTGAAGGATTGTCAGCAACAGGAGATGGAGGACGAGCTGCAATTTCACTCACACCTTTTGATTGAACATGCAAACATACATTTGTATCTTTGAAAGTTTGCAACTTGAAGGTTCACATGTAGGGGACTTACTGTATTTGTTTTATAATGATTGATCTTGCTTAGATCATACAAAAACAAATGCTAAGTAAACAATATAAACAGACAATAAAAGCAATAGCATCCTATAGTCTTATGGATGTGTTTGTACACAAACACACTCTCCTGAATGAACCCCAAATGCCTTAATCTGGACCATTTTTAACACCACAGTCTCCAGGTTTAAGAAGATAGTGATTATAAACTCTGTGATAATTTTACTTCAGGTTTTTCTTAAGTAAGTAAATTTCAGTCATTGCAAGAAGTAAAAATTTTCCTTTTTAATGTTTGTTTTGTTTTAGAAAGAACTGATTTCCCTTCCGCATAAACCCAAAGGCAAAGTACACAAAGCAAAGTAAGTTTACCTCTGTCAAAAATAGTCTGACCTTTCTGTTGTTGTTGTTCAGTTCCCAAGTTGCGTCCAGCTCTTTGTGATCCTATGAGTTGCAGCACACCAGGCTTCTCTGTCCATCACTGCTTCCCTGAGTTTGCTCAAACTTATGTCCGTTGAGTCAGTGATACCATCCAACCACCACATCCTCTGTTGCCCCCTTCTCCCCTCTCCCTCAATTTTTCCCAGCATCAGGATCTTTTCCAATAAGTCAGTTCTTTGCATCAGGTAGCCAAAGTATTGGAGCTTCAGTTTCAGCATCAGTCTTTCTAATAAACATTCAGGGTTGGTTTCTTTTAGGATTGATTGGTTTGATCTCCTTGCTGTTCAAGGGACTGTCAAGAGCCTTCTCCAACACCACAGCTGGAAAGCATCAGTTCTTCAGCGCTCAGTCTTCTTTATGGTCCAACTCTCACATCCATACGTGACTGCTGGATAACCATAGCTTTGACTATATGGATCTTTGTTGGCAAAGTAATGTCTTTGCTTTTTTTTTTAACACTGTCTAGGTTTGACATAGCTTTTCTTCCAAGGAGCAAGCATCTTTTAATTTCATGGCTGCAGTCACTGTCCACATTGATTTTGGAGCCCAAGAAAATGAAATCTGACACTGTTTCCACATTTTCCCCATCTATTAGCCATGAAGTGATAGGACTGGATGCCATGACCTTAGTTTTTTGAATGTTGAGTTTTAAGCCAGCTTTTTCACTCTCCTCTTTCACCTTTGTCAAAAGGCTCTTTAGCTCTTCTTCGCTTTCTGCCATTAAGTGGTATCATCTGCATATCTGAGGTTGTTGATATTTCTCCCAACAATATTGATTTCAGCTTGTAATTCATCTAATCCAGCATTTTGCATGGTGTACTCTGCTTAGAAATTAAATAAGCAGGGTTACAATATACAGCCTTGATGTACTCCTGTCCCAGTCTTGCACCAGTCCATTGTTCCATGTCTGATTCTAACTGTTGCTTCTTGTCCTGCATCCAGGTTTCTTGGGAGGCAGGTAAGGTGGTCTGGTATTCCCATCTCTTTCAGAATATTCCAGTTTGTTGTCATCCTCACAGTCAAAGGCTTTAGCATTGTCAGTGAAGCAGAAGTAGATTTTTTTAAATTCCCTTGCTTTTTCTATGATCCAGCATTTGTTAGTAATTTGATCTCTGGTTCCTCTGCCTTTTCTAAATCCAGCTGGTACATCTGGAAGTTCCTGGTTCACAAACTGCTAAAGCCTAGCTTGAAGGATTTTGAGCGAAATCTTGCTGGCATGTGAAATGAGTGCAATTGAATAGTAATTTGAACATTCTTTGGCATTGCTCTTCCTTGGGATTGGAATGAAAACTGACCTTTTCCAGTCCTGTGGCCACTGCTGAGTTTTCCAAATTTGCTGGCATAATGAGTGCAGCATTTTAACAGCATCATCTTTTAAGATTTGAAATAGCTCAACTGAAATTCCATCACCTTTCTGGTTTCCCTGTGAAGAAGTGCTTCTTTTTTCCTTGCTCAATTTTCTCCCTAACTTCAAATATTCTTTATAAAAACCCACTCACTGCTTTAGAGATTTCTTGCTTTGAGAAAACTTTCTTCTTCTCATCTACATAGAAGTGTGTGTCCACTTATCTGTCTGTGCAATACAAAAGCACCAGTTGATGCAAACAGGGGAGTAGATCAACCTTGAGCCTCTGTACACATTCCATTCCCCTCCCTTCTCACCCCAGTGAATTGAATCCACCTGCCCTCACACCCTCTTAGCTCCGCTCTCTCCCACCAACACTGAGCCCTCTCATTTTTGGCAAAACAGCATGTCCTCTAGATTTTCAACTCTGAGACAACCAAAGGCATACCTAAAATTGCTAAATCTTAATCCATGTAGCAAGGGCTAGCCTCACAGTTCAGGGTTAATTGCCTTATTCCCAGAATACTGCTACAGCAGCCCCAGGCACAGGGTTCAGAAGAGTTTAAAGGAAACTGGCTATCACCTGTTAATGACTAAAGAATCCCTAATAAAAAATGTCTCCATCTTTGTATTATGACTGAAACCCAATGTGTCTAACTCAACATTAACTTGACAGGTGTTTATTTGCATACTACATTCATGGATTAACAAGAAGTAATAGAATTTTTATTCTTATCTTATTGGTACTGGGGCCAACTTCCATTAATGTTATCAGATGTTATTAAAGAAAACATGAATATGTCTTCCCTGATTTTTTTAAAGTTCTGAAAAAAAAAATTGGAAAAGTCACTTAATGACCTAATATTTTCTACACAATGTTCAGCAACTTAATTTCTTGCTTTTCAGTGTCAGATGATTTGATTTAATTTATAAGGGTAGAGCAAAATTAGTTCAGTGAAAATTTCATTTACTTGATTCAAATAATGAAGATTGCTACTTGAATTGTATCAGCAGATCTGTCTGGGTACCGCAGAGGAAGGAAAAGTGTTAGTTGCTCAGTTGTGTCTGACTCTTTGCCACCCCATGGACTGTAGCCTACCAGTCTCCTCTGTCCACGGGATTCTCCAGGCAAGAATACTGGAGTGGGTAACCATTCCCTCCTCCAGGGGACCTTTCCAGCCCAGGGATGGAACTCAGGTCTCCTGCGTTGCAGGCAGATTCTTTACCGTCTGAGCCACCAGGCAAGCCCCAGGTACCTTAGATTTCTGTGCATATTTTTATGGGGGTGATCAGAACAGTCCTGTTACTACACATGTGGATTCACCTAAGAGTAAAACATTATTCCACAACTTGGACAGATAGTTCCCTTAATGATATAGGTGCTAACCTAATTCCTTCTGTATACCTGCTTGGCCTTTCTCCTCTGTTCCAAAGCCTTGAATTTCATTCTGTTTCACTGCGACATCTTCCTCTGAGCTTCTTACACAGAAGAATCTGTGTCTGCACCGTTCTTTTGGCAATTAGTCATGCACTACTTTGCACCCATATTTTATAATTATTCAACTCTTCTCTACTGTGTTGTTATTTAACTTTTCACCTATTTTTACTTGTCTATGACTGTATTGTATGCTCCAAAAGCAATTGGGTCTAGCACAAAATGCCTAACACACTGCCTCCCCATAGGAATTCAGAAAATATTTGTAAAAAACTAAAAAAAATTTTGGCCACACCACGTGGCTTTTGGGATCTTAATTCCCCAACCAGGAATTGAACCCGGACCCAGGCAGTGAAAAATGCCAAGTCCGAACCACTGGACCACCAGGGAATTCCATGTAACAAAAAGTTTTAGCTAAAAAAATGTCATGTTGTCCAGCATTAGCTAATTTAGAAAGTAGTATTTATATACTGTACATTAGTTTGTGAACAATTTTAAATTGTGAAATATCTTAAGATTTTATTCTAATTTATTTTAAAGTTTAATTTTATTTTAATTTTACCCCCTTTCCTCTCCCTCCATCCTTTCTTGTCTACCCAAAACTTCCCTACATAAACAGACCTGCCTTTACCATCACTCCTTCACCAGATCTTAGAATACTCCAGGTCCCATTCTGTCAGAAAGAAAGAACTAAAAAAGTGTGAACACAGTAAGGTTTTAGTGGCATTATGTTTTTTATCCACCCGGGAATACTTGCATTTTAAAAGAGGGTTGACTAGAAGGAATACTGGGTAATCCAAAGAAATCGGTCACCAGTGATGAAATCTCAGAAGTCTGACCTTAGGTGAGCACATTATATTTACCTTTAAGAGGTCCACTCCCAAACCTTTCAAGTCACTTCACAGTGGAATGACTGTTCCTCCCACACAGAAATTTATACTTGGTCGCAAAATCTAACCCATAGTTAGAATCCAACACAGTAAATTTTTATTGGAGAAACTTTCAAAAGTTGTTTTCATGCCACATTGTGTTCACAACCACAGAGTTCTGTACAGAGTTCTGAACTGATCCGTGTTACTGCCAACAGGAAAGTGATTTCAGAGTCAGACAAAGAAGACCAGGAAGAAGTCAAAGCCTTGGACTAATTTGATTGACACCTGGGAGAGGATGGCTCACTTAGACCTTCACTCTTGAAACAACCGGCTCTTACGTCAGGATCACTGGAATCCATTAAATTAGACCAAGAAATAAAAGTTAAATATGCAGCGCTTCTAAGAGTACCAGCTATTGAGTACTTGTGTCTGTTTTACTTGTTGAAAACCACTGCATTTGATACCACACAGTTATCATCTCTCTCATTTTATATATTCTCAGGCTCCAACTTATCTTGCTTTCAATTGAAGGGTATTTCCAGAACTGCTATATTTGATCTATATTATGAATATCAGATAAACAAAAAACAGGGACTTTATGTGCCTCAACTTGTTCAGTTCAGTTCTGTCGCTCAGTCGTGTCCGACTCTTTGCGACCCCATGAATCACAGCACGCCAGGCCTCCCTGTTCATAACCAACTCCCAGAGTTCACTCAGATTCACGTTCATCAAGTCCGTGATGCCATCCAGCCATTTCATCTTCGGTCGTCCCCTTCTCCTCCTGCCCCCAATCCCTCCCAGCATCAAAGTCTTTTCCAATGAGTCAACTCTTTGCATGAGGTGGCTGAAGTATTGGAGTTTCAGCTTTAGCATCATTCCTTCCAAAGAAATCCCAGGGCTGATCTCCTTCAGAATGGACTGGTTGGGTCTCCTTGCAGTCCAAGGGACTCTCAAGAGTCTTCTCCAACACCACAGTTCAAAAGCATCAATTCTTCAGTGCTCAGCTTTCTTCACAGTCCAACTCTCACATCCATACATGACCACTGGAAAAACCATAGCCTTGACTAGATGGACCTTAGTTGGCAAAGTAACGTCTCTGCTTTTGAATATGCTAGACCACCATAAAAACAAGGGCTTCCCAGGTGGTGCTAGTGGTAAAGAATCCACCTGCCAATGCAGCAGACATGGGTTCTATCTCTGGGTCAGGAAGATCTCCTGGAGGAAATGGCAACCTGCTCCAGTATTCTTGCCTGGGAAATCCCATGGGCAGAGGAGCCTGGCAGGCTACAGTCCATGAGGTTGCAAAGAGTCGGACACGACTGAGCGACAGCGCAAAAGCACTACATATTCAACAAAAGTAAAAACAATAAGGAAATAGAGATGAAAGATCAGTCCTGAAAACTTTAAAGTCTTCTTGCTATATATTAAAAAAAAAATCCATTATCCAAAATTTGGTTTATTCAGCTTCTGGGACATGTCTGAAGTCAGCAGTGAATTGCCTCCAGTTTTGTGAATAGCTGGCTCAACATCCCCATGTCTTATACACACGTCCATAATCCCAGTGCTAACCTACCTCACTTACAAAGGTGGGATACACTGGAAAAGAGAAGGTTAAGACTTTGTCCCTTCTGTATTGCCCAACTGGCAGGCCTACTCAGGATTGTACATGAGATTCCAGAGCTTGCAACTCTATTTAGAAGCACCACGCACTTTGCTCCTAAGCCTCCACCTGCAACTCCTGAGCATAAACTTCGCACAGTGCGGCTTCCATCCACAGTGCCAGCAGCAGAGCAGGTAACCCACTGGTCAAAACTTAATCAAGGGCACACCAAACTGCGGAGGAGGCTGGGAAACAGTCTTTAATGGGGGTGGATGAGGGGATATCTGCCTAGTCGGAATTCAAGGACTCTATCACTAAAAGCAGTGGAGAATGGATATTAGCATTTCTGCTGTGACACTATTTGGAGAAAAACATTTTGAACAAAAGAAAGGTAATCAGACATAGAGAAGGGAAATTTAGAAAGTTACAAGTTGGCAATCTATCACTGGTCAAAACTTAATCATTAAGGGCACACCAAACTGCAGGGGAGGCTGGGAAACAGTCTTTAATGCGGGTGGATGAGGGGATATCTGCCTAGTTGGAATTCAAGGACTCTATCACTAAAAGCAGTGGAGAATGGATATTAGCATTTCTGCTGTGACACTACTTGGAGAAAAACATTTTGAACAAAAGAAAGGTAATCAGACATAGAGAAGGGAAATTTAGAAAGTTACAAGTTGGCAATCTCATCTCAGCATTATCAAGATTAAAAATTACCCTGTCAGGATGATGTGTTTGTCTGCCAGACAGCTCTCTTATCGCAAAGATGGACATAGCTGGATATCAAAGCCTAAATTTCAAATCGTATAGCTGATTTTCTTTGTTCTGATGCCATGCTCACTGAGAAATCTTTTTCCCTCCAGAGGGTGAGTATGTACTCAGAAGACCAAGGCAAACTTTGATTTAGTTGATAGTTATGTTTCTCAATGGGTGAATATATTAGTCTCTTAGATTGGACTTGAGCTTGTCAAACTAAGGATTGGAGCCTGGACCAGGACAATTTTACCAAGAAAAATTCCATTTTATGAGCTTTTTCAGCAACCAGCAACATCGCTCTGTATTACCAGATGTAATGGTCAGGTATTGCTGCAACAGCATTGCATAACAAAGTGATCTAAAACATTTATTATTGCTTATATATCTGGAGGTCAGCTGAGGATTTGACTGTCTAAGTCTGGCCAGATAGTTCAGCTTCGGGCTGCAGGGCAGCTCTGCTTCTCACTATATGTCTGTTGATTGACAGAAGCCACTCTGCCCCAGGTCTCTTCTTTGGGATCTACCTAGACAAGTGGGATATCTGAGCTCTCAGAGGGTGGCAGAGAAGCAAGAGAACAAACAAAATCATGTGAGGCCTTTTCCAGTCTAAGCTCATTCTGTTGGTGGAACACAAGGACAAGGGAAGGAGCAATGTACTCTGTTCCTTTAGTAAGAAGAACTGCAAATTCACCTAGTTAAATGGTGTGGATACCAGGTGGGGTGAAGAATGGGGGTCACTACTGTAATCTACATTAGACTGGCTGCATACCTCAACAATGTCCATCTGGACCAAGGGCCAGGGTACCTAAGGGAGAACTCAGGACACAATTCAGTTATTTGGGCCAAGGTTAAACAGCTTCTCCAAGCTGTAATACGTGCTGTAAGATTGGAAATAAATCCTTTGTAATTGCCATTAAGTGTCCAGCTATCTGCACACTTACCAGTTGCCTTATCAAAACTTCACAAGTTAAAGTGATTTTTATTGTTACCAAGAGTTAACTTAAATGTAGGCAAAGAAACTTGCTGGAGTCCACAGAGACATTAAGTGAAAAAAAAGCAGAACCAGCACCCCACTCCAATACTCTTGCCTGGAATCTCCCATGGACGGAGGAGCCTGGTAGGCTGCAGTCCATGGGGTCGCTGAGGGTTGCACTGAGCGACTTCACTTTCACTTTTCACTTTCATACATTGGAGAAGGAAATGGCAACCCACTCCTGTGTCCTTGCCTGGAAAATCCCAGGGACAGGGGAGCCTGGTGGGCTACCGTCAATGGGGTCGCACAGAGTTGGACACGACTGAAGCGACTTAGCAGCAGCAGAAACAATTTCAGATGTTTGAAATTGACTTGTTGACTTGCCGAATCAAGTGCTTCTACTCACCATATCAGCCCACTCTTTGGATGTTTTGATAATCAGGAATTTCTAGAAAGAAGGTGTGCTGGACATGAAATATTCTAATTCAGGCATAAGGACAGGCTGTAAATGAACTTGCCTTAAAGGTCAGTCCTCCTCCTGCCAATGCTCTCCTTTCTGCAGTAGCAGAGCTTCCCAAAAGGTCAGCTGAAACTGAAAACAGATGCCCCACCCTGTGATCAATCTGGCCTGTTTGTCTCAAACTGCAATGGCTCCATCTGAGACCAACACTCAGAAGTCAGTGGACCAGATAGGGCTGGGGAGGGGGGTGGGGGGGAGTATGCAAATCAGACCCACCTTCCAGCACTCAGCACTTTAGTTTTTGGACAGGAGTCTTACTTTTATTATTTGAATATATTTGAAGACATTTTGTTTACAACAACGTGCAAATTAAAACAGAACTATTGTGAGAGTTTGGAAGAAGGAGCACGCATTGAGGCTGGGTTCCTGAGGAAAGCTTTGCCACAGGAAACGAGGGTCACTCTTTCGTGGGGGGACGGGGAGAGGGTCGCCTCCTTTCTACCACGAGACCGAACCATCACCCACACCCATGTGCTCTGCAGAAAGCGGTATTATTTCCTCGCTGGTCTCAAGGACGCTCTGGGAGAGCCACTCTTCTCTCAGCCAGAACTCCAACTTAGCCTCCGCTGGACGGTATCCACGCTGCAGCATAACTTGCCTGGCCAGTGGGCACCCCGCCTAGGTGGGCGTCTGTTCTCTGCGTCCGCCGCTCCTTTCTTAGACGTAGCCCCGAAGGCCTGGACAGCAGCCTCCTGAGTCCCGGCAGGTCTCGGAGTTTGCTTCTCCCGCTGGCCCAAAGGCGGAGCCGAGGACGCTGGGAGGAGGAGTTGGGGCGAGACACGGTCAGTTTTTAGCCAGTGCCGTCTTCATTGGATTTCGGAGAAGCCAGACCGGGATTTTCCTCGGCTCTGCGCCCCGGGCAAACGCAGGATGTCCCTGGGAAGCTTCGAGTGGGGCGGGCCGGGTGTCTGGCGCCGAGCGCGCTGGAGGAGGCTCCCGGGGGCGGGCCCGCCGGCGGGGCTGCCCTCCCCGCAGTGACGTCCCTGGGGGCGGAGGGGCGACAGGCTGGCTCCTCGCCCTCCCCGCCTCCTCCGGGTGCCGGGTCCGTCGGTGTTGGGGAGATGCTGCAGCCGCCCGCCGTTGGCGTTGCGGAGCGCGCCGCTGCCGGTCCGCCCGCTCCACCGCCGCCGTAGCGCCCCGGGGTCCGAAGGCGCACCCGAGCCGGGCCATGCCGCGGGGAGCGGCGCCGCGGGCAGTGCTGCTGGCCGCGCTGCTGGCGGGGCTCCGGGGCGCGACGGGTGGCCTGCTCAGCGGTGAGTGCGCGCGCTGGGGCGGGGGCTGGTTCCCAGGCGCGCTCGGCTGCGGCACCCACGGCACCCCGGCTGCGGCTGGCCGTCTTCAGAGCCACGGCGCCTCTTCTCTGGTCCTCCGAGGAGAGGGCGGAGGGGTGGCGCCCCCGCCCCACCAGTGGCTTCCCCAGTGGCTTCCCGTCTTCAGCTCCAGCGGCTACCTATGCTTCTAGAGGAGCAGTCGCGGGGCGGCTGAGCCCAGCGCCGGTTCCCTGCGTGTCCTGGAGAGCTAGCTCGACGTCCGCTCCCCGCCCAGGGATACCGGGAGACGGGGGCTAGATGGGACAGTGAGCAAACTGCTCCAGGAGGCGCCCCTCGGTCCGCTCCATTGAGCGAGTCTCAGTAGTCCCCGGGACCCCCACACAGGGCTTGTCCTGCCCACCGAGGAGGTCTCCTGTCCCTGGGGACGGGGTGGGGGTCTGGGGGCGGGGGGCCGTACAGTAGCGATTCTAGCTTAGCTGTGCCGTGGGAAACCAGCCTGTTACTCCTGGTCTCTTCTGATGGGAGGTAGGGAGGGCGGCGGAGAAGGCAATGGCACCCGACTCCAGTACTCTTGCCTGGAGAATCCCATGGATGGAGGAGCCTGGTAGGCTACAGTCCATGGGGTCGCTAAGAGTCGGACACGACCGAGCGACTTCACTTTCACTTTTCATTTTCATGCATTGGAGAAGGAAACGGCAACCCACTCCAGTATTCTTGCCTGGAGACCCCCATGGATGGAGGAGCCTGGTGTAGGCTACAGTCCATGGGGTTGCACAGAGTCGGACACGACTGTCGCGACTTAGCAGCAGCAGGGGGCGCGGCAGGAATAAGAGCGCTTAGAAAAAGCAGCCTAGTTAGCGCGGGACAAGCCCCGCCTTACTGCGGGGGGTTGACTCTCGGCTTCTTTCCTCCTGTCGTGTGAGTGCAGCCGCGGACTTGGGCTTCAGAGGAAGCACAGTGCTCTGGCTTCTTGCCTCTTGCATTTGTTCCGCATGTCGTGGCGGGGGCCGGCGGGAGGGCGATGTCCGTGTCCCTTCTCGGGTTTCCTTCGTGACCTTTGCAGGCAACAGATGAGCCATGATGGAGAAGAAAGAAAACCTCCGCTCAGTTATCTATGCTTCGGAAGTTGATTGAGAGACTCTAAAGTTGGTTTCAGGATGGGGTGGGGTGCCGAGCGACAAAATGGGAGGGTAACCGAATTCAGCTGTTCGGGTGACTGCTTCCCCGGGCTCTGTCCTCCATGGAGAGGAACAGAAGTCCCTCCCGCCCTTCCCTTTCCTGCAAGTGAGAGACGAGAGACACTTCCTGAAGGCAAGGGGACCAGATGAGCCCTGGGCCTTCTTCCAGCTCTAGGTCACTCTGGCACTCACTGGCTGACTGGGGATGTGTGGCCAGGCTGGGCCATACAGGAAACTAGCTCATGAGGGTATTATGTTGATCACCTTGATGATCCAATGATGGAAAAATGGAGGCTACCAGTAAATTCACCTCCAGATTTGGGGTTCCTGGGACTCATTTGTTTTTCCTCTGCTTCCTCATCTGGAGCCACCTTTAAGGACCCATAGAAGCTGAGCTGGCCCAGCCTTCTCTCAGGTCTCCAGAATACCTCCTCAGTGAGAATGTTCCTCTTAGGAGGCCTCCTAATTTTCTGATGGAGCGGTCCTGCAAGAGTTTCTCTATTCAGCAACAGGAGAAAAATGGCAGAGAAAGGGAGAAGATGGAAAATGAAAAACCAACGTTTTTTATTTAAGAATTAAGTTACAAAAGCAATGAAAGAAGAACTTGAAAGTAAGAATTCACAAGAGCTCTCTGGATTATCTGTATGGGCTCTGTTCCCATTTAAGCACTGAAAATGCAGTTCACTGTCTGCGGTCTTTTGCCCTGTAGTCTGGGCAGTTGGGCGAATAACAAATGCTATCTGGCTCCCTGCACAGTTGCAAAACAAGTTAGGAAAATGAGAATATTCTATGAGAGCTGGAAAGAGTTTTCCAAACACAAATCCTCAATTCCTCGCTCTGTGGCAGCAATTGACATCTAGAGCCCAAGAACTGGCTCTCCACTGCAAGGGATTCGCCTTGTTGAAGTCTGGTTTTCACTGTACAGCTGGATCCAGAAACATATGCTGTGTCTTCCTATGGGAGCGGAAGCATGTATGTTTCTGTATTCCCAGCACCTAGCACAGCACCAGGCACCAAGTGTACACTCAGTACATACTGACTGGACAAAGGAGCAATGAGGCTAATGTTTTGGGTGCAGAATTGCAATCATGAAATTAAAGGACTCTTGCTCCTTGGAAGAAAAGTTATGACAAACTTAGACAGTGTATTAAAAAGCAGAGACATTACTTTGCCGACAAAGGTCCATATAGTCAAAGCTATGATTTTTCCAGTAGTCATGTTACAGGTGTGAGAGTTGGACCATAAGGAAGGCTGACCACTGAAGGACTGATGCTTTTGAATTGTGGTGTTGGAGAAGACTCTAGAGAGTCCCTTGGACTGCAAGGAGATCAAACCAGTCCACCCTAAAGGAAATCAACCCTGAATATTCATTGGAAGGACTGATGCTGAAGCTGAAGCTCCAGTACTTTTGCCACCTGATGCAACGAGCTGACTCATTGGAAAAGACTCTGATGCTGGGAGAGATTGAAGGCAGGAGAAGGAGATGACAGAGGATGAGACGGTTGGATGGCGTCATCAGCTCAATGGACATGAGTTTGAGCAACTCATGCTTCAGGAGATGGTGATGAACAGGGAAGCCTAGCGTGCTGCAGTCCATGGGGTTGCAAAGAGTCGAACCTGAGTTAGTGACCGAACAGAACAGATCAGAAATGGCTTCAGGAGCCCAGACACAAGCTAGGGTGGTGGTTACTGCTGAAGGATTTGTAATCTGTCCTCAGTAGAGTCCCATCCATTTATCTTTGTCTTCAGCCTTTCGGGTGTCAGTCAGATGAGACACATTACATAGGCTCCCGGTGCAACCTGAGCTTTCTTTGGCATGGGGGATCGAACACATGTCTCATGTCTCCTGCATTGGCAGGTGGGTTCTTTATGACCAGCACCACCTGGGAAGCCATATGTGACCTTAGCCAAGCAATGATCTTTCTCTGAGCCTCAATTTTTTCATCTGTAAAATGAGGCATAAACAACATCTATAGCAGAGGATTAGTATGAGTGTTCAGTGAGATAAGGTATGTATGTAAATGTAAAACCCCTTAGCGTAATGCATGGCACATAGTGAGAGTTCACTAAACCTTAGCTGTTGTCTTTAAGCATGACCAGTAGCAGAAATCCCCTTGGATCTGATGCTCATAGCTTCTGCTTATACCATAGACTGGGTGAATTCTCAGTCCTGCTACCTAGGCAGAGGGTTCCAGGGTTGAGAAGCCCACACCTGACTTCCGAGTGCCTCTTTTACCTGAAGGAAACCCCAAGCAGAGGTAACTCACTTTAAACCACACTATCTCCTGAGACTCCCAAATGGCATGAAAGTGTTGTTTGCATGCCTTTAAGTGAAACAATAAATCTTCATCCACCGCTCTTTTAAAGATTAATTTTAAATGTCTGCTTTTCAATCATCTGTAATGGAATAAACAAAGCATGGCGGTCCTACACAATTTAGCCATCAGAGTCTAACTCACTGCATCTCCACACTGGAAGGGGTATTAATTTGCTCTGAGAGCCTAAATGACACTAAAACAGTCCACTGATGAGTAATCAGAATTCCTGCCCAGCTCTTTTCAGATGTCTCCAAGCGTCTCTGCTCTGGCATATTTTAAGTGTTAGTTGCTCAATCGGGTCCGACTCTTTGCGACCCCATGGACTGGAGCCCGCCAGGCTCCTCTGTCCATGGAATTCTCCCAGCAAGAATACTGGAGTGGGTTGCCATTTCCTTCTCTAGGTCATCTTCCCTATCCAGGAATCGAACCCAGGTCTGCATTGCAGGCAGATTCTTTACCATCTGAGCATGTGTTGGGGGGCACTAAAATAGGTAGGCTTCTTTTCTTCTCCAGGTCAGCCAATCTGCCGGTTAGGAACCCAGAAGCCTTGTTATGAAGTCATTTACTTCCGTGATGCTTCTCGAAGACTGAACTTTGAGGAAGCCAGAGCAGCCTGCTGGAGGAATGGGGGCCAGCTAGTCAGCATTGAGTCTGAAGGTGAACAGAGACTGATAGAAAAGTTCATTGAAAACCTCCTGGCTTCTGATGGCGATTTCTGGATTGGGCTCAGGAGGCGTGAGGACCAACAAAGCAATGGCACAGCCTGCCAGGACCTTTATGCCTGGATCGATGGAAGCACAGCAGCATTTAGGTAAGTGAGCAGAACTCACAGCGGCTAACTCACTTGACATAGCTCAAGAAAGAGGCAGGCTAGATCCCCAGTGCCAGTCAGGGAGGAAGAGAAGCCCAGCTGGGCAGAGCCCCAAGGGGATAGCAGCACTGGCACAGCCATGGTCCGACGCAGTGTGGCAAGGGTGATAAATCAGCCTTAACTTGGGTCCAGCTCATGTCCAGAGAGCTCTGCCCAGGAGGGTGGCCCAGAAGCATTGCTTCAGTAGCACACAATGCATGATGTCAGTGGTTCTGGCTACCTGGCCTTTTGGACTAGAACCCTAATGAGAGATTTTTTTCATTTTTATTAGAGCGTAGTTGATTTCCATTCCAAGCCATTACAGAGTACTGAGTAGATTCCCTGTGCTGTGCAGTAGGTCCTTGTTAGCTATCTATTTTACATACAGTGGTGTGTATACGTCAATCCCAATCTCCTAGTGTATCCCTCCCTCCACCCCCTTACACCTTGGTAACCATAAGTTTGTTTTCTACATCTGTGACTCTATATTTTGTAAATGAGTCCATTTGTACCATTTTTTTTTTTAGATTCCACATATAAATGATATCATATGATATTTGCTTTTCCCCTGTCTGACTGAGTTCACTCAGTGTGACAATCTCTACGTTCATCCATGTTGCTGCAAATGACATTATTTTGTTCTTTTTGTGGCTGAGTAATATTCCATTGCATATATGTACCACATCTTATCCATTCCTCTGTTGATGGACATTTAGGCTGCTTCCACGTGTTGGCTACTGGAAACACTGCTGCGGTGAACACTGGGGTGCGTGTATACTTTTGAATTACGGTTTTCTCTGAGTGTATGCCCAGGAGTGTGATTGCAGGCCTAGTGAGAAACTAAAGGCCTAGGGAGCTTTAGACAACAAGGAATTATGCTGCTGCTGCTGCTGCTGCTGCTAAGTTACTTCAGTCATGTCCGACTCTGTGCGACCCCATGGATGGCAGTCCACCAGGCTCCCCCGTCCCTGGAATTCTCCAGGCAAGAACAGTGGAGTGGGTTGCCATTTCCTTCTCCAATGCATGAAAGTGAAAAGTGAAAGTGCAGTTGCTCAGTCATGTCCGACTCTTTGCAATCCCATGGACTGCAACCTACCAGGCTCCTCCGTCCATGGGATTTTTCCATGCAAGGGTATTAGAGTGGGTTGCCATTGCCTTCTCCGGAATTATGATGACAGGCAAGAAATTAGAGCCAGATCTAATTCTCTGGATTGGCCAAGAGGGGACACAAAGAAGCCTGTGGTTTGCAGAACCCTTCTAAACCTCCAGTATTGGACTCACTTCACATACTCGCCCTGGCACCGTGGCACTGCCATAATCCCTCCCTGAGGAAAGCAGTGACACGGAAAAATGTCAACAAATATCAAAATTGAAAGGCAGACTTAAGACGGGAAATGTGCTTTAACAAATTTAACAGTTACTATCTTTTTATAATAAATAGTATATATAAATCAGTAAAACACTAAATGTTTAAATGTCAATAAAACCCATGAGCAAAAGACCTGGGCAAACAGTTCACAAAATAGACACTCTAACTGGTAAACAATCGTATGGGGAAAAAGTTTAAACTCAGTTTCAATCAAAAGAATGAAGATAAGAATATATCTCTTTTTACCTACTCCATTTAAGACAGTGTGTCGGATTTATCGAAGCCTACCCATTTGGCTATTCTGATCCATACCTTCATTTAAGTTCCAGGAGTATCTCCTTCAAGATTCTCATGGGCCTCTCTTCCCAGGAGAAACTTTTTTTTTTTTTTTTCCTGTCTGCTCTGGGTCTTCACTGTGGCCCTCGGGCTTCTCTAATTGTGGCACACAAGCTCTCTCGTTGCCAGGGGTAAGCTTAGCTGCCTGTGGTATGTGTTCTGATCCATACCTTCATTTAAGTTCCAGGAGTATCTCCTTCAAGATTCTCATGGGCCTCTCTTCCCAGGAGAAACTTTTTTTTTTTTTTTTCCTGTCTGCTCTGGGTCTTCACTGTGGCCCTCGGGCTTCTCTAATTGTGGCACACAAGCTCTCTCGTTGCCAGGGGTAAGCTTAGCTGCCTGTGGTATGTGGGATCTTAGTTCCCCAACCAGGGATCGAACCTGTGTCCCCTGCATTGGAAGGCATGATTCTTCACCACTGGGCTGCCAGGGAAGTACTCCTGGGAGAAATTTTTAAAAAGAAGATTAGCAGGAGGAACTACCCTCTCCACCAGTGCAGCTGGTCCCCAGAGCCATGACTTATTCTTACTGAGCCCCTCGCACCTCCTCCATCCTGTCGAGGTTCCCCTCCCCTTTTCTCGGGGAGCCTCAGTGGCTTGCTTACCTTGTGGCAAGACCCAGACCCTTATCCCTGAGGAGTGTGAAGCCCTAGTCAACTTGAATTTCTCAGTCTGGAGAGATTTCACTTTTCAATTTACCATCAAAATGGAGCACATGAGTACCAACAGGTACCCAAGTAGATACCTGAGTGCCAAACATATCCCCCTGCCTATAACAGCAGAGATACCTTCACCTCATGCTTAGGGTCAGTACCTCCTGCAAAGACAATAACTCCTCCTCTTGCCTGCTGGTTCCTGAACACCAGGATCCCTTGGTGTCCAAGTGGCAGCCATTGGTTCAACAACACTCGTGGTGTGTCTTCTGGTGGAAGGATTCCTGCTCTGGGTACCAGGCCCTCTAAACCCACAGGCCTCAACATTGCAGAGACAAGAAGCACAAATCCCCCAAGTGGGTACTGCCAGGGATGGTAAGCAAAGGTTCTCCTCCTTTTGCAAGCTATAGCCTTGAGAAATGTATTTCTTAAAGAATAAAGCTTGAACATCAAAATTACTTCTTTATCCATGGACTGCAGAATGGATGTTGCGTTACCAGGCAGGAAAATGACAATAATCTCATTGTACATCGCCATCAGAGCGCTTGGGTGACTAGGTGCATCATCAAGGAGCAGTAATACTTGGAAAGGAATCATTTTTCTGATAGTAGGTCTCAACAGGGGGCTTAAAATATTCAGTAAATCATGCTGTGAACAGTTGTGCTGTCATCCAGGCTTTGTTGTCCCATTTATACAGCAAAGGCCAAGTAGATTTAGCATATTTCTTAAGGGTCCTATAATTTTCAAAATGATCGGTGAAAACTAGCTTCAACTTAAAGTCACTGGCTGTGTCAGCTTTTTTTAAATTACTCTTTATTTAGTTTTTATTGAAGGATAATTGCTTTACAGAATTTTGCTGTTTTCTGTCAAACTTCAACGTGAATCAGCCATCAGTTCAGTTCAGTTCAGTCGCTCAGTCGCAGCACGCCAGGCCTCCCTGTCCATCACCAATTCCCGGAGTTCACTCAGACTCACGTCCATCGAGTCAGTGATGCCATCCAGCCATCTCATCCTCGGTCATCCCCTTCTTCTCCTGCCCCCAATCCCTCCTAGCATCAAAGTCTTTTCCAATGAGTCAACTCTTCGCATGAGGTGGCCAAAGTACTGGAGTTTCAGCTTTAGCATCATTCCTTCCAAAGAAATCCCAGGGTTGATAAGTGTACATATATCCCCTCCCTTTTTAAGCTCCCTCCCATCTCTCTCCCCATCCCATCACTCTAGGTTGATAGAGAGTCCCTGTTTGAGTTTCCTGAGCCATACAGCAAATTCCCTGTGTCAACTTTTTAAAAAAATCTTTTTTATTGGACTAAAATTACTTTACAATGTTGTATTAGTTTCTACTATACAACAAAATGAATCAGCTGTAAGTGTACATATATTGGGTTTCCTAGGTGCCATCAAGGCACCCCACTCCAGTACTCTTGCCTGGAAAATCCCATGGATGGAGGAGCCTGGTGGGCTGCAGTCCATGGGGTCACTAAGAGTCGGCCACGACTGAGGGACTTCACTTTCACTTTTCATTTTCATGCATTGGAGAAGGAAATGGCAACCCACCCTAGTGTTCTCACCTGGAGAATCCCAGGAATGGGGGAGCCTGGTGGGCTGTGGTCTATGGGGTCGCACAGAGTCAGACACGACTGAAGCAACTTAGCAGCAGCAGCAGCAGCAGGTGCCATCAGTAGTAAAGAATCTGCCTGCCAATGCAGGAGATGCAAGAGAGTCAGGTTCAGTCCCTTGGTTATAGAAAATGGGAAGCCCACCAGGCTCCCCCGTCCCTGGGATTCTCCAGGCAAGAACACTGGAGTGGGTTGCCATTTCCTTCTCCAATGCATGAAAGTGAGAAGTGAAAGTGAAGTCGCTCAGTCGTGTCCGACTCAGCGACCCCATGGACTGCAGCCCACCAGGCTCCTCCGTCCATGGGATTTTCCAGGCAAGAGTACTGGAGTGGGGTGCCATTGCCTTCTCCAATAGAAAATGGGAAGCCACCCCTTTATTCTTGCCTAGAAAATTCCACGGACAGAGGAGCCTGAGCAGATGTGCACGCATACACCCCCTCCAATCATCCTGCTCTTTGAAGCTTTGAAGCCAAACATTGACTTCTCCTCTCTAAACTATGAAAGTCCTAGATGATATCTTCCATTAAAAGGCTGTTTATTCTACACTGAAAATCTGTTGTTTAGCGAGGCCACCTTTGTGAGTTATCTTTAGCTAGATCTGGATAACTTGCTTCAGCTTCTAAGCAGCATCTACAGCTTCACCATGCACTTTTATGTTATGGAGACAGTTTCTTTCCTTAACTTCATGAATCAGCCTCTGTTAGCTTCCAATTTTTCTTCTACACCCCTTGGCTTCTAGACCCCAGAATACTCTTGCATGACACAGGATGACACAAAGGTCGATGAGTCAAAGTCTGCACTGCATCTGGGAGGATGTTGCCCGCTCCTCACAAGTATTGCCACCCAGTTAGCGCTTCAGGTGTGTTTTCAACAAGCTCATTCATCCTTCTGTCAGACTGGCAGCTTTAGGAGAGCGAAGTGTGTGGTCCGACTAGTAAATCCCCTGCCTACTCCTACATCTCCTTTGCTAGAAACTCAGTTTTTTGGTCTGATTAGATCTTATTTAGAATCCTGAGCTGGTAGATCAAAGACTGTGTAAGTATTTGGATGGTGATGCGAAGGCCCTGGGGTAGGAGAGGCAAACCAATGCCCAGATTATCTCTTTATATCAACATGAATCATTGCCCCTTTCAGGGTGAAAGAGTCCAGTGGCGTTTAGTTGCCACCAAGTGCTAGGCCAGTCTCTGCTCCTGGCAGGTTGGATTTGGCAGTAGCTGGATCAGCCTTGGTTAGTGGGAACAGCTACAGCTGAGCCCACGCGTGGCCTCTCTCCTGCCACCACGACCACTCTAGGGTACGCCTGTTACATCAGCACAGGGGCAGCTGCTCATGGGTTGAGCTGTTTTGTCTCCCTGGTTAGTCAGTGCCTCTTCTGTGCTAGAGGCTTTTTGCTGGGCTTTCACATATGGCAGATTTTCATACTTTATACCTACTCCCATATGTCTGTCCACGTCACTCCATCCGAGAGCTCCTTGTCCTCCGCCTCCCACTCTTTCTCCTTTTAGACTCCTGATCAGCTGACCAAGCTCTTTGCCTTAGTCTAATGTCCAATAACTTCTCTTTTCATACCAAGTGGTTAAGTAAGCACATCAACAAAGCTCTGGCCATTGGGAGGTTGCCTCTTCAGCACTAGACCTTTCAAAACCACCTCTGAGTGGGGCTGTAGTACAGGCTGCCCACTGGGAGTTGTCCCTCCATGCTTGGCGACCTAAAGCTACCTTTATCAGCTGGTCATAAGGGATTCCCTTATGCAGCTGTAGGTATAAGCTGAGGAATAGGCTCTGGTACAATAGAGGAAGATATCATGGCGGTCTGCTCTGTTTGTACATGCCCTTTGATCCTAAATATACCTCTTCCATCTTATAATGAGTTGATTCCTGCCTAATCTTTTGATTATGTGCGTCTGACAGTATCTCACTCTCGCTGAGGAAATTGGATTGTATGGTCTCTTGGTGCTCCTTGCCTAGTAGCAAGCCAGAGTTCCTTGCAAAAGGTGATTTTTTCCTCAGCTACAGGTGATATGGCCTTGCCCCAGAATCTTAACGGTTTGCACTGTGATTCTCTCACTGGAGCTTGTGCAGATGCTACATGGCGTTGTTTTCCTCACCACCAATGCCTCTAACAACAGGCTCTGATGGATCATATGGCCCAGGTGGTAAGTCTGCTTCCATCACAGCCTAGGACTGCTTCAGGGTCCTTTTTGGCTCTGGACCCCACTCAAAGACAGCTGCGTTTGATGTCAACAGGTATATAGACCAGAATAGTATTCCCAGGTATGAAATATGCCACCTCTAGAGCCCAAAGGAACCTACTACATGCTAGGCTTCCTTCTTCAAATGATTGCAAGATGCTTCAAATTATTGTGAGACGAAATAATTTAACCTTAACTTGAAAGAGGTGTTGTGGCATTCCCTAGACTACAAAACACCTACACATTTTCATGAAGTAGCAGGCCCCTGAATCTTCATAGCATTTATCTCCAACCTTGGGGCTTCCCTGATAGCTCAGCTGGTAAAGAATCTGTCTGAAATGCAGGAGACCCCGATTCCATTCCTGGGTCAGGAAGATCCCCTGGAGGAGGGATAGGCTACCCACTCCGGTATTCTTGGGCTTCCCTTGTGTCTCTGCTGGTAAAGAATCTGCCTGCAATATGGGAGACCTGAGTTCAATCCCTGGGTTGGGAAGATTCCCTGGAGAAGGAAAAGGCTACCCATTCCAGTATTCTGGCCTGGAGAATTCCGTTAACTGTATAGTCATGGGGTCACAAAGAGTAGGACTTGACTGAGAGACGTTTCACTTTCACTTTCAACAATATGGTGAACCAAGGTGATTTTCTGCAAGATATCCAGGAAGTCTCTCTTCACGTCATATTATGACAGAAGGTAGGAAAAGTAGTATAGTCCTGGGGCAAGACCATAAATATATACTGATGTCCATCCCAAATGAAGGCAGACTGTTTCTGATTCTCTTTCTGATACAGATGAAAAAGAATATACTCACCAAATCTTCATACCAGGTACCCAAGGACATGTTAACCAGCTCTAGCAAAGGCGCCACATATGGCATAGCAGCTGCAATGGAGGCCTCTGCTTGGTTGAGTCTGTGCTACTCCAGTGTCATCCTTCAGAATCTGCCTGATTTTTGCAGGGGCCAGACTAGTGAATTATATAGAGGTGTGACGGGGAATACCATCCTGGCATTTTCTAGGTCTTTGGAGGTGGCACTACTTCCTGTCGTGTTTGCCTGGATAAGGTATTTTCTGTTTACTCTCTTGAAGAGGACAGGGCAGAATACAGTTTTCAAGGCTTCCACTTGACCTTCTCCACTATTATAACTCTTGCCCCATAAGTTTTCAATTCATATATTTTGAAACTGGAGAATGACCACTGGATGGGTCCCACTGTGAGCTGGTCCTTATCTCAGAGAGACAGCATTCCCATTGAGCAGTCCTGAAGAGAGAGATCTTAGTTCTCTACCCAGGAATAGGAGCTGCGTAGCCTGGATGAAAACCAGGAATCCTAGCCACTAGTCCACCAGGGATTAGAGGCTAAAAGCAAAGTTCCCCTGACCCATTGAAAAATACATTTCTCACAGAGATAAATACAGGTGCAAAGTGTATTATTAGAAACACAGCATAGCACGTGGGAGAGCACAGGGGTGCATGCTCAGTTGCTCAGTCGTGTCTGACTCTTCGTGACCCCCATGGACTGTAGATCGCCAGGCTCCTCTGTCCATGGCATTCTCCAGGCAAGAATACTGGAGTGGGTTGCCGTTCCCTCCTCCAGGGGATCTTCCCAACCCAGGGATCCAACCCACATCTCCTGCATCACCTGCCTTGCAGGCAGATTCTTTACCACTGAGCCACCACGGAAGCGTGGGTAAACAGACAGAGAAGCAATTTGTTTATTTAAGTCAGCAGCTAGGCAGAACTACATACCTGGAGAGAAAAGATATGGGAGTCCTCTCTAAAGAGAAGGGATGAAGTAAAGTGGTGATTTAAATCACTCATATAGGATAATCCTTCTGGGTCTTCATTTACCTCTGGCCAGTTATCTTGTTTCTTTTTTTACACCTGACAGATCCTAGGACTCTCCCCAAGATACACGCACAACTTTTTATTAAGATGGATCTTACCACAGATGCCTGTAGGTGCATGTGGTCCCCCACGCACCTACTTATTATGGGCCCCCTTCCTTTTTGACCCCACCCTACCCCAATGAGCCTTCCATGGGTAGACAGGGAACATTTCCTTGACCTCAAGAGTGGTCATCTTATCTCTTTATTCCAGCAGACTGCAGCTTCTGCCACTAGCTTTGTGCATGGAGTGCCTGGGTGAGAACACAGCCTCAAGCAAGCACAACTTTGCTTGACAAACACCAGCTCTTCAGCCTGGGGGCCCATCTATCTCCTACCTCAGTCCTGAAACAGAACTGGATTTAATACTTGGCCTCAAAATGCTCCCACTCAAATGGGTAACCTTAATGGCACTTCCAGTCTTTGGGTAGCAGTATTAACTTGCACACTCTGTCCAATAGCCTTCGTAATATCAGGGTATTCCTCTTCCCCCAGTGTATGGTTCCTTGAATATATAGCCCTAGGTCCCTTGGGGAGAAGAGAGGAGAATACCATGTGCACCTGGGGCTTCCCAGGTGGTGCTAGTGGTAAAGAACCCACCTGCCAGTGTAGGAAATGTAAGAGACTCAGGTTCAATCCCTGGGTTGGGAAGATCCCCTGGAGGAGGTCACGGCAACCCACTCCAACCCACTCCAGCATTCTTGCCTGGAGAATCCCATGGACAAAGGAGCCTGGTGGGCTACCGTCCATAGGGTCAAGAGTCGGATATGACTGAGGCAACTTAGCTCACATGCACACACCATGTGCATCCACTGGGGTGTCGCAGGGTCCTTCCTCTTTCCAGCAGTGAGTTCCAAGCCTAAAATCAGGCTCAAGTCCAGAAACTAGATTCCAGGCATCATATTGGATGCCAGGCATCCATTCCATTATCTGTGAAATAAATTAACATGAAGCCATAAGGCCAGTGGGAAGGAGAACAGACAAGCGGGAGCCCCATCAACAAGGCTGGAAAATTGCCTGGAGGTAACTGGTGAGGTGCAGAGCCTAGCCCCGGTCAGGAACCCCAGCTGTCCAGACAGTATCCAAGGAGCGTTGCAAGCTCAGCTATCTTCCAGGCAAGTTCAACCCAATGAGTTCAGCAGAGGATTTTCCTTCTGCTGACCCGCAGCACCAGACTCAAGCAGAGCTCTCCTGGGGTAGTACACAGAGAGCTGTCTCTTAGGTGTCCACAAGGAGGGGCTGTGACAAGAGCTAGGCAGAGCAGCAGGGCTCATCCAAGCAGTCTGGGGATCAGGGCAGAGCTGGGCCCTAGAAGCAACCTGCTTCGGTAAGTAACCAGGCAGAGTACAAAGCCCAGCCCTGAGTCAGCACACGGCCTGGGTGCTCACAGCATCTAAACTACCTACGGGATCTAAGGTTTTAACCTGGCACCCACAGATCTAACTGGGCAGCAGCACCGTTTAATTCCAAGTACCACTGGGGCTGCAGTGCACCCCATCCAGGAAACTGGGAGACAAAGACAAGAAATCAGGCGGCGGAGGCTAGCAAAAGGTCTCATCAGCCTGATAAAGTAGAAACAAACACTGAAAAAGACTAGCTGGGCCTCCTGCTTTTTCCCAAACTCTGGCTCCTGCTTTGAAGCCTCAGATGCTTGAATATTCTATCCACCCCTGAGAGTTCAGAAGGCAGCTATGGCTACTGAAAAGTATGGGGAGATGGAAGCAGGGTGAGTTCTGGATGCAATAAGCCATGCCTCTCCCAGTGCATCTGATTTCCTAAAAAAGAGAAACAAAACCCAGTTAGCCAAAAGCAAAATAATAATAATAATAATAATAATAAGATTGTCCAGACTGGCCCTGCTGGCTGCCTTTTCTCATAATAATTTTGCAGACATCATATGGTAATATATTCCTCCCTGCAAAGAGGCTGTGGCAAATGTCAGATGATTGATTGTGATGTCCATATTCTCCTTATTGGCAGCACTTCAATTCCTCCCTCTCTCTTAAGTTCCTGGCTCAGTGGAACTTGATAGGAAAGCAAAGGGGCTTTGAAGTCTTTGCGGGATCCTTCTCCAGTTGCCTCCACTGTTGACCCCTTTCCTACAGGAACTGGTATGTGGATGAGCCTTCCTGCGGCAGCGAGGTCTGCGTAGTCATGTACCATCAGCCGTCGGCCCCCGCCGGCATCGGGGGCCCTTACATGTTCCAGTGGAATGACGACCGATGTACCATGAAGAACAATTTCATCTGCAAATATTCTGATGGTAATGAATCCTCTCCCAAGTTATGTGGCTGCATTCTCAGCCTCCTCTCTCCTTTCATAATCAGCTGCTGGTTCCAAGAATTTGTCATGTCGTCTCTGAGAAAGCTTGTTGCAAATGCCAGCAGTGTTAAACTTTGGGAATTCTTGTAAAGGGAGATGAGCTGATACCTCCTCGCTGAGGAGTAATTCTAGCAAAGGAGAGGGTATTAGATGCTAAGAGATGAAGACATGAAAGGGTCTAATTTATGGATGATAAGGCAAGAATTATGAGAACTTCAAGAAATAAAAAGCCTTCCAGGTGGACAGTTACAGTTCTTTTTCCCTCCATATGTGAGGTTGTACACTGTAGGAGCTTGGAATAGGGAAGAAATATGAAAGGAAGCTGGCCATTTTTCTTGTATATACCCTGCCAGCCATTTTCTGGGGCTTTAAGGAAACAGGATAACGACCACAGGAGGTAGATGATAAACTATGCCAGTTTTACTGACACTGGGCAGATAGCAGTCACTTTGATGAGCAGGCTTAAACTCCTTAGGCCACCCTCTATATATATGCCTTGCAAATTTAACTAGCTTTTTTTTCTAGATCTATAAGGGTTTTGAATTGGCTATAAGCCTGTAATCTCACTGTGCTGGGCTTTCCCAAATTCCTCCATTTGATGGACTTCAATCTAAACATGAAGTGATTTTTGATCTGTTACTGAAGTTTTTCACCACCCTGAAGCCAACTGCTTGATCTCAGTTCTGCATCTTTTCCTGACAGGAGTAGAATGACTTGTTAGTTACATCTAGTTGGGGACTAAACAATCCTGTCATTTAAAAATTGTTGGAGCTTGACTGTGCCTTTGCTGCTAAAGTTGCTTTTCCTCCCTCTTCACCCCTTCAGACGAATTCTTCTCTCCAGAGACCTGGTCTTCCCCACCACAGAGTTGTCTCAGGCAGGGAGGTTGCAAGGCTCAAGGCTGACTTGCAGGGCACTTTTTTAGAGCAGTTAAAGGAAAGCACTTATGACAAACTGGCTGCCCATCACTTTTGTTCATTATATCCTATTATCACCATGATTTAAAATTTTGTACCTTAAACATTTTTTGAAATGTGAGATTTGGGCACTTGTTTTCATAGCCTTTTATTTTGGGGTTAGAACCAGTTAGTTTTTCAAAAAATAATTTTTGCTTATTAATTGTGCTGTTGCCTATATTAGACTGAGTCCTGGCAGGGAAAAGATGGCACACTCAAAGGGTTTAATGGGAGGAGTATAATAAAATGGTATTTACCAAAGTGTGGACACAGTGCATGAGACAGTGACGTGCCCAGGGACCAGCTGCAACGGGAAACTATTACTACCCCTAGGCTTCAAGGAGTGAAGGGAGGGTATGGTTTTAGCAGAACCCAGAGAAATCTTGGAGTCATGCAAGAGGAGCCACCCAACAGGAGCTGTAACCAGACAACACGGTACTGTCACACCACCATGATGTGGGAGAGAGGTCTGGGGAATAATACTAGGACCTGTCTCTTCTCCTACCCTCTAATCTCCTGCTTCTGCCTCCTATTAGTTAAGTCCAATCAAGAACCAAAGGACAGGGGAGCCCCAGGACACATCTCCAGAGGTCAGCCTCCCGGGACACAGAGAAGGACCAAGAATAGATTGAGCAGAGGGATGTGGGCACATGGGAGAAGACTAACACGTTGCCTTCCTGTAGACCACCCCCTCCTTCTCAGGATAAGTTCACGGACCTCAGCACACCACGAAAGCATTGGCTTGATCAGACCCTTGCCTCTCTGCAGCCCCAGTTCTCACCACGTTTATTCCCTCCCCAGTCCAGTTCCCTTCTGAGTTTTCTGAAGTTCCCCATGATCTCTTAACTGCTGTTTCCAGTGCTTGCACCATCCTTCCCTCTTTCCCAGTCAACTCATTCTCAGCCTTCAGGTTCAGGTTAAGCATCAGCTTCTCTCATAACAACAATAGATGGTCCTGGATCGTATCTTTGATGATGACAATGGTAATTTCCCATAAAGGGCAACTGGCATAACTTGAATAAGATCTGTAGATTGGATGATACTATATACATATCAATGTCGATATTTTGGTTTCAATAATTGTACTATGGTTATGATAGAGTATGCCCCTCCCAGTCCTGTTGTAAATACACACTGAGGTATTTAGGGAGTAAAGGGTAACTATGGCTACAACTTACTCTCCGAAAAAAAGTTATGCACGTGTCTGTATGTGAATATAGATATGTGTCTGTGTATATATAGAGATTTAGATATAGAGACATAGATATAAATATATGGAGATATATATAAAGAGAGAGAGACAGAATAGTTACATAAATGAAATGTGATACAATGATAACATTTGGGTGAAGGATACATGGGAATTCTTCGCAGTAGTCTTGCAAATTTTCATAGATTTTAAATTATTTCCAAATAAGTTTTAAAAAAATCACTTCCTCTGGGAAGCATTCCAGGGCTTAACCTCAAAACTAGGTTGAGTGTTCCTCCTATGAGACTCATAACACCTCACACACACAGTACATATACTACCTGTTGACAAGCTTGTCCACTTCACTATATGGTTGGCATGAGGTCTGGAAATACACGTTTGGCCCTGCACTTGATGGACTAGGGGAAGGTCACCCAGTATAGCTCCAACATTGTGGCACAATATCATTTTATACCAGAGGGCAAGCGACCAGTTGAAAGACAGCATCTAAAACTAAATTTGACAACATGACCACATAGAGTAGGTAGCATGCCAGCCAGATCTGAACACTTGATTCCTTCCAGGGTGGGCTAGAAGCACAGACACAGTCTGTGGAAATCAGAGACAAATCTTCTGAGGCAATGTCACAGATCATTGTGGCCGTGATGGAAACGCTGCATTAATTTGCCATGTCCTCTGCAGTTTTGCCCAGTGGATTGAACTGTGGAGATACAACTAAATGACTGCATCATTTTCTGTAATGTCACTGAATATACGATGTATTGTAATATAATATCACAAAATTAGTATGTATGAATATTCTCCTATAATTCTATAATTTATTGCCATCCTGTAGAGTGTAAGTTCCTTAGAGAGCTGGGACGGCTTTTTATTTGCTAGTGTATCTCTAATATCTAGCATGGAGTTTGTCTCCTTGTGATCTTAAATTTTCATTTGAACTTTTTAAATTCAAATCCCAGTTCAGCTACTTATTAGCCATGAGATTTGAGTAAGTTGCTTAATTTCCCTGTATCTGAGTCTCCTTGTGAACAAATTCAGAATAGCACTTACTCACAAGGCTGTTAAAAGGGTAAATTGTGTTTGTTTTTATAAAAACATTTAGAACATGATGGTGTTTCTATCATCAGCAGACATTTTTAATAAAAAAATGAATTTGCATCACCTCTACACACACACACACACACACACACACACACACATATGATTAAAAGTTTCCCTTCTGAATAAAACTTCAGAATAACTTTGGCATCCTGGCCTTGTGTGTGCATGTTATTCGCTCAGTCATTCGAAGAGTCATTTGCTCAGTCCGACTCTTTGCAACCCCACAGACTGTAGCCGGCCAGGCTCCTCTGTCCATAAGATTCTCCAGGCAAGAATACTGGAATGGATTGCCATTTCCTTCTCCAGGGGATCTTCCCAACCCAGGGATCGAACCCCGGCCACCTGCATTGCAGGCAGATTCTTTACCATCTTAGCCACCAGGAAAGCCCATCCCAGCCTTAGGACTATGAATTCTAAAATTTTGACCTTAAAGACTCTGACTCTATGATCCCAGAGTATCTGATCAGCGTAAGAGTCCCTGTCAGTACAAAAGACTGATACAATTTCAGCCAGAAGGTAAAACATTACTGTAGGTTGTCTGTGGAGCCTGACTATCCTGAGGCTCTTAGAATTATTTTAAATAGCTCAAGTTCTAGATCACAGCTCTGCTTTGGGGTGGACCATAGTTTACTCCAACCACCTCCACTGCTTGGAGGTTGGTGTTCATTGCTCTAAAACATCCCCAGTAGGAACTGATAAAATGTCTTGATTGCTTTAAAGCACTTCAGGGGACCTCCCTGGTTGTCCAGTGGCTAAGACTTCATGCTCCTAATGCCGAGGGTCCGGGTTTCATCTCTGGTCAGGGAAACTAGATCCCACATGCCACAACTAAGACCCAGTGCAGCCTAATAGAAGAGAATAGAATATTCAGGCCTGGGTGTAGCCAGGGAGGAATAGGGATTATTGTTGAAAGCAGATTAGCCATATGTTGATAAGCATTGACACTGCATAGGGGCTCATTATACCAATCTTTCCACTTCTGTGTATATTTGGAAGCTCTCATATTTAAAGTTTTAATGCTTTTTTTAAAAAGTATCCAAGCAAAGCTGGGGAAAGGCTAGTCTTTGTGCAGAAGGGATTCTTTGGACTTACTAACCAGGTCTTGGAGTCTGGTAGCACGAAATGAAGTTTGCTGGAAGACTGAATGAGCAACTAAATGGAAGCTGTGCCCTGGCCAGTTTCACTCAGACGGTATGGCAACTTACCTGTTACTCTCATTCTTATCCCTTTCTGCTGCAGAGAAGCCAACATTTCCTTCTACAAGGACTGGAGGTAAGACTGTCATTGGAGATTTGAGTTCATTGGGGCTGTTTCACACAGGTTTAGAACCTCTCCATAGGTTTAGAGTCACATGCTCTTTAGACCAGATTATTTGGTGGAAAGACACTGACTCTTTGGATGGGTATATGTCACACCGAGACACCACACGTGATTCATTAATCTCACTCTCTAGGCTTGCCTTTCAACTATGTGAAAAGGAACAATTACAAATCAGTTTGGGATGTTACTTATCCTTATTGACAATATGAAAGGAATAATTCAATCTAACGAGTCAAGTGAGTCAAACTGATCATTGTGGTCCTAAAAGTGAGTCATCGGCCCTTCGTCTGCGTTCTGCAGTACTTCACGGGCCTTGATGTCAGCGGCCTGCTGGTTGTGTTCCTACTTGATTCTTGGCAGCAAGAGTCATACCAGAAAGAACACTAAAAGTAGACCTCTCGGGCAGCAAATTCAGTTCTTCACTTTCTGTGATTATAAACTGCACTGGTCACTTTGCTAGTGCTTTCTGACATCCCCCCTGAAGCTGATAGGACCTCAGAGAATATCTGGATGCTAATGCTTTTCTCCAGGTCTAAGTACATGTGTCTCTCTCCAGATGAAGAGACAGAGCCAACAACACCCATCCTTCCAGAAGACACAGAGAAAGAAGATGCCACAGAAATACTGAAAGAAAGCAAAGGTATATACAAAACTCTTCCAGGGAAAAATAGATAGTGGGGCTCTCCTGATTACAAATTCCCCATGGTTACATACCCTGCTTTGTTCTTCCCATGGCTGCTTAAAAATGAAAACAGGGTGCTCGGGCTTTGTAAAAACTGTATTAAATGTTAGATTTTGTCAGTGAAATATACAAAGGGAGCTTTCCTAAGACAACTGGGGCAATTAGATGAGACAAAATTATACCAATCTTTCCACTTCTGTGTATATTTGGAAGCTCTCATATTTAAAGTTTTAATGCTTTTTTTAAAAAGTATCCAAGCAAAGCTGGGGAAAGGCTAGTCTTTGTGCAGAAGGGATTCTTTGGACTTACTAACCAGGTCTTGGAGTCTGGTAGCACGAAATGAAGTTTGCTGGAAGACTGAATGAGCAACTAAATGGAAGCTGTGCCCTGGCCAGTTTCACTCAGACGGTATGGCAACTTACCTGTTACTCTCATTCTTATCCCTTTCTGCTGCAGAGAAGCCAACATTTCCTTCTACAAGGACTGGAGGTAAGACTGTCATTGGAGATTTGAGTTCATTGGGGCTGTTTCACACAGGTTTAGAACCTCTCCATAGGTTTAGAGTCACATGCTCTTTAGACCAGATTATTTGGTGGAAAGACACTGACTCTTTGGATGGGTATATGTCACACCGAGACACCACACGTGATTCATTAATCTCACTCTCTAGGCTTGCCTTTCAACTATGTGAAAAGGAACAATTACAAATCAGTTTGGGATGTTACTTATCCTTATTGACAATATGAAAGGAATAATTCAATCTAACGAGTCAAGTGAGTCAAACTGATCATTGTGGTCCTAAAAGTGAGTCATCGGCCCTTCGTCTGCGTTCTGCAGTACTTCACGGGCCTTGATGTCAGCGGCCTGCTGGTTGTGTTCCTACTTGATTCTTGGCAGCAAGAGTCATACCAGAAAGAACACTAAAAGTAGACCTCTCGGGCAGCAAATTCAGTTCTTCACTTTCTGTGATTATAAACTGCACTGGTCACTTTGCTAGTGCTTTCTGACATCCCCCCTGAAGCTGATAGGACCTCAGAGAATATCTGGATGCTAATGCTTTTCTCCAGGTCTAAGTACATGTGTCTCTCTCCAGATGAAGAGACAGAGCCAACAACACCCATCCTTCCAGAAGACACAGAGAAAGAAGATGCCACAGAAATACTGAAAGAAAGCAAAGGTATATACAAAACTCTTCCAGGGAAAAATAGATAGTGGGGCTCTCCTGATTACAAATTCCCCATGGTTACATACCCTGCTTTGTTCTTCCCATGGCTGCTTAAAAATGAAAACAGGGTGCTCGGGCTTTGTAAAAACTGTATTAAATGTTAGATTTTGTCAGTGAAATATACAAAGGGAGCTTTCCTAAGACAACTGGGGCAATTAGATGAGACAAGAGGTAGAAGGTCTTCAGGAAGACAATCAGAGACTTGAGAACCTCCCAGAATTCGTTTGGGTTGGGGTAGGGGGAGGGGGTGGGAATTGAGAATGAATGTTGAGAAATAAGAGCAGAAAGACGCAGGCCATGATTAATATTTCTTTACAAGAAAAATAGAGAAAATGGACATAAAAGATAAAAGAAAATGGGGTGATAAACTGGAGTGCTAATGGACTTTCAACCTCAACTCTCACCTTGAGTTTCAAGGGGAAGATCTGGGCTGGTAGTTAGACTTAATAATGTGTGTAAATGTCAAATCAATATAGGATACATCTGAAACTAACATGATATTGTATGTCAACTATATTTCAATTAAAACAAAAAAAGAGAAAGATCTGAGTTTTTGTCACTGGGTAACTTTAAGAAAACAAACACTTAATTTTTAAAGTTTAGTTATTTACATAATAGAAGTAACAGTATTTTTCTCACCTACCTAAGAGTATCTACTGTGTCCATATAATGAAATAAGATATTGAAGTATTGCCGTAACACTAGCCACCCCAAATTAACACAGACCCTACAGACTAAGGGCTCAGTCCCCACCCAGACTGCTCTTGCTGCAGATATCAGCCACAAGATCGGGATTCCCCAGGCCACCCGCACTTCTAATCAACTGACTGCAATTCCAAGGAGTCACATTCAGTCATTCACTAGAACAACTTATAGAACTCAGAAACACACCATACCCATAACTACATTTTATCTGCGCTTTTCTTTTCAGAAGCTGCCTTGAATCTTGCCTACATCCTAATCCCCAGCCTTCTCCTCCTCCTCCTCCTTGTGGTCACCACAGGTGTATGTTGGGTTTGGATCTGTAGAAGGAGGCAAGTAAAACGTTGATCCTGTAAACGTTTGTGTTTTCTGAACTTGGACTTCAAAGGCAAGGCAGCTCCAAGAGAATCTCTTCTGCAGATTTGAGAATAAATCTTCTGATGGGTTCGGGGCACTCAGAAGTACTAAGCATTTATACTCAGTTGTAATTAACAGAGTGATCTTAACATTCTTTAATTTTTTAGCGTAGAAGATTTTAAATGACTTGAGGAGTGAGACTGCATTATTCACCTGTGTATCCACACATCACTCAGCAAAGTTTTCTCGTGCATGTACATTCTCACTCCAGAAATGTTTTTTGGGTGAGTAAAGGAGTAAATAGTGAGCCAAATGAAAATGACTGTTCCAAAGCCTCCTGGCAAACCTCTGAAACTAAAGCACTTCATTCAAAATAAAATAGCCAAATTCTTTTAATTAACTTTTACTTGAATACACAAGTATAGATGGCTACAAAATAGGTACTTTAAGTAGCTTAGAGCACATCTGTTAGTGGATCATGGAGCCACTATTTGGGAGGTACCCAGAGCTCTTCTCAGCTCCCCATCATCATGGTCTATATAGAAGAAGGTGGCATTGCCACTTCACAACAGGAAAGCAAAGGTACATTTTAAGACTTGACTCCCTTTGATGACCAATTCAAGATAAACTAATAAAATTTCAATGTAGAACCTACTTCATTTAATAATAATTCCTTAGGGACTTCCCTGGTGGTCCAGCAGTTAAGACTCTGTGCTGTCAGTACAGAGGGTAGGGGTTCAATCCCTGGTCAGGAAACTAAGATCCCACATGCCATGCAGCGTGGCCAAAAGATTAAAAAAATAATAACTCCCTTATAGAATTATTAAAACAGTTAATACATGCAGAGTGAGTATATTATAAGCACTCAAAAATATCTCTTCCTATAATCATTTTTATTAGTTAATTCCTTTTAATCCAAAATATCAACAGAATTCAGTTCATAGGAGGTGGTAGGGAGGTTCAAGAAGGAGGGGAAATAGGTATACGTGTGACTGATTGGTGTTGATATACGGCAGAAACCAACACAATATTGTAATGCAATTATCTTCCAATTAAAAATAAATATATCTAAATTTTAAAAATGTTGGTATGGCCAAAAAACCAGAATTCAGTTTAAAAAATTGCTAATATGTTTTCTAACTGCTTACTCTGTGCTTGGTTCTTGATTTCCCTTCCTTATCTACCCATTGAGCAGCTCACCCCAATCTGGGAATTGTAACTTTGAAGCTGGAGTCTACTCACAGTTTTAATCGTTTTGTGCCACAGACACAAAAATACTAGCAAAATATTTCCAAAAATCTATGTGAAACAGTAACACATGAGCTTTCTTTATTAATGCTTCTTTAGGTATAATTATCATAATATTGAAGCAGAGATGAGCATAAAATATTTTAAGGCATCTTAAACAATAACTCGGAGAAGGCAATGGCACCCCACTCCAGTACTCTTGCCTGGAAAATCCCATGGACGGAGGAGCCTGGTGGGCTGCAGTCCATGGGGTCGCTAAGGGTCAGACACGACTGAGGGACTTCACTTTCACTTTTCACTTTCATGCATTGGAGAAGGAAATGGCAACCCACTCCAGTGTTCTTGCCTGGAGAATCCCAGGGACGGGGGAGCCTGGTGGGCTGCCATCTATGGGGTCACGAAGAGTCGGACACGACTGAAGTGACTTAGCAGCAGCAGCAAATAATAACTGTGATATGAAAATATCTATGAATTCCGTTGGTGAGCAAGTCAAAGATATTACTAATTCTACTCAGATCGATTGCCCACATTCAGAATTGAAGGACAGTTTCCCTTAGAGATGGATTTGTTTTAATGTGGCATTTTTCCCCCATGCAGTTCTCTCCATAGACCCTCTGGGGGCTCTAGGGTCTCTTAGGATCACCAGTTCTGCTCCGTGCTCAGGCCACGGTGAATGACACTTTCCTGGTTCCTTCCTGCCCCACCCGAATCCCTGCCCTGTAGGTTGACACAGATAAGTGCAGCGTAGTGACCACGCAGGGATGACCCTCTCCTGCCTGGACAGGGCCCTGGGGACATTCTCAGGCCCCTTGTCTGCTCAGCCCTGGTTCTCCATCTTCCTAGGAAACGGGGGCAGCCGGACCCCAGCACTAAGGAGCAGCGCCCCACCTGGCCGGCTCAGCCCGGGAACAGCCCGGACCTGGAGGTTTACAACGTCATACGAAAGCAGAGCGAAGCTGATCTGGCCGAGACCCGCCCGGACCTAAAGAACATCTCGTTCCGAGCGCGCTCGGGAGAGGCCACGCCCGACGCTGTGTCTTGTGACTATGAAAACGTGGCCGTGAACCCGTCTGAGAGCGGGTTCGTGACGCTGGTGAGCATGGAGAGTGGCTTCGTCACCAACGACGTTTACGAGTTCTCCCCGGGCCGAGCGGGGAGGAGCAAGGAGTCCGGATGGGTGGAAAATGAAATCTATGGTTATTAGGAGGCTCGAAGGAACCCTGAACTGACAAGAATGGGAAGGGAGAGAAAAGCAATTTTCCTATAAGGGAAACACGCAGGTGGTCTCTGAAAGGGCTCAGATCAGGTCCTGGGGGTGGGCATGAGACGGTTTGAGCCCCCGCTGGAGCCCTGGTTTGGGCTGTGTCACTTAACCCAGCCCCTCACCTGGCTGGAACCTCTAAGAACACCTTGCCCAGGGGCTGGCACGTGGTAGAAAATAAATACCTGATTGTTATAACTGACTTTCAAGAGAGAGTGCTTTCCTTGGCGGGCGTGCTGTGGAGCTTGGGAAACCAACGTCTGGGTTCTGTTCCTCTTCAGTACAGCAGCAAACATCATTACAAGGAGCCAGAAATCCCAGAAGCTTTTCAAAGCCGGCGTATGCTAGCATCGGGCTGGCCTACACATAGCAATTCTTATATCTGTTTTTTGTTTTGTTTTTCCCAAAGAATCAAATCAAACCAAAAGCAGGAAGCAGAATGCTAGTCAGTTTGTGTCTACAATCCTTCCTCTGCGGGTGGCCTCGGGGGACCTTTTTTCTTTCTCCTGACATCCAAACTTGGAAATATGTAACTTGGAAACAATTTAGAAACTAAAAATGAAGTTTGAATCTAGGCTCCTCGGCTTAACTGTGTTCCCAATCCTGATATTGCATACTGTCCTGTTTGTGTGTTTGTCTCACTGCAGCCTCAACATTAATATTAGAAATAATGCTAATGATTTTACCTTTTTTTGTTTAGGGGAGCAGACTATCTCAAACACTTTAAGACTCAAATGCAGAGAAATGTGGCCCTAATACCAGTCATTTACCATATGAAATTCTGAAGGCCATTATTTAAAACACCAGCAACATCCTACCATCAGCTTAATGATTTTACTATTTTTACCATTCCTCGTATATCTTGTTTCTGAATGGTTTGTAACTTTGCTTAACACATGGAGCCCCAAACTAGACAGAGTAAACTCGTCTGGGTCAGAGTGGTATCGAATGTAGTAGATTTTAATCATGGCCAATTGCCTGACTTACTAAGGCAGAGAACAGGGGAGATAACAAAACATCATTCATGCCTGCTTCAGGGAAGTGTGTTCAGTGCAGTTAACACTAACTATTTCAAGCAAAAAGAGTGACCATATCTTAACATTTTTAACCAGCTATACTCCAATATAAAGTAAAAAGTTAAAAAAAAAAAAAAGAGTAACCATATGGTCTGAAAGACCAATCCATTGCCCAAAACATCGAAGTTCCTGTTTTGCATCAAACTTCCTGGCTCTGTGATGTGTCTCTTTATCCTCCCCTTTCCCCCTGTCTTTTGGTCCCTACTAGACTGCAAGCTCCATGAAGGTTGGGGTCCAATCCACCCAGCAAGATGTGTACTTCTTGCACCCGAGGCAGTGACGTGAGCAGAGTAAACCATCAATACTTCTTGGATGGATGAACAGTTCATCTTTCAGAGTAAAGTACAATCCATCGAAATATTTCAGCTTAAAAGTTTGGAGGACGTAGTTTTCACACTCCACCTTGGTGTTGGGAGAAGATAGTTGAGTTATTTTAGTTTGGAAAGTATTCCCACTACCTGGGAAGACATAGGGACAAGTAAACAGAAGCTGGTGAATTAACAACTTATTTGGTGGCACTAGTGGTAAAGAATCTGCCTGCCAATGCAGGAGATGCCAGAGACACTGGTTTGATCCCTGGGTCAGGAAGATCCCCTGGAGAAGGAAATGGCCACCCACTCCAGTATTCTTGCCTGGAGAATCCCATGAACAGAGGAGCCTGGCGGGCTACAGTCCATGGGGTTGCAGAGAGTCTGACACAATTGAGCATGTGTGCACATACACACGTATGTCACTTAAACTTAAAATGAGGATTCAGTCTTAAGGTTATAATTAGAGATAACCCTCTGCATCTTCCCTTTTTCATTAGTGTCTTATCTCTACTGGGACCCCCAGATCTCTTATTCTGTGTTTATACACAGCCAGTGTGGGAGCCCCAGACCAATGTACCTGCCCCCTGAGAAACCTGTATGCAGGTCAAGAAGCAACAGTTAGACTAGGAAACAAGTATGGGAAATTGGGAAACAAGTATGATAAGGCTGTATATTGTCACCCTGCTTATTTAACTTATATGCAGAGTACATCATGCAAAATCCCAGGCTGGATGAATCACAAGTTGATATCAAAATTGCCAGAAGAAATATCAACAACCTCAGATATGCAGATGATACTGCTTTAATGGCAGAGGAACTAGAGAGCTTCTTGATGACGGTGAAAGAGGAGAATGAAAAAGCAAGGTTGAAACTCAGCATTCAAAAAACAAAGATCGTGGCTTCTGGTCCTATCACTTCATGGCAAATAGAAAGGGAAAAAGCAGAAGCAGTGACAGATTTTATTTTCTTGGGCTCCAAAATCACTGCAGACAGTAACTACAGCCATGAAATTCAAAGACACTTGCTCATTGGGAGGAAAAAGCAGAGACATCACTTTGCCAACAAAGGTCCACACTGTCAAAGCTATGGTTTTTCCAGGAGTCATGTACGGATGTGAGAGCTAGAACAGAAGGAAAGCTGAATGCTAAAGAATGGATGCTTTTGAATTGTGGAGCTGGAGAAGACTCTTGAGAGTCCCTTGGACTGCAAGGAGCTCAAACCAGTCAATCCTAAAAGAAATCAACCCTGAATATTCATTGGAAAGACTGTTACTGAAGCTGAAGCTCCACTATTTTAGCCATCTGATGCAAAAAGCCGAGTCATTGGAAAAGACCCTGATGATGGGAAAGTTTGAAGGCAAAAGGAAAATAGGGTGGCAGAGAATGAGATGATTAGATAGCATCACCAACTCAATGGACATGAGTTAGAGCAAGCTCCTGGAGATAGTGAAGGACAGGGAAACCTGGCGTGCTACAGTCCATGGGGTCACAAAGAGTCAGATATGACTTAGGGACTAAGCACACAACATGTGCTCTATTACAGATTATGCTATGTCCTAATAATAAAGTTTGTACCTGTTTTTATGTTTTTGCCTCCTTGATAAAGCAGGCTTCCCAGGAGGCACAGTGGTAAAGAATCCTGCCAGTGCAGGAGACGCAATAGACACAGGTTTGATCCCTAGGTCAGGAAGATACCCTGGAGAAGGAAATGGCAACCCACCTCTGTATTCTTGCCTGGAAAATTCCATAGACAGGGGAGCCTAGCAGGGGTTGCAAAGAGCCAAACACTACTGAATGAGTGAGCACACATGCAAATTTAACAAGGGCTTGCTAAATATTAAGTGTTGTGTTCAAATTAAACACTGAGAAACTTACCTGGTGATCCAGTGGTGAAGACTCCATGCTCCCAATGCACGGGCCTGGGTTTGAGCCTTGGTCAGGAAACTAGATCCCACATGCTGCATCTAAGAGTTTGCATGCTGCAAGTAAAAATATGATCCCACATGCCACAACTAAAAGTCCCATGTGTCCCACAGCTAATTCCTGCTTCAGTTCAGTTCAGTCGTTCAGTCGTGTCCAACCCTTTGAGACCCGATGGACTGCAGCACGCCAGGCTTCCCTGTCTATCACCAACTCCTGGAGCTTGCTCAGTTTCATGTCTATTGAGGTGGTGATCCCATCCAACCATTATCTGTCGTCCCCTTCTCCTCCTGCCTTCAATCTTTCCCAGCATCAGGGTCTTTTCCAATGAATCAGTTCTTCACATCAGGTGGCCAAAGTGCTGGAGTTTCAGCTTCTCCAAGGAATATTCAGGACTGATTTCCTTTACGATTGACTGGTTTGATCTCCTTGCTGTCCAAGGGACTCTCAAGAGTCTTCTTCAACAGCACAGTTGAAAGGCATCAATTCTTTGGTGCTCAGCTTTCTTTATAGTCCAACTCTCACATTCGTACATGACTACTGGAAAAACCACAGCTTTGACTAGAAGGACCTTTGTCGGTAAAGTTATGTCTCTGCTTTTTAATATGCTGTCCTGATTTGTCATAGCTTTTCCTCCAAGGAGCAAGTGTCTTTTCATTTCATGGCTGCAGTCACTATTGTAGTCATTTCGGAGCCCAAGAAAATAAAGTCTGTCACTGTTTCCATCGTTTCCCCATCTATTTGCCATGAACTGATGGGACCAGATGCCATAATCTTCATTTTTTGAATGCTGAGTTTTAGGTCATCTTTTTCACTCTCCTCTTTACTTTCATCAAGAGGCTCTTTAGTTCCTCTTCACTTTCTGCCATAAGAGCGGTGTCATCTACATAGCTGAGGTTATTGATATTCCTCCCAGAAATCTTGATTTCAGCTTGTGCTTCATCCAGCCCAACATTTCACATGATGTACTCTGTATAGAAGTTAAATAAGCAGGGTATCTATATGCAGCCTTGACATACTCTTTTCCCAATTTGGAACCAGTCCATTGTTCCATGTCCAATTTTAACTGTTGCTTCTTGGCCTGCATACAGGTTTCTCAGGAGGCAGGTAAGGTGGTCCGGTATTTCCATCTCTTGAAGAATTTTCCACAGTTTGTTGTGATCCCCACAGTCAAAGGCTTTAGCATAGTCAATTAGCAGAAGTGGATGTTTTTCTGGAATTCTCTTGCTTTTCCTATGATCTAGTGGATGTTGGCAATTTGATCTCTGGTTCCTCTTCCTTTTCTAATCCAGTTTGAACATCTGGATGTTCTCAGTTCACGTACTGTTGAAACCTACCTTGGAGAACTTTGAGCATTACTTTGTTAGCGTGTGAGATGAGTATAATTGTGCGGTAGTTTGAAACATTCTTTGGCATTGCTTTTCTTTCTGATTGGAATATAAACTGACCTTTTCCAGTCCTGTGGCCACTGCTGAGTTTTCCAAATTTGTTGGCATATTGAGTGCAGCATTTTAACAGCATCACATTTTAGGATTTGAAATACTCAGTACAGTCAAATAAATATATTTTTAAAATCTTGCTTAATTGCATGCTCAGTCACGTTTGACTCTTTGTGACACCATAGACTTATAGCCTACCAGGTCCTCTGCCCATGGAATTTTCCAAACAAGAATACTGGGAGCAGGTTGCCATTTCCTTCTCCAGGGGATCTTCCCAACCCAGGGATCATATCCAAGCCTGGCATCTCCTGCATTGGCAGGAGGATTCTTTACTGCTCTGCCATCTGAGAAGTCCCTTAAAAAGTCTTTTGAAAAAAATTGAACATTGAGCTTCCTCATCCTGGTATTGTTTGAAAATTCAGTTGATCTGTTTCATCATTTGAAATCTGTAGTTCCCAGCTATTTCTTCACTGTGACGCACAATGGAGAAAATGAATATATCAGATAATTCCAAGAGAAGCCACCACAATGAGAAGCCCACACACGGCAATGAAGAGTAACCCTCACTTGGCGCAAATAGATAAAGCCCCAGCACAGCAACGAAGACACAGTGCAACCAAAAAATTTTGTTTTTATTTTTTAAATAATTTCTTGAATACCTGCTATGTGCCTGCCACACACTGTGCCAGACATGACACACAGCCAGATGTCAGGCTAAGGCTTAGACAAGTTGGTTGGTAATTATTTACATTTCCCAGCATGGTAGCTATGAAGTTCTCTATTTTTTCATGGTATTCATTCATTCCTTTATTCTGAATGCTTTCACATACTTACTTTGTGTCGGGATATATGCTAAGTGCTAGGCATAAAATGGTAAGTAAGACAGAAACACATTCCTCTCATGGAGTTTACATTCTAGTAGGGGACAAAGCTCGGAGAAGACAATGGCACCCCACTCCAATACTCTTGCCTGGCAAATCCCATGGACGGAGGAGCCTGGTGGGCTGCAGTCCATGGGGTTGCTAGGAGTTGGACACGACTGAGCGACTTCACTTTCACTTTTCACTTTCATGCATTGGAGAGGAAAATGGCAACCCACTCCAGTGTTCTTGCCTGGAGAATCCTAGGGACGGGGGAGCCTGGTGGGCTGCCGTCTATGGGGTCACATAGAGTCAGACGCTACTGAAGCGACTTAGGAGCAGCAGCAGCAGCAGCAGGGGACGAAGCTACATCAGAACACAAGTGAGTGAAAGAGAATTTGCTATAATTTGTTTGTTTGTTTTTAGTTGTGTGCAGCACTCTCTGTTCTCCCTCCTCTTCCTTTCTCTCCTGTTCTTGAGCACTTTGGTCCTAAAGCCATAAGGTAAATCAGAAGAAGGTAGCATCCATGTCTGGGGACATGGGGAGACTTGGTGGCTTAGATTGGAGTGTCAGGCCAAAGCAGGATAAGGAAGAGGTCAATCCAAAGCAGAAACCCGGCTCAGGTGTGGCCCAAGTGGTGAGGAGGCCATCCACACGTGCTGTGGAGCAGCAGGGACAATGAGCGGTGGGTTGCACAGGGAGGTGATGAAATCAATAAGCAGACAAGGGGTAAGAAGGGCCTGGTTTCTCTCTCCACAAGAGGAGACAGTTGCAGATAACAAAAAAGAGAAAAACTGGAGTGGGCTTTTGTATTAGATTGAAATACCGGTGTGACCTCGCGATTTCCAATGTACTGTATATATACACATACATATATTCTCTAGCTGGCTTCTATATAACATTCTCCACTAAAATACACCAGGGTTCCTTTTTAAAATTGAAGTATAGCTGATTTACAAAAGGGGTCCTTGAAAAAAAATGCCTGATTCCATGACCAGAGTAGGAAAAATACTTGATTAGCTTGGGAAAAAATATTTTTTTCAGGAAAGCAAAGAAGCAGCCAGGAATGAGGGGCCTGTGTCATAGGTCACAGTAGCCAGTTTCCTGCAGCCAGTATTGGCCAAATGTGGGATAATTTAAGCGTTAAGTAAATAAATAAATAAATATAGTGAGAGATTATAACCCATTGGATAACAGAAGACCACACTGGTATAAAATAATAAATGAATAACCTAATACATGGAAAGCAAACTGCAGAGACAGTTACCAAATGAAGGCCTAGGAAATAACACACCCAGAGATGGAAAAGCAACGAAGTCAATTCGTCTTTACAGCCTCTTTTTTTCCTTTAAATAGCAGTAAATGGTTAGAAACTACTAAAAAAAATTTTTGTGTGTTACCATGTTCAGTTCAGTTTAGTCGCTCAGTCGTGTCCGACTCTTTGCGACCCCATGAATCACAGCACGCCAGGCCTCCCTGTTCATCACCATCTCCCGGAGTTCACTCAGACTCACGTCCATCGAGTCCGTGATCCCATCCAGCCATCTCATCCTCGGTCATCCCCTTCTCCTCCTGCCCCCAATCCCTCCCAGCATCAGAGTCTTTTCCAATGAGTCAACTCTTCGCATGAGGTGGCCAAAGTACTGGAATTTCAGCTTTAGCATCAGTCCTTCCAAAGAAATCCCAGGGCTGATCTCCTTCAGAATGGACTGGTTGGATCTCCTTGCAGCCCAAGGGACTCTCAAGAGTCTTCTCCAACACAACAGTTCAAAAGCATCAATTCTTCGGCGCTCAGCCTTCTTCACAGTCCAACTCTCACATCCATACATGACCACAGGAAAAACCATAGCCTTGACTAAATGGACCTTAGTCAATCTGAGGTTATTGATATTTCTCCCGGCAATCTTGATTCCAGCTTGTGTTTCTTCCAGTCCAGCGTTTCTCATGATGTACTCTGCATAGAAGTTAAATAAGCAGGGTGACAATATACAGCCTTGACGTACTCTTTTTCCTATTTGGAACCAGTCTGTTGTTCCATGTCCAGTTCTAACTGTTGCTTCCTGACCTGCATACAGACTTCTCAAGAGGCATGCAGAAATCTTAGTTCCCCAACCAGGGATCAAACCTGTGCCCTCTGCATTGGGAGTGCAGAGTCTTAACCACTAGGTCACCAGGGAAGTTCAATAATTGCTAACTAAAGTTATTTTTGAATTCTGAGTTTGAACAGCAGAATGAAATAGTGCCTAGACTGACTCACCAGAGGAAAGGCATCAGGAGAAACCAGTTTTTCAAAATAGGTTTTTCAAAATAGGTTTTTCCAAAAATACAAAGCTGTTGAATATGTATTATCACAGGCTAGTCACTCAAGAGTTTTCTATAATGAGCTATGTATTTTAATTAGCAAAATTTAGAGCCCATCATGGACTCAAAATTTGTGCTATTCCGTTCTTAATTTTTCTCATATGGATTGTGTTTGATGCAAAGCAACATCAAACAAAACTCATACTTCTTTGGCTGGACTGTTGCAATTACAGAAAAAAATCAGTGAACATTTCCTGTAAGGCAAGTCGCAAAGTCAGATACGACTTAGCAACTGAACAACTTTTGCTAGGAAGTTAGAAGCTGCTTTAATTGTTTACACCACCAGATGGCAGTGTTAGGATATCATAGAAATTCTACTTGCTGCTAACATGTATCGGAGAAGGCAATGGCACCCTACTCCAGTACTCTTGCCTGGAAAATCCCATGGACCAAGGAGCCTGGTGGGCTGCAATCCATGGGGTCCCGAAGAGTCGGACACGACTGAGCGACTTCACTTTGACTTTTCACTTTCATGCATTGGAGAAGGAAATGGCAACCCACTCCAGTGTTCTTGCCTGGAGAATCCCAGGGACAGGGGAGCCTGGTGGGCTGCCGTCTATGGGGTCGCACAGAGTCGTACACGACTGAAGCGACTTAGCAGCAGCAGCAGCAGCTAACATGTATTGGTTTCTGACAAGTAACTTTCTGAAACAGTAAGGGAAAGGGTGAGGGTAACATTACCTACCTAAAGGTGTTGTGAGAATAAAATCGCAAATATATGCAAAGCATGGACATATGTTAATGGGTTGAATCGTGTCCACCAAAATTCGTACGTTGAAGTCCTAGTCCCCAGGGCCTCACACTGTGACCCTATTTGAACATGGGGTCACTGGAGACATAATTAGTTCACACGAACAAAGTTCCTCAGGTGGACTCTATTCTAGTATGATCAGTGTCCTCATACAAAGGGGACACTTAGACACAGACGTTCACAGAGGGAGGCCATCGTGTGAAGAGGAAGGCAGACTGGGGGTGATGCTTCTATAAGCCAAGGACCACCAGAGATGGCCAGCAGCCACCAGGAGCTAGGGCAGAGGCAGGGAGCACATTCCGCCTCACAGCCCTCAGAAGAAACCAAGCCTGCCAACACCTTGATCTCAGACTTCCAGCCTCCAGAACTGGGAGGCAATACTTTCCTGTTGTTTAAGCCTTCTGGCCGGAGAAGACAATGGCAACCCACTCCAGTACTCTTGCCTGGAAACTCCCATGGACGGAGGAGCCTGGTAGGCTGCAGTCCATGGGGTCGCTGAGTCAGATACGACTGAGTGATTTCACTTTTACTTTTCACTTGTATGCATTGGAGAAGGAAATGGCAACCCACGCCAGTGTTCTTGCCTGGAGAATCCCAGGGATGAAGGAGCACAATGGGCTGCCATCTGTGGGGTCGCACAGAGTCGCACATGACTGAAGCGACTTAGCAGCAGCAGCAGCAAGCCTTCCGGCCGGTGGCGCTTTGTTACAACAGCCCTGGGAAATGAACAGCATGTGAAAATGGACTAATGCATATCAGCTGTTAGGAGTGCTGAACACTTCTAATACAATTGTATAAGGTAACAAGACTGTTTCTGCTACAAAGTGCATTTTCCAGCTGTCATGGATTTATTGAATATATCCTACATACACACACACACACACACACACACACACACCCCACCCAAATCAAGACATTCTATGGAGCAAGAGAGAGCAGGGAGGGGAATTTCAGTGAAACACAGGAGGATAGCTGCTAACAATGAGATATGTAAGGTCTTCATTCTCTGAGGAAGCTCACACAGAGGGCACATGACCCCTTGGGAGGGTCAGGGTTTGGAGCTCTATGGTTTTGAGACTCTCAGGCATGCGCTATAAAGGTGTTAGTTCTTCATACCAGAGAGGGCCTCCCTTTGCTTGTTGGAGAGTTGAATCTAATAATTGTAGCATCCCTCTTCATCTCAGGCCATGAATTTTGGTCATTTCCTTTTATTCTCTAAAAGCTGGGAAAGGGAAAGGGGCAAAGAAGCTTGGTGGTAGTTTTGTTTTGTTTGTTTTTGTCGAGATCTAGAATCTCTAAAAACCAATTGTGTTAAAGATTGAGATCAGTTAGGTGGTATGAAGGCTGAAGAACTGCCCCTGAGCCCCCTGTCTACATATTTCCTCAATATTTCACCCCAATCCCTACCCCAGAGACAATGAATAAAAGAGTCTTGAATAGGGTTTCCCTGGTGGCTCAGTGGTGAAGAATCTGCCTGTCAATGCAGGAGACACAGGCTTGATCCCTGATCTGGCAAGATCCCACTTGCCCCAGAGCACTCAGTCTGTGTGCCACAGCTACTGAGCCTGTCCTGTAGGGCCCGGGAGCCGTAATCACTGAAGCCTACATGCCCCAGAGTCTGTGCTTTGCAGCAAAAGGCGCCATCGCAATGAGAAGCCTGTGCTCTAGAAGCAGAGAGTAGCCCCCACTCGCGACAACTAGAGAAAGGCCTGAACAGCAGCAAAGACCCAACACACCCAAAAATAATTTAATTTCATTTAAATTTTAAAATAGTGATTTTTTTTTTAAAGAGTCTTGAATCAAGTGAGCTGGAATAGGCAGCACAACAGGTTGCCACACTTGACACAGAACTCACCCCAAATTATCCCTTCCTCGGGCTCAGAGAAGGGACTTGGCCCCATTGGATGGGCTGGGAGGCTGTCAGCTGTTAGGGGAACCTGGAGCTGCCTTTTTTTGTGTGTGTATGATAAAGAGAGCATAGTGGATGTTTCCTGTGAGGTAATGGGTTGGATTGGAATTTTAGCTAAAAGGAACTGTGAGGACCTTGTTTGGTTACTGAAATGAGCCAACCAAGCAGAAAAGTTACCTTGAGACAAGTGAAACCCAGGGAGGGTCCGGATTCTAGATCTGCAAAGATATGACACTGAGTCTTCTCCATCCCGCGACCTCTATACATTTTAGCTGTTTCCTCTCCCTAAAAATCACCTTCCACCCCACGCAATTTTGTCTAGTTAACTCTACGTCTTTTAAGACTCTATGATCAAGGATACATTTTCCACCAGGCCTTCTCTGATTTCTATGCTCTCTGTCTTAATTATGTGGAGCAGCACAGAGTCAGGAACTTTATATGTTCACCTCGGCTTTCCCAGCACCTAGTTGAATGCCTAGCTCATAACTTGGCTTCCTGACTGGGCTGAAAGTACCTTGGGATCACAATATTTATCTGATTGATTTTTATATCTTTCCAGAGTGCCAAGAATAAAGCCTTGTACACAGTAGGAGATCAATAAAAACTTGTTAAACATACAGATCACAAAATGTAACAAGTTTGTTCTTTCTTTTTGTATTTCAAGGGAAAATATAATAAATAATCATGATACCAAGCCAAACAAATCCAAAGAAACCTCCAGGAAACAAAAATGAGCAAGTGTGCCAAGAGGTTTTACAGAGTAAGTCCATATGGGATTTTAAAAAACAACACAAGTGCTGTAGGACTTTATTGTGAATTGAATCTGCCAATATCAATGCTGAAGAAGCCAATCCTAAAGCCAACTACCAGCATTTGTTTCCCAAACACTGATTAAAACAAATATTTTTCAGTTGCCATAGCTTTGGGATATATTTTTGACAAGCACAGTGAAGACAAGAAAATAATATGGAAACTCTGGCTCCTTTCATTTTTGTTTGACATTAAAGAACCTAACCTCTAGTGAGGCTAGAAAACACCAGTTTCACAACCACAAAGATAGCTTTCCTTGGATCCAGGATGCCAGCTCCGGTGCCATCGTTGTGATGATCTGTCATTTTTACCAGAAGCATGTGCTTTACAATCGGACACAGCTTCCAAGTAGCCTTCAAGTTTGGAAACTAGCTAACATTAGACTAAGCCCTGTGTCTCTGTATGAAAGCACCAATAATATCTCTTGAATATAGTGTATAGCCCTTCTGCACAGTTTTAACTTTTATTATGAAAATCTAAGAGCTTATACAGGGCTTCCCTGGTGGCTCAGGTGATAAAGAATGTGCCTGCAATGCAGGAGACCCAGGTTTGATCCCTGGATTGGGAAGATCCCCTGGAGGAGGGAATGGCAACCTACTCCAGTATTCTTGCCCAGGAAATCCCATGGACAGAGGAGCCTGGCAGGCTACAGTCCAAGGGGTCGCACAGAATCAGACACGATTTAGTGACTAACACTTCAGGAGCATATACCAAATCAGGGAGAATTCATTTGCCCAACTTCAACAGTTACCAATAGTGAAAGGAGAACTCAAGACATAGAACCCTTAAAGAAAGACTTTTCGCTTTCACTATTTAGCAAGGGAGACGATACTTCATAACAAACGTGTTCTCCAAACAAACATAGCAGGTATCTAGATTAAGAATGAGAAGTTGCCAAGATTACTATCAGTTTGTATCATATTGGAAAGGTTGTCGCTGATCTGTGGATATCAATATTGTAAAAATCAGGGATAAAGTTGTTTGCATTAGGTGCTGAGCAGCTTACAAGAAGGGCTTACTTAGATCTTCATTCAGAGGCTAGTGTTAGGATATTCTGCCTTTTTTTAGTTTAAGAATGCCAAATATTTGGGATTTCTTTTTTTCTTTATTTGGGGGTGAGTTTGTGACTATGGTACATGATGTGCTAAGTCAAGAGACCAGCAGGACGAGTATTACTCCTGCTTGCTTGGCGAGTTCCTGCCTCTGAAGCATAAACTGGAGCATACAGGTTTGTTCAGTGACTTTCTGATTCATGTCATTAACTTGGTGGATTTTTCCTATTTGGACAGTTTAATTTATATAGGACTCATAAGAGGTGTGAGGCTTCCTAAGTGGCTCAGTGGTAAAGACTCCACCTGCCAGTGCGAGGAGACATAGGAGATATGGGTCAGGAAGATTGCCTGGAGGAGGAAATAGCAACCCACTCCAGTATTCTTGCCTGGAGAATCCCATGGACACAGGAGACTGGTGGGCTACAGTTCATAGGGTTGCAAAGAGTTGGACATAGCTAAGTGCACCCCGCACACAAGAGATGTTGATTAACATGAAAAGGTTTCTTTATTGTATGGTTCAAAAGAACTAAAGCCTTGTGGTGAATTGACGTCTATATAGAGGCGTCATACTTCCCTGGTGGCTCAAACGGTGAAAGCATCTGCCTACAATACAGGAGACCCGGCTTCGATCCCTGGGTCAGGAAGAACGCCTAGAGAAGGAAATGGAAACCCACTCCAGTACTCTTGACTGGAGAATCCCATGGACGGAGGAGCTTGGTAGGCTACAGTGTGTGGGGTCACACGGAGTCAGCCACGACTGAGCGACTGCACTTTAGAGGCGTCATAAAGCCCCTAATCATATTTTGATCCTATCAGTGTTACACTATTTGAACCGCTGCTATCCTCTTGCCCTTTCTATGTCTAAAAACAAAAGGCACCCCGTTTGCCTCTGCCAATCTTATAACTGGGGTGTGAGTCCTTCTCTGAGATCTCCAAGTAAGCTAGTGTTCCTGGCCTATCAGGAAGTAGCCTTCTTTTTAATTATTTCTTTATTTTTGGCTATGCCTGGGCTGTCTCTGGGCTTCCCAGGTGGTGCTAGTGCTAAAGAACCCGCCTGCCAATGCAGGAGACATAAGAGATCCAGGTTCGATCCCTAGAGTAAGTCCATATGGGATTTTAAAAAACAACACAAGTGCTGTAGGACTTTATTGTGAATTGAATCTGCCAATATCAATGCTGAAGAAGCCAATCCTAAAGCCAACTACCAGCATTTGTTTCCCAAACACTGATTAAAACAAATATTTTTCAGTTGCCATAGCTTTGGGATATATTTTTGACAAGCACAGTGAAGACAAGAAAATAATATGGAAACTCTGGCTCCTTTCATTTTTGTTTGACATTAAAGAACCTAACCTCTAGTGAGGCTAGAAAACACCAGTTTCACAACCACAAAGATAGCTTTCCTTGGATCCAGGATGCCAGCTCCGGTGCCATCGTTGTGATGATCTGTCATTTTTACCAGAAGCATGTGCTTTACAATCGGACACAGCTTCCAAGTAGCCTTCAAGTTTGGAAACTAGCTAACATTAGACTAAGCCCTGTGTCTCTGTATGAAAGCACCAATAATATCTCTTGAATATAGTGTATAGCCCTTCTGCACAGTTTTAACTTTTATTATGAAAATCTAAGAGCTTATACAGGGCTTCCCTGGTGGCTCAGGTGATAAAGAATGTGCCTGCAATGCAGGAGACCCAGGTTTGATCCCTGGATTGGGAAGATCCCCTGGAGGAGGGAATGGCAACCTACTCCAGTATTCTTGCCCAGGAAATCCCATGGACAGAGGAGCCTGGCAGGCTACAGTCCAAGGGGTCGCACAGAATCAGACACGATTTAGTGACTAACACTTCAGGAGCATATACCAAATCAGGGAGAATTCATTTGCCCAACTTCAACAGTTACCAATAGTGAAAGGAGAACTCAAGACATAGAACCCTTAAAGAAAGACTTTTCGCTTTCACTATTTAGCAAGGGAGACGATACTTCATAACAAACGTGTTCTCCAAACAAACATAGCAGGTATCTAGATTAAGAATGAGAAGTTGCCAAGATTACTATCAGTTTGTATCATATTGCAAAGGTTGTCGCTGATCTGTGGATATCAATATTGTAAAAATCAGGGATAAAGTTGTTTGCATTAGGTGCTGAGCAGCTTACAAGAAGGGCTTACTTAGATCTTCATTCAGAGGCTAGTGTTAGGATATTCTGCCTTTTTTTAGTTTAAGAATGCCAAATATTTGGGATTTCTTTTTTTCTTTATTTGGGGGTGAGTTTGTGACTATGGTACATGATGTGCTAAGTCAAGAGACCAGCAGGACGAGTATTACTCCTGCTTGCTTGGCGAGTTCCTGCCTCTGAAGCATAAACTGGAGCATACAGGTTTGTTCAGTGACTTTCTGATTCATGTCATTAACTTGGTGGATTTTTCCTATTTGGACAGTTTAATTTATATAGGACTCATAAGAGGTGTGAGGCTTCCTAAGTGGCTCAGTGGTAAAGACTCCACCTGCCAGTGCGAGGAGACATAGGAGATATGGGTCAGGAAGATTGCCTGGAGGAGGAAATAGCAACCCACTCCAGTATTCTTGCCTGGAGAATCCCATGGACACAGGAGACTGGTGGGCTACAGTTCATAGGGTTGCAAAGAGTTGGACATAGCTAAGTGCACCCCGCACACAAGAGATGTTGATTAACATGAAAAGGTTTCCTTATTGTATGGTTCAAAAGAACTAAAGCCTTGTGGTGAATTGACGTCTATATAGAGGCGTCATACTTCCCTGGTGGCTCAAACGGTGAAAGCATCTGCCTACAATACAGGAGACCCGGCTTCGATCCCTGGGTCAGGAAGAACGCCTAGAGAAGGAAATGGAAACCCACTCCAGTACTCTTGACTGGAGAATCCCATGGACGGAGGAGCTTGGTAGGCTACAGTGTGTGGGGTCACAAGGAGTCAGCCACGACTGAGCGACTGCACTTTAGAGGCGTCATAAAGCCCCTAATCATATTTTGATCCTATCAGTGTTACACTATTTGAACCGCTGCTATCCTCTTGCCCTTTCTATGTCTAAAAACAAAAGGCACCCCGTTTGCCTCTGCCAATCTTATAACTGGGGTGTGAGTCCTTCTCTGAGATCTCCAAGTAAGCTAGTGTTCCTGGCCTATCAGGAAGTAGCCTTCTTTTTAATTATTTCTTTATTTTTGGCTATGCCTGGGCTGTCTCTGGGCTTCCCAGGTGGTGCTAGTGCTAAAGAACCCGCCTGCCAATGCAGGAGACATAAGAGATCCAGGTTCGATCCCTGGGTCGGGAAGATCCCCTGGAGGAGGGCACAGCAACCCACTCCAGTATTCTTGCCTGGAGAATCCCATGGACAGAGGAGGCTCGTGGGCTACAGTCCATAGGGTCACACAGAGTTGGACACGACTGGAGACCCTCAGCACGCAGGCACGCACATGGGCGTGCAGTGAGCTGAGGCTACTCTTTGTTGAAGTTTGTGGGCTTCTCATTGTGGTGGCTTCTCTTGTTCGGCTTCCCTGGTGGCTCAGCTGGTAAAGAATCCGCCTGCAATGCGGGAGACCTGGGTTCAGTCCCTGGGTTGGGAAGAGCCCCTGGAGAAGGGAAAGGCTACCCACTCTGGTATTCTGGCCTGGAGAATTCCATGGACCATATAGTCCACGGGGTCGCAAAGAGTCGGACACAACGGAGCGACTTTCCCTTTCTCTTTTCTCTTGTTGCAGAGCACAGGCTCTGGAACAAGGACTTCAGTAGCTGTGGCGCATAGGCTTAGCTGCCCCGAGGCTTGTGGAATCCTCCCAGATCAGGGCTCAAACTCGTGTCCCCTGCATTGGCAGACAGATTCCTAACCACTGGACCACCAAGGAAATCCAGGAGGTAGCATTCTTTATTAACCGTAAGGCTGAGATTCCACTAGTCATAGAACAAGGGAAGCTTTCTGGAAAGATTCTGCAGGCATCTTTTCCAAATATTCCAGAGCAGTGCTTGTTGCTTAATAGTGAGCCTACCGTACCTAATTAAATGAGATTTGGTTTTGAATGTGACATTTCTGTTACAAATTTTTATCAAATCCCCATAGGAAAAGGATAGATTTGTTCTGAACCTGTGTAAATAATGACATGGTCATGAAAAAGTAAAGTAAAAGTAAATGGCATTTTGTGTAATAATCATTATTCTGTGTAGTTTTACAGACAAAGCCAATCAGTATGTGTTACTATTTTCCACAGAATCACTTTTTTTAGTTATTATTTTGCAACTTATGCAAATATGAAATCATTATGTTGTACTCCAAAACTAATAGAATGTTATATGTCAGTTATATTTCAATCTTTTACATAATAAAATAACTATAACTATATGCTATAACTTTAAAAATATTTTTCTTAGATTTTCCTCTTGATTTATTATTATATTACCCATTTTCTAAGATATTTTATAGATTTTTTTCTGAACTCTGGGAGACCAATGGCAATAAGACACTCCTTAAAAATGTTTTGTTCTACTTTGAACAAAGTTAACTTGTTAAATCAAAAATTAGTGATAAATTGAGAAGAAAGGGATGTCCTTATTTGCCCAATAGATAATAGAACACTATCTACAAGCAAGCTTTTCATCTTAATTTTCTTCCATCTTAGATGGAAAAGACTCTAGAGAGTCCTTTGGACAGCAAGGAGATCAAACCAGTAAACCCTAAAGGAAATCAGTCCTGAATATTCATTGGAAGGACTGATGCTGAAGTTCCAGTACTTTGGTTCAGTTCAGTTCAGTTCAGTCGCTCAGTCGTGTCCGACTCTTTGCGACCCCATGAATCGCAGCACGCTAGGCCTCCCTGTCCATCACCAACTCCCGGAGTTCACTCAGACTCGCATTCATTGAGTCAGTGATGCCATCCAGCCATCTCATCCTCGGTCATCCCCTTCTCCTCCTGCCCCCAATCCCTCCCAGCATCAGAGTCTTTTCCAATGA
>SJYT01020240.1:169161-216267 GCA_006410635.1 Cephalophus harveyi | reverse complement strand
CACACACACACACACACACACACACATGCAAACGTACACACACATGTGCAAATGCACAGCCCTGGGAAAATGGCCCAACACACTCTTTAGGAAATAAACATTCTCCAAAGTCCTGTGTCTATCTTACTTGTTTAAATCTCATATCTACTCTGTTTTTCATATATAAATAAAACCTTAAAGGGAAATTTTATATTCCTGAAGATATCATCTATTTAAGAAAGCCTTTAAGAAAAATCTTCCCCCTCCTCAATCATGGAACATCTCTCACATTACCATTTGGAAAAACTCCACTTGAGAAAATTATATAGTAGATTTTTGCTCTGAGGCAGAATTCATACTCTTGAAGGTGATTTATTATTTTTTAATTTGCATTTTTTCTACTCCATCAGTCAATCTTTATGAAGCATCTATTATTTTTCTTGCTCTCATTTTAGTAAAGTCACTAAGCTGTTATAATGAAGATATTCACAAGATCTGTGCTTTTGTGACAATAATGACATAAAAGTAAAATGTAAGTGTTCAAACTGTATGTTACTATATTTTCACTATAAATGTAAACTAAAATAACTGTAAGAATAAAAATGTAGAATTATTTTTCATATATTATCAAACAAGCTACATCTCTTCTAAAATATTCAAAAGCATCTATTAAAATGAAAACATAAATTGAAAAGAATAAATGTCAACTTTTTTGGGGGGTGTTTGCAAGATCTTAGCTGCTGAACCAGGTGGAATCCATGCCCTTGGTAGTAAGAGCACAGAGTCCTGACTACTGGACTGCAAGGGAATATCCAATGTCAACATTTTAAATCAAATATTTTAAATTTAATATTTTAAAATGTAATTAAGTTTCACTAAATGGTTTATAAAATGATTCTTCATTCAGAATTTATTGCCCTTGTTGAAGCTGAAACTCCAAGACTTTGGCCACCTGATGCAAAGAACTGACTCTTTTGAAAAGACCCTGATGCTGGGAAAGATTGAGGGGAGGAGGAGAAGGGGACGACAGAGGATGAGATGACTGGATGGCATCACTGACTCGATGGACATGAGTTTGGATGGACTCTGGGACTTGGTAATGGACAGAGAGGCCTGGCATGCTACAGTTCATGGGGTCGCAAAGAGTTGGACACGACTGAGTGACTGAACTGAACTGATTGCCCATCTAGTTGCCAGTGCAAATTATTGGTATCATCCTTCATAAATGTTTTAATTAGACCTTCATATATACAACTTAAGAAAAATATAAATCGCATGATGTTGCAAAATATTTCTCAGCCATCATGTGCAATAGTTGTGAAATCACCCTAAATCTGTGAACACAAAAGAAGACACGTGTACACTTAGCAGTATTAGAGACCAATAATTGAACAGAAGAACTGTACAAAAAAGATCTTCAGGCCCCAGATAATCATGATGGTGTGATCACTCTCCTAGAGCCAGACATCCTAGAATGTGAAATCAAGTGGGCCTTAGGAAACATCACTACGAACAAAGCTAGTGGAGGTGATGGAATTCCAGTGGAGCTATTTCAAATCCTGAAAATGATGCTGTGAAAGTGCTGCACTCAATATCCCAGCAAATTTGGAAAACTCAACAGTGACCACAGGGCTGGAAAAGGTCAGTTTACATTCCAATCCCAAAGAAAGGCAATGACAAAGAATGCTCAAACTACCACACAAATGCATCATCTCACACACTAGTAAAGTAATGCTCAAAATTCTTCAAGCCAGGCTTCAGCAATATGTGAGCCGTGAACTTCCAGATGTTCAAGCTGGTTTTAGAAAAGGCAGAGGAACCAGAGATCAAATTGCCAACATCCGCTGGATCACTGAAAAAGTAAGAGAGTTCCAGAAAAGCATCTATTTCTGCTTTATTGACTATGCCAAAGCCTTTGACTGTGTGGATCACATTAAACTGGAAAATTCTGAAAGAGATGGGACTACCAGACCACCTGACCTGCCTCTTGAGAAATCTGTATGCGGGTCAGGAAGAAACAGTTAGAACTGGACATGGAACAACAGACTGGAAAAGGAGTACGTCAAGGCTGTGTATTGTCACCCTGCTTATTTAACTTATATGCAGAGTACATCATGAGAAATGCTGGGCTGGAGAAAGCACAAGCTGGAATCAAGATTGACGGGAGAAATATCAGTAACCTCAGATATGCAGATAACACACCACCCTTATGGCAGAAAGTGAAAAAGAACTAAAGAGCCTCTTGATGAAAGTGAAAGAGGAGAGTGAAAAAGTTGGCTTAAACTCAACATTCAGAAAACATTTTGGCCATCACGTGGCCAAAGTATTGGAGTTTCAGCTTCAACATCAGTCCTTCCAATGAACACCCAGGACTGATCTCTCCCCTTTCCTCATTTATAAATGAGAGTTTTGGTGTCTACATGATCCCTAAGTTTCCTTCTAATTCTAGTGTTTTGGGTTACTTTTGAGCACTTTCCTGCAATGTTTTTGCTTCCCCCTGAAGAGTAAATGGAAGGACTACTTACCCACCTTCAGTAGAAAACACTTATCCGGTTGCTCTTCCAAAGCACCGTGTCCTCCTCCTGCCCTTTTGCCAATAGCCAGGCAGCCTCACACTAGGTTGGCCAAAGTAGGGCCATCTCAACAGCAGAGCAGAAGAGTTCAACTAGTCAACCCCCTTAGCAAGAGAATGAATGACCTGGTCTCATTTGCGCCACACGCAAAAACAAGCCACCAAGCTGGTGACACGGTGTGATTCCTCACTCCTCTTCAAATGAAGGATTTTAAGAGAATCTTGTCAATCCCTCCCCAGGCATACTAACCTTGTCCAACCATGAGTTATTATTCCTTTCAGTGCTTCTTAAACCTTTCCATTGAAAATGCACATAGCACCACACACACACACACACACACACACATGCAAACGTACACACACATGTGCAAATGCACAGCCCTGGGAAAATGGCCCAACACACTCTTTAGGAAATAAACATTCTCCAAAGTCCTGTGTCTATCTTACTTGTTTAAATCTCATATCTACTCTGTTTTTCATATATAAATAAAACCTTAAAGGGAAATTTTATATTCCTGAAGATATCATCTATTTAAGAAAGCCTTTAAGAAAAATCTTCCCCCTCCTCAATCATGGAACATCTCTCACATTACCATTTGGAAAAACTCCACTTGAGAAAATTATATAGTAGATTTTTGCTCTGAGGCAGAATTCATACTCTTGAAGGTGATTTATTATTTTTTAATTTGCATTTTTTCTACTCCATCAGTCAATCTTTATGAAGCATCTATTATTTTTCTTGCTCTCATTTTAGTAAAGTCACTAAGCTGTTATAATGAAGATATTCACAAGATCTGTGCTTTTGTGACAATAATGACATAAAAGTAAAATGTAAGTGTTCAAACTGTATGTTACTATATTTTCACTATAAATGTAAACTAAAATAACTGTAAGAATAAAAATGTAGAATTATTTTTCATATATTATCAAACAAGCTACATCTCTTCTAAAATATTCAAAAGCATCTATTAAAATGAAAACATAAATTGAAAAGAATAAATGTCAACTTTTTTGGGGGGTGTTTGCAAGATCTTAGCTGCTGAACCAGGTGGAATCCATGCCCTTGGTAGTAAGAGCACAGAGTCCTGACTACTGGACTGCAAGGGAATATCCAATGTCAACATTTTAAATCAAATATTTTAAATTTAATATTTTAAAATGTAATTAAGTTTCACTAAATGGTTTATAAAATGATTCTTCATTCAGAATTTATTGCCCTTGTTGAAGCTGAAACTCCAAGACTTTGGCCACCTGATGCAAAGAATGACTGCAAGGGAATATCCAATGTCAACATTTTAAATCAAATATTTTAAATTTAATATTTTAAAATGTAATTAAGTTTCACTAAATGGTTTATAAAATGATTCTTCATTCAGAATTTATTGCCCTTGTTGAAGCTGAAACTCCAAGACTTTGGCCACCTGATGCAAAGAATTGACTCTTTTGAAAAGACCCTGATGCTGGGAAAGATTGAGGGGAGGAGGAGAAGGGGAGGACAGAGGATTGGATGGCATCACTGACTCGATGGACATGGGTTTGGGTGGACTCTGGGACTTGGTAATGGACAGAGAGGCCTGGCATGCTACAGTTCATGGGGTCGCAAAGGGTTGGACACGACTGAGCGACTGAACTGAACTGATTGCCCATCTAGTTGCCAATGCAAATTATTGGTATCATCCTTCATAAATGTTTCAATTAGACCTTCATGTATACAATTTAAGAAGGATATAAATTACATAATGTTGCAAAATATTTCTCAGCCACCATGGGCAATAGTTGTGAAATCACCCTAAATCTGTGAACACAAAAGAAGACACGTGTACACTTGGCAGTATTAGAGACCAACAATTGAACAGAAGAACTGTACAAAAAAGATCTTCAGACCCCAGATAATCATGATGGTGTGATCACTCTTCTAGAGCCAGACATCCTGGAATGTGAAGTCAAGTGGGCCTTAGGAAATATCACTACGAACAAAGCTAGTGGAGGTGATGGAATTCCAGTTGAGCTATTTCAAATCCTGAAAGATGATGCTGTGAAAGTGCTGCACTCAATATCCCAGCAAATTTGGAAAACTCAGCAGTGACCACAGGGCTGGAAAACGTCAGTTTATATTCCAATCCCAAAGAAAAGCAATGCCAAAGAATGCTCAAACTACCACACAATTGCAACATCTAACATGCTAGTAAAGTAATGCTCAAAATTCTTCAAGCCCGGCTTCAGCAATACGCGAACTGTGAATTTCCAGATGTTCAAGCTGGTTTTAGAAAAGGCAGAGGAACCAGAGATCAAATTGCCAACATCCCCTGGATCACTGAAAAAGCAAGAGAGTTCCAGAAAAGCATCTATTTCTGCTTTATTGACTATGCCAAAGCCTTTGACTGTGTGGATCACATTAAACCGGAAAATTCTGCAAGAGATGGGAATACCAGACCACCTGACCTGCCTCTTGAGAAATCTGTATGTGGATCAGGAAGAAACAGTTAGAACTAGACATGGAACAGCAGACTGATTCCAAATAGGAAAAGGAGTACATCAAGGCTGTATATTGTCACCCTGCTTATTTAACTTATATGCAGAGTACATCATAAGAAATGCTGGGCTGGAGGAAGCACAAGCTGGAATCAAGATTGCCGGGAGAAATATCAATAACCTCAGATATGCAGATGACAAACCACCCTTATGGCAGAAAGTGAAAAAGAACTAAAGAGCGTCTTGATGAAAGTGAAAGAGGAGAGTGAAAAAGTTGGCTTAAAGCTCAACATTCAGAAAACATTTTGGCCATCATGTGGCCAAAGTATTGGAGTTTCAGCTTCAACATCAGTCCTTCCAATGAACACCCAGGACTGATCTCTTTTAGGATGGACTGGTTGGATCTCCTTGCAGTCCAAGGGACTTTCAAGGTGGTCCCATCTCAAGTGATGGTCCCATCACTTCATGGCAAATAGATGGGGAAACAGTGGAAACAGTGACAGACTTTATTTTTCTGGGCTCCAAAATCACTGCAGATGGTGATTGCAGCCATGAAATTAAAAGACACTTACTCCTTGGAAGGAAAGTTACAACCAATCTAGACAGCATATTCAAAAGCAGAGACATTACTTTGTCAACAAAGGTCCATCTAGTCAAAGTTATGGTTTTTCCAGTGGTCATGTATGGATGTGAGAGTTGGACTTTAAAGAAAGCTGAGTGCCGAAGAATTGATGCTTTTGAACTGTGGTGTTGGAGAAGACTCTTGAGAGTCCCTTGGACTGCAAGGAGATCCAACCAGTCCATCCTAAAAGAGATCAGTTCTGGGTGTTCATTGGAAGGACTGATGTTGAAGCTGAAACTCCAATACTTTGGCCACCTGATGTGAAGAGCTGACTCATTTGAAAAGACCCTGATACTTGGAAAGATTGAGGGCAGGAGGAGAAGGGGGACGACAGAGGATGAGATGGTTGGATGGCATCACCAATTCAATGGACATAGGTTTGGGTGGACTCGGAGTTGGTGATGGACAGGGAGGCTTGGCGTGCTGCGGTTCATGGGGTCGCAAAGAGTCAGACACAAATGAGTAACTGAACTGAACTGAATTGGATATGGAAAAATGTATTCATTCTTGTTGAAAGAGAAGTCTGAAGAATTGATTAATTTGTATTTCCTCTTATTCAAGTATTTCCATCACCCAATGCTCCCCACACTTCCCAGCACTGTGGGACCCCATCTCTAGGAAAGCACAACCCACAAACCTTCCTAACATTCCAAGGGAACCATATTCTGTTGTGATGACACAAGGCAAGAGATGTCGGAAAACATATTCCTGGGGGCAAACAGCACTAGTTGGGCTTCCCAGGTGGCGCTATTGGTAAAGAATCCACTTGCCAATGCAGAAGACACAGGAGATGCAAGTTCAATCCACAGAGCAAGAAATGGTGACTTGCTCCAGTACTCTTGCCTGGAAAATTCCATGGACAGAGGAGTCCGATGGGCCACAAAGAGTTGGATATGACTGATTTAACACACAAACACACACACAAACAGTGTTAGTTATAAAAGTGAATATTTAGGGTGAACCAATGTCATATGATATCGTTAATATATGAAATCTTAAAAAATGGATACAAATGAATTTATCTACAAAACACAAGTAGAGTCACAGATGTAGAAAACAAACTTACAGGGGAAGGGGGATATGGGAGAGATAAACTGGGAGGTCGGGATTGACATATACACACTACAAATATAGAACAGATAACTTATAAAGACCTACTGTCTAGGACAGGGAACTCTACTGAATACTCTGTAATGACTTATATGGGAAAAGAAAATAAAAAAGAATGGATATATGTATACATCTAACTAATTCTCTTTGCTGTACAGCAGAAATAAACAGAACATTGTAAATCAACTTTACTCCAATAAAAATATTTTGAAGTGGGTGTGTAGGTTTATGGCCATGCTAAGTCAATGCTGAGTGCCATGTGTTCTTTAATAATTTATGGTGGGGCTGAGGTTCTGAAAGCCAGGGCAGGCCTCGCTTGGCCCAGTCTGAGAGCTGTCAGAAGCCCCCAGTATGTAGACATGATGGAGTAGAGTGGGTGTGACAGGATCCCCTCCACTCTGTTCCAGAGAGAATACAGAATGAGAAGAGAACCTAGGAACAGAGTTCACAAAATGCTTGCTCACGCATTACCTACCTACCCAGTGAGGTTAGTATATGCAGCAGATATGATTATTCCTAGCTTACCAATAAAGAGATGGAGGCCCTAAGAAACCAAGGTGATTCTCCAGTGCTAACCTCACCACCATTTGGTGGAGCTGAGACCAGAACCCAGAACTCCTGGCTCCTGGCCCACAGAACCTGCAGCCTTCTGTTTGCTTCTTGATGCTCAGAGTTGCTTCTGAATTTCTGTCAGGGTCTTGCGAATCCAAAAGAATAAAAGAACCACCTTGTTTTTCCCTCTTTAGTGTTTAAGGATTTGGAGGTTCAGGGGTGGAGGAAAAGGGAAATCATTTTAATAGATGTTTTCTGAATTTGATTATTGAACTTCGACATCTTGGAACTAACATATCCTGAAATGTTTCCGGTCAAATAGTGATTATGGGCCCAAAAATAAAATTACTGTATTTAGTCTTCTGGGGAGTGGTCAGCATCTTCTTTCATCCTTCTGATTTGGATTTCCCTGGGCTACTGGACGGGGATGTTTTCTGTCCTTACATGGCAATTTGAGAAGGGTAGCTAAGTAGCATAATTGTTATTTACCATGTGGTATGCACTATTTGGGAGTTAGGGGCTGAACCTGACAGAAAATTAAATGTGATTTCTGCCCTCAGAAGTCCTCATTTTGCTCTGATGAATAGATTTGGCATGTAAACACAGGAAGGAGAGGAGAACACCAGTCTCAAGGGCAATGGGGTAGAGATATACCCAAAAAACATGTCTGTCTGTGGGATTACCTAATAAATTTAACTTTGATGATGAGTCAAAGGGAAAAGCAAAGACTACAGCTGCTGCCTCTAAAGCTGATCTCCACACCTCCAATCTTCTTCCCCCAAAGTTTCTACAAGTCATTCTATGACATCTGCCCACAAGCCAGCTTCTTGGTGACATTCTATGTTCTTCGCAAAAAATATATATACTCCTCTCTCTTTCTCACTGTCAGCTCTGCCCTCCAAAAAAATCAGGGCACTAGAAATAAGCATCAAATTATCTTCCCTCACGGGGATGGATGGATCCCTGTTTAGGAAGACATTTATTCAATATGTCAAAATGTGACTGACCAGTAGAGGGGGCCTGGGCTTCATGTTTGATATTCTTCAAAAACACAAGAAACCAGAAAGAAGGGCGCCTGGGTGAGGGGAGGTCACAAAGCAGAATGAATTAGGTGTAGAGGGCACTGACAACTGCTAAAAGGCTTTGCGAACATTCTCTCTGTATCTTTACATTCCTGCGTGGGCATATGAGAAAGGAACATTGTGCAGACTAGAGGAATGAATCACTCCCCTCCAACAGTGCATGACATTTCTCACTTGAGCTCTCTTGCAATCAAATTCTTCTTACTCAAGGATACTTCATTTTAACATAGTTTTTCCATTACGACATACATGTGCAAACTCCTCAACTTGCCATGGCATACTTTGGCAAAATGCTTAAATGAACTCTTTGGTGAACTCCTACCTTCACATATTTAGAGACTGTTATCCTCAGCAGAACAATTACTCGAGGTCGGTATCCTAGTGATTAAAACAATCTTCATGACCAGGATTCTAACCCCGTTGTTAAGGCCTGGCCCCTAGAGTCAAACAGATGAGTTTTCAAGTTCTGGAATCTACAACGTGCTAGCTTGATGCATCCATAAAAAGGAGATCATAGTAGTAACCCAAAATAGGATTGTCAGGCAGATTATTGACAACTAACAACAAAAGCAAAACATAGTGCGGGAGCTGGTGTTGTTCATGCACTCAGCTGACCAGAAGTGGATTATCTTTGATTCGTAGCTCATCACTGTCTAAAAATGGTCCTCTTTTGTTTTTATTTATATAAACTATGTATCCATTTATGAGTTTGTTTATTATTAATAAGATAAACACATATGAACCAACCACCCAAATACAAGAATCGTTTATGCCCACCTTTGGACTTCTCCCCAGTCTACTCTTCTACTTCCCCTTTCTTGAATCTTGCAGTTATTATTATAACTTGCTTTTGAAATTAATAGCTTTATCACATATATGTATCTCCTAATAATTATATTTTTTAGTTTTATTTTCAACATTATAAAAGTGTCAGTTCTATAAAATCTTAGGGAATTTCCTTTTTTTAAAAAGTTTATTGCTCAGGTTATTCATATTTTTGCTTGCAGTTATTTATTTGCTATATAACATGCCATTGTGTGAAATTACTACAATTTTGTATTTTCTACTGAGAAGTATGTGGGTTGTTGCAGGTATTTATCATACTAGCAGTAAGAATATAGTAAGTGCTGCTGGGAACCTTCTTGTTTAACTCTCCTATTGTACACAGTTTTTTTTTGAGTATATTCCTAACAGTAGAATTGCTGGGTTACAGGATATGGAAATCTTCAACATTAGATAATGACAAACTTTGCAAAGTGGTAATACCCATTTACACGACCAACAGTTTGTATAAAACACCCAGTTAAGTCACATTCTCTCCAATATGTGGCATTGTCCTATTTCTTAATTTCTGCCCATCGAATGGGTATAAGCTGGTATCATTGTGGTTTTAATATGCCTTCTCCCATAAATAGTGAAGTTGACCTTCTCATAATGATTTATTGATAATCTGTGTTTTCTCCTCTGTGAAATTCTTATTTGTATTTCTTGCCCATTTTCTATTCGATTGTCTGGTTTTCCTCATTAATTTGAGGAAACCTCTATATACTCTTCCTATTAATCCTTTGTTGGTTAGTTGGGTTGCAGACATCTTCTTCCAGCTGGTATCTTCTCTATTTTCTTTTTGTAAGATATCTTTTGGTGTTCAGATCTTGATTTTAGTGCAGCCAGATTTACTGATCTTTTCTTTTATGGTTAGAGGCTTTTTATGTGTCTTTAATAAATGCTCCCTTACCTCAAAGTCAGAAATATATTTACCTATGCTGCTGCTGCTAAGTCGCTTCAGTCGTGTCCGACTCTGTGCGACCCCATAGACAGCAGCCCACCAGGCTCCCCCGTCCCTGGGATTCTCCAGGCAAGAACACTGGAGGGGGTTGCCATTTCCTTCTCCAATGCATGAAAGTGAAAAGTGAAAGTGAAGTTGCTCAGTCGTGTCTGATTTGTAGAGACCCCCATGGACTGCAGCCCACCAGGCTCCTCCATCCATGGGATTTTCTAGGCAAGAGTGCTGGAGTGGGGTGCCATTGCCTTCTCCATATTTACCTATATTTTCCAATAAAATTTATAAAAGTTAACATTTGACATTTAAGTCTTTTTATCTGGATTTAACTTTTTTCAAATGACATGAGGTTCAGTTCAGTTCAGTTCAGTCGCTCAGTCGTGTCGGACTCTTTGCGACCCCATGAATCGCAGCACGCCAGGCCTCCCTGTTCATCACCATCTCTCGGAGTTCACTCAGACTCACATCCATCGAGTCAGTGATGCCATCCAGCCATCTCATCCTCGGTCGTCCCCTTCTCCTCCTGCCCCCAATCCCTCCCAGCATCAGAGTCTTTTCCAATGAGTCAACTCTTCGCATGAGGTGGCCAAAGTACTGGAGTTTTATATTTTCTTTGACATTTCCCATTAGTTTTATTTTTAAAAATGAAATTGCAACTCCAAACTGTAATTTCCAAACTAACTTGAGGGTTTATTATATATCTGCGCTCTCATCCTCTTACTGTAGTTGTTCTTTAAATACAGTTTTCATTGTTTTAAATGTCATGAAAAAAATGTTGCTGATAAAGTCATAATTTTTTTAAATGAGGTTAAATTCCTTTTTGTAAGAAACTAAATAATAATAATGCATAAAGAAAAGAGTTAATGCACAAAATCAACTTGATCATCTCTGGATGATTGAAATGTGAAATTTTTATGCAGTTTTATATTTTCTAAATCTTCTGAAAAATGATTTCACAATCAAGTTTTCACTATTAATTTTAAAACAACAATGACAAAAAAATTAAATTAGAATGCTAAGCAGAATGAAGATACAAATAGCTTTTCATTGAAAACCAGTGGTAAAGTGTGGTGAGACTTTCTTGCTCTCAATTTCATGCTTGTGGGATTTCCTTTAATTTGAGGGCAGAACCTTGCTTTTTCCTAGTCTCTATGGTTAATTACAGACTCACAGTAAGAACAAGAATTAAGTCAGCAAGCTCAATATCTAGTAGGGGAAAAAAAGTCCCCCAAGGCCAGAATTTTTATGCTCCATGAAACTTTCCAAGTGCAATTATACGCTCCTACATAAAGGCAGCTTAAAACCTTAAAATACAAATGATTAAAATACAGTAAATAGTGTAATACATTCTGGGTAGCTACCACTATGCAAGTTTTTACCTAAAACATTGCATAGGTTATTCTTGCCTTGAGAACCCCATGAACAGTATGAACAGGCAAAATGATAGGATATCAAAAGAGGAACTCCCCAGGTCATTAGGTGCCCAATATGCTACTGGAGAGTTCCTCTTTTGATATCCAGATGTGTATAAGAGACAGGTCCTAACTGTTGCTTCCTGACCTGCATACAGATTTCTCAAGAGGCAGGTTAGGTGGTCTGGTATTCCCATCTCTTTCAGAATTTTCCACAGTTTATTGTGATCCACACAGTCAAAGGCTTTGGCATAGTCAATAAAGCAGAAGTAGATGTTTTTCTGGAACTCTCTTGCTTTTTCCAGGAATCAATATTTTTTCCATTATAAGTAACTAGTTATTACAAATATATTTATTGAACAGTTTCTCCACTCCCCATTACTCTGTCATGCTACATCTATCATATACAGAAGTACCACATATATAGTACATGGGCCAGCTTCTGAGTTTTTACCTGCCCCAAAGTTAACTTTTCTGAACAAGTATCACAGGTGGCACTAGTGGTAAAGAGCCCACCTGCCAATGCAGGAGACAGAAGAGATGCTGGTTCAGTCTCCGGGTTGGGAAGATCCCTGGAGGAGAGCTTAGCAACCCACTCCAGTATTCTTGCCTGAAGAATACCAGGGGCAGAGGGGCCTGGCAGGCTACATCCACAGGGTGGCACAGACTCAGACACAACTGAAGTGACTTAGCACATCACACTATATGTATGTTTTAGAATAAAGTATGAAGTTTCGTTAAAATTCTCCTGAAATTTTTGTTGGAATTGCATTAAGTCTATGAGCCAATATGAAGAGAATTGAAATATAATATTAAAGTTTTTTCCATGTAATAAATAAGAAATATATATCACAGTATTGCTCTTCATTTCCTTACGATTTCTTTAATGAATCTCAATAGTTTTAAGAAACCTCTTAAGAAACCTGTATGCAGGTCAGGAAGCAACAGTTAGAACTGGACATGGAACAACAGACTGGTTCCAAATAGGAAAAGGAATACATCAAGGCTGTATATTGTCACTCTGTTTATTTAACTTATATGCAGAGTACATCATGAGAAATGCTGGGCTGGAAGAAGCACAAGCTGGAATCAAGATTGCCAGGAGAAATATCAATAACCTCAGATATGCAGATGACACCACCCTTATGGCAGAAAGTGAAGAAGAACTAAAGAGCCTCTTGATGAAAGTAAAAGAGGAGAGTGAAAAATTTGACTTAAAGCTCAACATTAAGAAAACTAAGATCATAGCATCTGGTCCCATCATTTCATGGCAAATAGATGGGGAAACAGTGACAGACTTTATTTTGGGGGACTCCAAAATCACTGTAGATGGTGATTTCAGCCATGAAATTAAAAGACACTTACTCCTTGGAAGGAAGTCCAGTTCAGTTCAGTTGCTCAGTTGTGTCCGACTCTTTGCGACCCCATGAATCGCAGCACGCCAGGCCGCCCTGTCCATCATCATCTCCCAGAGTTCACTCAGACTCACTTCCATCGAGTCCGTGATGCCATCCAGCCATCTCATCCTCTGTCATCCCCTTCTCCTCCTGCCCTCAATCCCTCCTAGCATCAGAGTCTTTTCCAAAGAGTCAACTTTGGCCAAAGTACTGGAGTTGCAGCTTTAGCATCATTCCTTCCAAAGAAATCCCAGGGCTGATCTCCTTCAGAATGGTTAAAGAGCCTGTTGATGAAAGTGAAAGAGGAGAGTGAAAAAGTTGACTTAAAGGTCAACATTCAGAAAACTAAGATCATAGCATCTGGTCCCATCACTTCATGGCAAATAGATGGGGAAATAGCGGATGACTTTATTTTGGAGCGCTCCATAATCACTGCAGATGGTGACTGCAGCTGTGAAAGTAAAAGACGCTTACTCCTTGGAAGGAAAGTTATGACCAACCTAGATAGCATATTATAAAGCAGAGATGTTATTTTGCCAACAAAGGTCCATCTAGTCAAGGCTATGATTTTTCCAATAGTCATGGATGGATGTGAGTGTTGGATTATAAAGAAAGCTGAGTTCCAAAGAATTGATGCTTTTGAACTGTGGTGTTGGAGAAGACTCTTGAGAGTCCCTTTGGACTGCACGGAGATCCAGCCAGTCCATCCTAAAGGAGATCAGTCCTGAGTGTTCATTGGAAGGACTGATGTTGAAACTGAAACTCCCAATACTTTGGNGTTCCAAAGAATTGATGCTTTTGAACTGTGGTGTTGGAGAAGACTCTTGAGAGTCCCTTTGGACTGCACGGAGATCCAGCCAGTCCATCCTAAAGGAGATCAGTCCTGAGTGTTCATTGGAAGGACTGATGTTGAAACTGAAACTCCCAATACTTTGGCCACCTGATGCGGAGAGCTGACTCATGTTAAAAGACCCTGCTGCTGGGAAAGATTGAAGGTAGGAGGAGAAGGAGATGACAGAGGATAAGATGGTTGAATAGCATCACTGACTAAATGGTCATGAACTTTGGTAAACTCCAAGTGTTGGTGATGGACAGAGAGGCCTGGTGGGCTGCAGTCCATGGGGTAGCAAAGAGTTGGACACAACTGAATGACTGAATTGAACCGAACTGAAAGTAGAATGAAAACTAGACCATTCCTGTCTCCTGAGAAATTGTTATGCAGGTCAAGAAGCAACAGTTAGAAACTTACATGGAACAATGTTCTAATTCAAATTGGAAAACGAGTACAACAAGGCTCTACATTGTCACCTTGCTTATTTAAGTTATATGCAGAGTACATCCTCAGAGAAGGCAATGGCACCCCACTCCAGTACTCTTGCCTGGAAAATCCCATGGACTAAAAAAAAACTTTTAATTCCTGATTCCCTTGTCACAGGGCTTCTACAACCCAGGAGCCACTGGGCAGTCAGTTCAGTTCAGTTCAATGTCTCAGTCATGTCCAACTCTTTGTGACCTCATCGACTGCAGCACACCAGGCCTCCCTGTCCATCACCAACTCGTGGAATTTACTCAAACCCATGTCCATTGAGTTGGTGATGCCATCCAACCATCTCATCCTCTATCGTCCCCTGTCTCCTCCTGATTTCAATCTTTCCCAGCATCAGGGTCTTTTCAAAAGAGTCATCTCTTCACATCAGGTAGCCAAAGTATTGGAGTTTCAACTTCAGCAGCAGTCCTTCCAATGAATATTCAGGACTGATTTCCTTTAGGATGGACTAGTTGAATCTTCTTGCAGTCCAAGGGACTCTCAAGAGTCTACTCCAACACCACAGTTCTAAAGCATCAATTCTTTGGCACTTAGCTTCCTTTATGGTCCAACTCTCACATCCATACATGACTATTGGAAAAACCATAGCCTTGAGTAGACGGACCTTTGCTGGCAAAGTAATGTCTCTGCTTTTTAATAAACGGTCTAGGTTGGTCATGGCTTTTCTTCCAAGGAGTCAGCATCTTTTAATTTCATGGCTACAATCACCATCTGCAGTGATTTTGACCCCCCAAAATAGTCTGACACTGTTTCCAATGTGTCCCCATCTATTTGCCATGAAGTGATGGGACCAGATGCCATGATCTTAATTTTCTGAAAGTAGAGTTTTAAGCCAACTTTTTCACTCTCCTCTTTCACTTTTTTCAAGAGGCTCTTTAGTTCTTTACTTTCTGCCATAAGGTGGTATCATCTGCATATCTGAAGTTATTGATATTTCTCCTGGCAATCTTGATTCCAGCTTGTGCTTCTTCCAGCCAAGCATTTCTCATGATGTACTCTGCATACAAGTTAAATAAGCAGGGTGACAATATACAGCCTTGACGTACTCCTTTTCCTATTTAGAACCAGTCTACTGTTCCATGCCCAGTTCTAACTGTGGCTTCCTGACCTGCATNTGGTGTCATCTGCATATCTGAGGTTATTGATATTTCTCCTGGCAATCTTGATTCCAACTTGTGTTTCTTCCAGTCCAGCGTTTCTCATGATGTACTCTGCATATAAATTAAATAAGCAGGGTGACAATATACAGCCTTGACGTACTCCTTTTCCTATTTGGAACCAGTCTGTTGTTCCATGTCCAGTTCTAACTGTTTCTTCCTGACCTGCATACAGATTTCTCAAGAGGCAGGTCAGGTGGTCTGGTAGTCCCATCTCTTTCAGAATTTTCCACAGTTTATTGTGATCCACACAGTCAAAGGCTTTGGCATAGTCAATGAAGCAGAAATAGATATTTTTCTGGAACTCTCTTGCTTTTTCCATGATCCAGCGGATGTTGGCAATTTGATCTCTGGTTCCTCTGCCTTTTTTAAAACCAGCTTGAACATCAGGGAGTTCATGGTTCACGTATTGCTGAAGCCTGGCTTGGAGAATTTTGAACATTACTTTATGAAAGTTACGACCAATCTAGACAGTATATTAAAAAGCAGAGACATTACTTTGTCAACAAAGGTCCATCTAGTCAAAGCTATGGTTTTTCCAGTGGTCATGTATGGATGTGAGAGTTGGACTATAAAGAAAGCTGAACGCTGAAGAATTGATGCTTTTGAACTATGGTGTTGGAGAAGACTCTTGAGAGTCCCTTGGACTGCAAGGAGATCCAACCCGTCCATTCTGAAGGAGATCAGCCCTGGATGTTCATTGGAAGGACTGATGTTGAAGCTGAAACTCCAATACTTTGGCCACCTGATGGGAAGAGCTGACTCATTTGAAAAGACCCTGATGCTGGGAGGGATTGGGGGCAGGAGGAGAAGGGGACTACAGAGATGGCTGGATGGCATCACCGACACAATGGACATGCATTTGGGTGGACTCAGGGAGTTGGTGATGGACAGGGAGGCCTGGTGTGCTGTGGTTCATAGGGTCGCAAAGAATCGAACACGACTGCATGACTGAACTGATACTGATACTGAATAGTTTTAAATTTCTCCAAGGAGGTCCTTCACATCTTTTAAAGGCATTTCATTTCTATGCATTTTATTTTTGAAATATATCATAAGTGATGTCTTCTTTAAAATTATTAATACATTTTATGGTTATTTGATGCTAGGGTATAGAAATAACCTGACTTTGCTAAATTCTTTTGTTATTTTGAATAATATAATACTTTGTCCCTGGGGTCTTTGATTTTCTGTGAGACAATCATGTCATCAGCAAATAACTGGCAATTTTATTTCTTTTTCAATCCTTATGCCTCTACTTTCTTTTTCTTGCCTTATCGCATTAGCTAAAATTGTCAATACCAAGTTGAATAGAAATGATGATACTGGGCACCCTTAATCATTCTTGATGTTAAATGGAATACTGCTATTGATTCCTCATAAGTATAATGTTTGCCATAACTGTCCTACAATAGGTTAAACAAATTCTTGATTTGTTAAGAATTTTTATCATGAATTTATGTTCATTTTATATGAAATATTTCTCCAAATCTTTAAAGACAACTATACCATTTTTGTCCATGAAGCTGTTAATGTGAACTGTGCTTATGGATTTTCTATGAATCTATCTGCATTTGGGGGAAAACACTACGTGATATACTTTACTTTGTATACTTTGCTGGACTTAGTTGGCAAATATTTTATTTAGGCTTTCTATACTTATTACCTTAGGAAAGTGAAGTGAAGTCGCTCAGTCGTGTCCGACTCTTTGTGACCCCATGGACTATAGCTTATCAGGCTCCTCCGTCCATGGGATTTTCCAGGCAAGAGTACTGGAGTGGGTTGCCATTTCCTTCTCCAGGGAATCTTCCCTACCCAGGGATCGAACCCACGTCTCCCATATTGTGGGCAGACGCTTTAGCCTCTAAGCCACCAGGGAAGCCTTAGGAAATAATCTATAATTCTCTTTTCTCATATTGCCCTTTCCTTATTTGAAGATCAAGATTTTATGGCCTCATAAGTGAGTTGGGAGTATTCTCTCTTTATCTAGTTTTTCCTACAGTTCATACAAATTTAATCTGATATGTTTCTTGAAAGTTTAGTAGAATTCTCTGCAAAACCACTTGGCCCAAAATTTTATTGGTGAGATGATTTTTTTAATTGCTTTAATTTCGTTGTAACACTATGAAGGCCTTCTCTTTCTTAATTCAATTGGTAGATTATAATTTTCTGGGCATTTGCCCATTTTCTTCAAATGTGTTTGTACAGTATGGAGATGATATTATAAATAATAACTTGGCACATTTTCTTATCTCATTCATGCTCCAGATGTCTGAGGTTTTAAAGTTGAGATGTAAAGGTGATAAGAAAATACTAGTTTTTAAATTACTTTTTCCCTAGATCACTATTGCCATAGGCTTGCCTATTTTATTAGTTTTTTTCAAGGAATCAACTTTTAGTCCTGTTGATCTGTATTATTTTTGTTTCCTATTTCATTAATTTTGGCTATTTTCTCTTCCTTCTACTTTCTTTAAATTTATTGTTTTACTTTTTCTACCTTAACAATGTTTAACTTAAAGACACCACCTTCAATATTGTATAAAATTTAAGTCTAGGTTATGGTAGACATCAAGATTGCCGGGAGAAATATCAATAACCTCAGATATGCAGATGACACCACCCTTATGGCAGAAAGTGAAGAGGAGCTAAAAAGTCTCTTGATGAAAGTGAAAGAGGAGAGTGAAAAAGTTGGCTTAAAGCTCAACATTCAGAAAACGAAGAACATGGCATCTGGTCCCATCACTTCATGGGAAATAGATGGGGAAACAGTGGAAACAGTGTCAGACTTTATTTTGGGGGGCTCCAAAATCATTTCAGATGATGACTGCAGCCATGAAATTAAAAGACACTTACTCCTTGGAAGAAAAGTTATAACCAACCTAGATAGCATATTCAAAAGCAGAGACATTACTTTGCCAACAAAGGTCCGTCTAGTCAAGGCTATGGTTTTTCCTGTGGTCATGTATGGATGTGAGAGTTGGACTATGAAGAGAGCTGAGCACCGAAGAATTGATGCTTTTAAACTGTGGTGTTGGAGAAGACTCCTGAGAGTCTCTTGAACTGCAAGGAGATCCAACCAGTCCATTCTAAAGGAGATCAGCCCTCGGTGTTCTTTGGAAGGAATGATGCTAAAGCTGAAACTCCAGTAAGAGTTGACTCATTGGAAAAGACTCTGATGCTGGGAGGGATTGGGAGCAGGAGGAGCAGGGGACGACAGAGGATGAGATGGCTGGATGGCATCACCGACTCGATGGACGTGAGTCTGAGTGAACTCTGGGAGTTGGTGATTGGACAGGGAGGCCTGACGTGCTGCGATTCATAGTGTCGCAAAGAGTCGGACACGACTGAGCAACTGAACTGAACTGGTGGTAGACATACCTTCTCGTTTTCTTTTCTTTGGTCTTGGTAATTTTTAAAATACAACACCAAACTTTATCCAGGTATTTAATTATCTTTCCTTCATACACTTCTAGTACCATCTCCTGGATTTTCTTCTTTCCTTACTTGAGGACTTTTTCCAACATTCTTTTCAATATGGGGTCTTTTGTGACAAACTTTTGATGCTTAATATGCCTGAAAATATTATTATACCCTCAAAGTTAAATAACAGTTTGGCTGGATATATTTTCAATACTTCAAAAATATTACCATTATCTCCTGTTGCTCTTGGAAAACCTGAGATCCTGTTGATTCTTGTTCCTTTGTAGTTGATCTGCTCCATCTCTCTAGAAACTTTTAGAATTTTATTTTTGCCTGTTAAACCTTCATTTCATTATTGGAACTGCATAAATATAAGGTCTTTCATCTTTAATTTTGATAATTTTTTTACATTTCTTAAAATATTTCCTCTTTTCCACTTTTATTTTTATCTTCTGACAATCCAATTTTCTGTAAGTTGAAGGTCACATTCCAATTCAGTCTTCTTTATCTCTTAGTTTTTATGTTTTTCTTTATTCTTCCCTCCTTCCTTCCAGAAGTGTTTCTTAATCTGACCTTCTAGGTAATTTTTTTTAGCTATGTCTATTCTGTTCCTTCTACTATTACATACATATTTTTCATGTCCAGTATTTCTTCTTGACTTTAATGATTTCCTTATAAATTACTTAGTATGCTTATTTTATGTTTGTTAACCATTGGATTTAATGTATTTTCTTCTGGTGGCATCTGTAATCCAGGTTGTTACTTTCTTTTGACATTGTTATGCTCTTGAAATAACTCATTGCTTTGGCCTTTGAGCATATATTTCTCTGATGGTATCAGCTGTTCTGTCTTCACATTTGGCATGAGAAAAGACCAAAGGGTAGATTCCAGTCTGGGTCAACATCCAGCAAGATCAAGGGGAGAGGTAGGGGTAACCTTAGGGTCAGAGAGTTCCAAGCACCAGACTACATAACTAGTTGCTTAGGCTGGGTACCATGCTGCCAAGTAACTCTTAAGACCAGCTTCCTACTTTTAGACTCACCCCACCCTGCACCCAAAAAGGAGCAGCAGCCTTAAAAGGAAGCACTCCTAGGTGCTAGAGAGAGTGGGGAGCAGAGGGAGATGGGAGTAAATGTTCAGAGTCAGTCAGTCTCCACCAGTTTTCTATACTCTGGCCTCTGTTCTGCCCTGGTTGTTATGCTCGAGAATACTTACACCAGAGGTCTGGGACTCTATTGCTAATTTCCACACAAGTCTTCTGCCCCAGGCTTCAGGTGTACACACACACACACACGTGCACATCTGTTCTAAACCGGAATTTCTCTGGAGTTTTTCCCTGTTATTTCCTATAGTTCCTCCAAAATGGATCTTGGATCAGCCGCCAGCCTGTGGTAATTCTCCATTTTAGCAAAATTAGAGGTTACATAGATTTATATTAGACAAAATTGTGAAAACAAGTATTCCCTGAAACTTTAGCTTCAACAGGACAGCCCCAAATTCAAAATCTCTGTTAACAATGCTTGCCTACCTGAGCCTCGCTTCCCCATAGTCAGCCAAAGGTCTCTGCTCCTCCTTGCCTTCTTTGCATTCCATCAATATGCTTATCTTTTCCCTATGCAAAAACCTAATTAACCCAATCATGAAAGCTAGAGGGAAATAAAAATAGCAAAGAAGCCCTAGAGACTTTCTCTCCAGGTAACCTAAATGCATTTTGATAGTGGTTTTTGGAAGGCTATCTCATGTGCTTTGTTTAATTCAAAGGAATAAGTTGGTGTAGAAGGAAGTGGTGGCTGCTGGAGGGAGATTTCTTAAACAAATCTTTCAGCTTTCAAATTTCACTGTGTATAATCACACATCCATATAACATTATAGTTCTTTTAAATATTTATAAGCTAACAACAATAGCATGTCAACTTTTCCCAATTCAAGTCTTATGGATCAAAATGTACTTCAAGATTTATATATATAGGACCTCATGTAATATGATCCTAACCTATTAAAAGACGCTTACTCCTTGGAAGAAAAGTTATGACCAACCTAGATAGTATATTCAAAAGCAGAGACATTACTTTGCCAACTAAGGTCCATCTAGTCAAGGCTATGGTTTTTCCTGTGGTCATGTATGGATGTGAGAGTTGGACTGTGAAGAAGGCTGAGTGCCAAAGAATTGATGCTTTTGAACTGTGGTGTTGGAGAAGACTCTTGAGAGTCCCTTGGACTGCAAGGAGATCCAACCAGTCCATTCTGAAGGAGATCAGCCCTGGGATTTCTTTGGAAGGAATGATGCTAAAGCTGAAACTCCAGTACTTTGGCCACCTCATGCAAAGGGTTGACTCATTGGAAAAGACTCTGATGCTGGGAGGGGTTGGGGGCAGGAGGAGAAGGGGACGACCGAGGATGAGATGGCTGGATGGCATCACGGACTCGATGGACGTGAGTCTGAGTGAACTCCGGGAGATGGAGATGGACAGGGAGGCCTGGCGTGCTGCGATTCATGGGGTCGCAGAGTCGGACATGACTGAGCAACTGAACTGAACCTACCCCTTCAGGCCCATTCCTCTATCTCCATTCTTACTATTCAGTTGGAATATTTTAGCTTTTTTCCACCTCAAGATATTTAGACATCTTTTCACTTTCAGTGGCAGGATTCTCCCCATCTGTTATTCCCTGACTTACTCATACTGATTCTTCAGATCCTACCTTAAATATCACTTCCTTGGGAAAACTTCTTGACCCCCACTCCCAGACTAAATCAGGACCCCATGTTATACAATCTCACGGCAAGCAGTAGTTTTCTTTCAGAGAATTTATCATAATTATAGTTAACTAATGAAGTATGTGAGGAAGAGAATTGGTATAATATACTGGGAATAGAAAATAAAGAATTTGTATTTGCTTATTTTAACACACATATATTGAAAACTTACTGTGTTCCAGACACTGTGTGAAATAACTGGGAAAACAGTGAGGAAAGAGGCAGACCATTTCTCCTCACTCTAATCACCCATTCTTGAGGATATCCCCTGGATCCTAGGCTCATCTAAAACAACATCTAGCTTAAATATATCAGCATAGACATACCTCCTCAAGATCTTTCCTGTACTGACTCTCATCTCATTTATGCTCCAGACTCTTGAGCCCTCCATTTGCTCATCAGTCCTCCTGTTTTTTTCCTATATATCCTGACTGCATGATAATTGTTTTTAGCAATTTTCTTGCCAAATCCTCAACTCCCTTGACATTCTGTAAGATCCACCGAGCAAATTCAAGCCGTGTATCAATCTGACAACCACACTACCAAACATGTTTGCAAAAAGTCCCATGACAACATGGGTTTGATCCCCTGTCCAGGAAGATTCCACATGCCTCAGAGCAACTAAGCTTGTATGCCGCAACGATTGGAGACCACTTTGCCTCAAGCCTGTGCTCCACAGCAAAAGAAGCCAGTGAAACACTGCGAAGAGTATCCCCACTCACCACCACTAGAGAAAGCCCACATGCAGCAACAAAGACCCAGCACAATCAAAAATAAAATAAAAATGAATGAATTAATTAAAGAAAACAAAATTCCATGACCATGTGGATTGATGTTTCTTCCAAGTCATGGTTTTTTTTCACCTCAACTGGAGATTCTTAATGCTCAGGAAATTTTCTATGTGTCCTAATCAATTTCCTCTCTCACTCTCAGAGCAGATTTTCAAACACTCACAACTTGTCGATACCTTTCTATGCCTCCACTTTCACTCTGCAGATAATCTGCTTTCTACCTCACAGAGGAAACTAACGCCAAGAGTAAACTTCCTGGACTGCCAACTACCCACTTACTTGCAGCCAAAGTTGCCCCTGCTTCCTCTCCACCCCCACATCAGAGTAAAGAGGGCATCTCATCTCCTGACTCTTGCATTCAAATTTCATTGCCTTCTATAGAGGTCTAATCACATTATTTCAATCTTTCTCTCTTCTTACTCTTCCCCCAAAATGCTTCAACTTCCACCAGTGAAAACAGAACAAAACACCAAACTTTTGTTGACTCTGCATCTTCTTCTATCTTTGTTCCTTCACAGACAAATTTCTTGAAAGAACAGTCTATACTCACTTTTCCTCACCTCTTCCCACTCACACTAGTTTGGCTTCCACCCTCAGTACTCTGAAATCCTCTGCAAAGATCATCCATTATCTCTTCATGGCTAAATCTAAAGATTTCTTTTCATCTTGATCTTGCATGACATCTTTTCAGGGATTGAAAGTACTCCTTCCTTCTTGAAATTCTCCTCCTTTAAGCTCAGTTTTCCCTAGATTTAAAAAATATTTTTCCCTCTTGATCCATGCTCCTTTTATTTCTCTGGCCTCTCTTGGTGGAGAAGTATTTTGTCATTGTTGCTGTTCAGTCTTTCAGTCATGCCCAACTCTTTGTGACCCCATGGACTGGAGCATACCAGGCTTCCCTGTCCTTCACCAACTCCCACAGTTTGCTCAAATTCATGTCCACTGAGTCTTCGATGCTATTCAACCACTTCATCCTCTACTGCCCTCTTCTCCTTCTGCACTCAGTCTTTCCCAGCATCAGGATCTTTTCCAATGAGCTGACTCTTCATATCAGGTGTCCAAAATACTACAGCTTCAGCATCAGTCCTTCCAATGAATATTCAGGATTGATTTCCCTTAGGATTCACTGGTTTGATTTCCTTGCTGTCCAAGGGACTGTCCAGAGTCTTCTCCACCACAATTCAAAAGCAGAATTCTTCAGTGCTCAGCCTTCTTTATGGTCCAACTCACATCTGTACATAACTGGAAAAACCATAACTTTGACTATGGGGACCTTTGTCAGCAAAGTGATGTTTGTGCTTTTTAATATACTGTCTAGGTTTGTCATACCTTTCCTTCCAAGGAGCTAGTGACTTTTAATTTCATAACTGCAGTCAATTTTTGGATTTTGGAGGCCAAGAAAATAAAATCTGTCACTGCTTCCTCTTTTCCCCTTCTATTTGCCAGGAAATGATGGGACCAGATGCCATTATATTAGTTTTATTTTTGATGTTGAGTTTCAAGCCAGTTTTTCACTTTTCTCTTCTCGCCCCATCCCCATCAAGAGGCTCCTTAGTTCTTCCTCATTTTCTGCCATTAGAGTGGTATTATCTGCATACCTGAGGTTGTTGATCTTTCTCCTGGCAATCTTGATTCCAGCTTGTGATTCATCAGGACTGGCATTTTGCCTGATGTGCTCTGCATATAAGTTAAATAAGCAGGGTGACAATATATAGCCTTGTCATATTCCTTTTCCAATTTTAAACCAGTCAGTTGTTCCATGTGTGGTTCTAACTGTTGTTTCTTTTCTTTAATTATTAGTTTATTTTAGTTGGAGGCTAATTACTTTACAATATTGTGATGATTTTTGCCATATGTTTATATGAATCAGCTATGGATCTACATGTGTCCCCCCACGCCAAACCCCCTTCCCACCTCCCTCCCCATCCCATCCCTCTGGGTCATCCCAGTGCACTGGCTTTGAGTGCCCTGTTTCATGCATCAAATTTGGACTGGTCATCTATTTCATGATGGTAATATACATGTTTCAATGCTAGTCTCTCAAATCATCCCACCCTTGCCTTCTCCCAGAGAGTCCAAAAGTCTGTTCTTTATATCTGTGTCTTTTTTGCCGTCTTGCACACAGGTCATCGTTACCATCTTTCTAAATTCCATATATATCTGTTGCTGCTGCTGCTAAGTCGCTTCAGTCGTGTCCGACTCTGTGTGACCCCATAGACGGCAGCCCACCAGGCTCTGCCATCCCTGGGATTCTCCAGGCAAGAACACTGGAGTGTATGTGTTAAAATACTGTATTGGTGTTTCTCTTTCTGACTTACTTCATACTGCATAATAGGCTCCAGTTTCATCCACCTCATTAGAAATGACTCAATTGCGTTCTTTTTAACAGCTGAGGAATATTCCATTGTGTATATGTACCACAACTTTCTTATCCATTCATCGGTCATCAGACATCTAGGTTGACTCCATGTCCTAGCTATTGTAAACAGTGCTGCAGTGAACATTGGGGCACATGTGTCTCTTTCAAAGCTGGTTTCCTCAGTGTGTATGCCCAGCAGTGGGATTGCTGGGTGGTATGGCAGTTCTATTTCCAGTTTTTTAAGGAATCTCCACACTGTTCTCCATCTAACTGTTGCTTCTTGATGCACACACAGGTTTTTTAGGAGGCAGGTAAGATGGTCTGGTACTCCCATCTTTTTAAGAATTTTTCACAGTTTTGTGTGATCCACACAGTCAAAGGCTTTAGTAATCAATTTAGCATATGTTTTTCTGGAACTCCCTTGCTTTCTCTATGATCCAGTGAATGTTCACAATTTGATCTCTGGTTCCTCTATCTCTTTGAAACCCAGCCTGTACATCTAGAAATTCTCGATTCACATACTGCTGAAACCTAGCTTGGAAGATTTTGAGCATTATCATGTTAGCATGTGAAAGGAGTGCAAATGTATAGTAGTTGAAACATTCTTTTGCATTGCCACTTTTTGTGATTGGGATGAATAGTGACCTTTTCCAGTCCTGTGGCCACTGCTGAGTTTTCCAAATTTGCTGGCATATTGAGTGCAGCACTTTAACATCATCATATTTTAGAATTTATAACAGCTCAGCTAGAATGCCATCACCTCCACTAGCTTTGTTTGTTGTAACGCTTCCTAAGGCCCACTTGATTTCACACTCTCCAGCATGTCCAGTTCTAGGTGAGCAAACACACCATAGTGTGGTTGTCCATGTCATTAAGATCTTTCTTGGATAGTTCTGTGATTTTTGCCATCTATTCTTACTCTCTTCTCCTTCTGTTAGGTCCTTACAATTTCTGTCCTTTATCCTGCTCATCCTTGTATGAAATGTTCCTTGATATCACCAATTTTCTTGAAGAGATCTCTAGTCTTTCCCATTTTATTGTTTTCCTCTATTTCTTTGTGTTATTCATTTAAGAAGGTCTTCTTATGTCTCCTTGCTATTCTCTGGAACTCTACACTCAGTTGAGTATGTTTCCCTTTCTTCTTTACCTTTCTCTTCTTTTTTCTTTCCTCAGCTGTTTTTAAAGCCTCCTCAGACAACCACTTTGCCTTCTCGCATTTCTTTTTGCATTTCTCCATTTGCTCTCTCCTGTGAGTGCAAAACAAATGCTGTAGGATTCTGTCTTCTTCACTCTTTTCTGAGGGGGAGGTAGGGGCAGTTTTTAATTGGTTTGTTTTTGTATTTTATTATCTTTAGGTCAGTGAACTGAGCAAATGGATATATTCCTCATCCTGGAAAACCAAAAATAAATGCAAATCTTAAAATAATTTTTGCAGTTACAAATATAAGAAACTTAAATTCAACAAACACTTAATCTAAAAGTAACTGCTAAGACTAAGTTAAAATTAATAGTCACCAAAACTGGATGATTGTATTAAAAAACTGAAATTTACATATTCACAGCTCCCAAAATATACCTACAAGACCAAAAAGAACAGGTCCACTAGTAAATGAGTCTACCACAGTGCCAGTTTTCATAACATAACACTCTTTACAAGACTGAAGATGAGAAAAGAACAACTATATAATGTTTGTAATGTTTATTCCTTTAAGAGGTGAGTCACAATGGCAAAAACTCAAAACCTAGCCCCCATGAATCTATGAGTTTATCTCCCAGAGCTGAAACAAGCTCCTAGACTAGCAGAAGGCAATAAGTAGCTGCAACATCTTTTCCTTCAGTCTTGATATCTTTATTGCATGATACCATTCACATACTTGACTGCAAAGATCAGTGCTATCAACCTGTAAATTTTCACCCTAAATCTCACCAAGCTCCAGAATTATGTGTCCAGAATTTGCAAATAGCAACACAAAATATCTGACTCCTGCATGTGTGCGTGTGTGCTAAGTCACTTCAGTCTTGTCCGACTCTTTGCGACCCTACAGACTGTAGCCCACCAGCCTCCCCTGTTCATGGGATTCTCCAGGCAAGAATACTGGAGTGGGTTGCCATTTCCTCCTCTAGGGGATCTTCCGGACCCAGGGATCGAACATGTGTCTCTTATGTCTCCTTCATTGACAGGCAGGTTCTTTACCACTAAGGCCACCTGGGAAGCCACCATCTGACTCCTAGCACAACTCATTTTGCTCCAGTAGACAAACATAATTTATATTGATTTCTAAAAATTATTTAACAGGCTCTCACTCCAGTGTTCTTGCCTGGAGAATCCCAGGGACGGCAAAGCCTGGTGGGCTGCCGTCTATGGGGTCGCACAGAGTCGGACACGACTGGAGCAACTTAGCAGCAGCAGCAGCAGAGTGTGTGCATATACATAGATAAATAGATAGATAGATAAGAAATAAGGACTTAAATGTTTTAATGATATTGTTTATATGCTCTTTGAAGGCCGGGTCTTTATATCACTCACCTTAGTTCCCAACAGAGTGATGACACATAGTAAACTCTCAGTAATTGATTGTATCTCTTCATTCCTGTCAAAAACCTGGTAGTAATCTTCAACATCTCTCTCTGGTCCTTCACATCTCATCACTGCCACAGCTGGAATCCATCACTCCTGCAGCTTCCTGCCCAGTTGCAACTTCATAATTTCTCTGTGTAAAGGTTTAGGAGTAGCAGTCTGGCTAGAAGGGGAAGAAGGAGCCCTTCACCACCTGGCCCCATGTATCTTCCTGTCAACACTTTCATCACTACGTCTTGATATTCACAACTGATGGAAGTTACCTGAGCATATCTTGTCTCTTCCTACCTTCATGACCATGGCTCACACAGTTTTGTCTTCAAATGTTTGACCCATCATTTTTCAGCTGTCTGACTCTTAGGATTTACAACTCTACTCAGCTTTCATCTTTTGGAAGGCTCTCTTATGAACCCTTAAACTGAGCTAATTACCTCTCCTCTGAGCTCCCTGTGCAAACCTCTTATCTTAATTCTCACCTCTTTAAGTATTTGTTTATGTATCTACCCTGACCACAGTAATACTCTGAGGCAGGTGCACTGTTGAACAGATGAGAAATTGAGGCAGAAAAACGTTAAGCAACTTTCCCAAGGTAGACCCACAATTCACTCCTCAGTTATAGATTTCAGAGTTCCCATTCTAAACCATAAATTCTCAAGAAGGGAGACCATACCTTATTCGCGTTTGCATCCCCAGTGTCTGCCATAGTGCCTAGGCACATGAATGCAATAAATGTCAAAAGAAACTGCCCTTGTTGAATTCTGCTGAAAAGTTAAGGAAATTAAAAAATGATTAAGATTAGATCCTTACCCTCAAAGAAGTGCACAATTTAGAGGAGTTAGGGAAGATCAGTAAAATACTACAATAATAGAAAGAAATGAACTAAAGGGAAAGTGAGAGTACGGTAGCTTATATATTGAAACACTGGTATTAGACTGTTGAGGACCCTCTTTTAAATATTACCCCAGCAGCATTTGCAGAAGGAAATGGCAAACCACTCCAGTATTCTTGCCTGGAGAATTTCATGGACAGAGGAGCCTGGAGGGTCCATGGGGTCACAAAGAGTCAGACACGACTTATGACTGAACAACAACAAGCAGCATTAGACATATAATCTTCCTGGAACTCAAGTTATATGAAAAACCAAATCAAATGAATGCTGACCCATAAATTGTTAGAAGTTAAATTAGATGTCTAGTGACAAGCTCTAAAATTCTGACCTGAGCTTTGCCTTATTTACCAGTTTATCAATCTAGTTATGAACCTATTACGAATCACACACTTGTACTAGGAGCAGTGATGCAAAAAATAATAACTGCAGTAAGGCTATAGAAGCATGCTTTGAATTTGCAGATGACTCCGAGTCACGAAGAGTCGGACACGACTGCGTGACTTCCCTTTCACTTTTCACTTTCATGAATTGGAGAAGGAAATGGCAACCCACTCCAGTGTTCTTGCCTGGAGAATCCCAGGGATGGGGGAGCCTGGTGGGCTGCCATCTATGGGGTCACACAGGGTCAGATACGGAAGCAACTTAGCAGCAGCAGCAGCCAAGAACTAAGATTAGGTAACATGAAAGACAGCAGAGTGAAAAATCCAAAGAATTTTATTATCTGGAACCATAATTAAAATCAACAAGATAACATTTTAACTATCAGAATTTCCATTTACATTTTTTAAAAAAGGAATTGCTCCCCAAAATGGCAATATTAATTGCTACTTTTAAAAAGCCAGAGGTTTTAGTTGGTTTTAATCTTAATTATAGGCTGTGGCTGTTAAAAAAGAAAGCTGTCACAATCTTTGGTTGAGTTCTTATGAGTAGAGTGTCTGAATCAAAGTAGGGACTACTCAGTGGCCAGTGTTCTAAGCCACTGATACTACATCCGGGCTACTGCATTCAGTTTTGAGAACAGTATTTTAAGAGAGACTTTGACAACCAGAGTCCAGAAAAGCATAAGAAGAAAGAGTAAAGGGATAGAAATATTGTCAGCTAGCTAGTGAATTTGGGAATGTTTTGCCTGGAGAACTGAAGAAAGAATATTTTTTACTGAGACATGTAGTGAAGCATGAAGCAGTAAACCAAGGCTTGATGCCATCTGTCAAGTATCTGGGGATTTCTGTATAAAATGGGAAGATGGACTCAAAAGATTCTAAGACTCCTTTAAAATTTAAGATCCTAAGGAAATCTGTCATCTGGGAGGAGATACAAAATCTTTCAAATTATTTCAAAAGTTTAGAGAGGACTACACATTCTTCATTTAGAGAAGACCCATCACAGCTAAAACTACACTTAAAAAAAATTAAAACCAGGACATGGTTACCCATCCTTTAAAAGAGCCAAAGAAAGTTTTCTTTACATAATTTTAATCCTGTAGCTTGTTTCCATAATAACACTTTAACAAGTACTTGTAATTGACCCAGGTCAATGATTTCGAATTTCTGATGTACTTTCTGCTTTTTGTACTATTAAAAGCAAGGTAGTCATTCTAACTTTGTAATCTATTTTTTCTAAGCAAAGTCATTTTAATAAAGACTTTACCAATTTTTAATTTGAACCAACTCTAAATTCAGCCCTGAGCCTACCAGTGTATTGACTTTTTTCAGTCCTGAAAAGATAAAACAGCAAAAATGCAGATGTTGTTTATGATAAAGGAAACATATGGTACTTATTTATTTTTCAAGTTCATAGGATCTGCTTCAGCAAAAGATGTACAGCACTGAGCCATAAGGTTTTCTTTCCTCACATTTCAAATTATTCTTCCATTACCTCTTTGCTACCTCCTCTTCCCATTCCACATTCCCAATCTATGTCTGCTTTATTCTAAGTATGTTATAGAATTAATTCTTATCTCAAACTTTCATCATTTTCTTAATTCCTTCTGTGTGTACAGGCTTTTGCTTTCTGAAGTGTTACCTGAATATTTTTTAAGCAACTGGATGGCAAGTATAGTGGACTTACAGCCTGAGCTGGGAATGCTGCATTTTAAAGGTCAAGCAAGCAGGAAATTTGGTGACTAGAGCACTCTACTTCACCAATATAAACTGGAGATGAAAAAGATGGGAGTTGTACGAAGCCTCTCTTATCTTCTCTTTTCTCCCTTTTTCCTTTTAGTTATTTCCCTGAGGGGCAGGGTGGTGGTGCCTGTGGAGTGTGGAGGGTGGAATAGGGAGAGAGAAAGAGGCTAGAAGAGAAAAAAAAGAGGGAAAGAAAAAAGCAAGACGTGGATAGTATTAGTAATTGCTGCAATGTATATAATTATCAATTAATGGAAGCAAAAGTATAGAAGAGATATACAGGGTTAAAACTGGAGAGGGGAAGTAGATCTTTTGGACCCAGGAAACAGAGCTGAATCAGGGATCCCAAGGTTGCAATATTCTGACTTAGTCCTCATAGATTTCTTCAGGGTTACATTGACAACCTACCAGTGATTTTCAGTGGCACCCTTGCTGCATTTCCAGGTGGCCAAAGTGTTTTTTTTTTTTTTTTTTTTTTTGGCCAGCTCCTCCTACTTCTTCCCCACCTCAAGGCTCTTTTTCTCTAACCTCTAGACACTCAGCACCCTCACACTGAACTCTGGCTTGCCAGAAACCTTTCGATATTCCCCACCAATCCTTTATCTTCTTTCCATCCATCCCTAAACCAAGTGGTATTCCTAGATTGCAGAAGGAGGTAGTTGGCCTAATTATCTGATTAAAATAATCAGATAGAAATGAGTCTTAATTTCTATCCAAAAGATATATTTTTAAAGGAGGAGGTTGTTAGCTCTAGTGGATCTCTATGTGTATTTTCTGGTTCTTAAGTAAGTGGCTTTTCATCAGATTTCCAGAAGAACCCATTCACAGAGTAATTAAAACACATTAATCAAACTAGAAAAAATGTATATGGGAACTATTTTTCACTGGGGTACATATGTGGCTCCTGGTCTACTTAGATGAACCCTCATATACTACTCCCAGCAATCATTAATCTTAAACCTTCCCCCTCCTTCAGCCCCGATTTCCTTCTCACTTTTACAAACGACATAACTCACAATAGAATAAGGTACTGCTTTGGGAGAGTGAAGGGCAGAAGTACAGTGAGCAAGTGGAGGTTCCAAGAGCCAGACAATCTTACACAAGGAAAATAAAATAAATTAAAATAATAACATAAAATTATGAAATGAAATAAAAGTTATACATACAGAAATATATTAATTTTAATTAAAAAGTTCAAGTATAGAAAAGTTGCAAGAACAATACAAAGAACTGCCATATACCCTTTACCCAGATTTATCAATTTAACATTTGGCCACATTTGCCTTATCTTTGCTAAACCATTTGATAGCAAGTTGCATATATCAAAACTCTTATCTCAAAATACTTCTGTGTGTATCTCTTAATAAGGGTACCTTTTCCCATAACCACAAAACAATTATAAAATTCAAAACGCTTAACATTTAAATAATGTTGTTCAGTCCCATGTTGAGTCCAACACTTTGCGACCCCATGGACTACAGCATGCCAGGCTTCACTGTTCTTCACTATCTCCTAGAGTTTGCTCAAACTCATGACCATTGAGTCAGTTATGCCACCCAACCTTCATCCTCTGTCCCCCACTTCTCCCCTTGTCCTCAATCTTTTCCAGCATCAGGGTCTTTTTCAATGAGTTGGCTCTTTAACATCAGGTGGCCAGAGTATTGAAGCTTCAGCTTCAGCATCAGTCCTTCCAATGAATATTCAGGACTCATTTCCTGTAGGACTGACTGGTTTGATCTCCTTGCAGTCCAAGGGACTCTCAAGAGTCTTCAGCACGACAATTCAAAAGCATCGGTTCTTCAGCATTCATCTTCTTTATGGTTCAACTCTCACATCCATACATGACTCCTGGAAAAACCATAGCTTGACTATATGGATCTTTGTAGGTAAAGTGATGTTTCTCCTTTTTAATATGCTGTCTATGTTTGTTAAATAATATTTAAATACTATTATCTAATATGCAATCCCTATGAAATTTTAACAGTTGTCCTGAAAATATTTCTTTCTAACACTTTTCTCCCAATCCAGGGTCACACATTGCCTTTGGTGACATATCTCTTTAATCTCTTAAATCTAGAACAGTTCCACAGTCTTTCAGGACATTGATTCAGGCCAGTGGTTAGATAGAATGTTTCTCAACTTGTATTTTTTTCTGATAGTTTCTTTGTGATTATTTTCGGAACATGTATCTTTGACAGGAATACTACAAAAGAGATACTGTATCCTTCTCAGTACCTCACATCCAAGAGGTACATCATGTCATTTTATCCCATTAAGCGACTGAATTGTTAGTTGGTGACATTAACTTTGATCTTTTAGTTATGGTGCTGTCTGTCAGATTTCTCCACCGTGGAAGTACTGTTTTTATCCATTTGTAATGAATAAGAAATCTGAGGATACTTTCAGACTGTGTAAATATCATGTTCCCCAGCAAATTTTCACCCAATGATTTTAAAATCTATTGATAATTCAGATAGAATTATCTGAATCAATTAGTAGTATAATAGTTGCAAAATGGTGATTTTCTAATTTCATCATTTCTTCTACGTGTATTAGTTGACATTCCACTATCAAGAAAAATTTCCATTTCTCCCCATTTTATACTTATGTAACATTGTAACAGACAAATTGCTAACACTTGTTGGATCATCAAAAAAGCAAGAGAGTTCCAGAAAAACATCTACTTCTGCTTTACTGACTATGCCAAAGCCTTTGACTGTGTGGATCACAACAAACTGTGGAAAATTCTTAAAGAGATGGGAATACCAGACCACCTTACCTGCCTCCTGAGAAATCAGTATGCAGGTCAAGAAGCAACAGTTAGAACTGAACATGGAACAACAGACTGGTTCCAAATCGGGAAGGAGTACATCAAGGCTGTATATTGTAATCCTGCTTATTTAATTTAACATGCAGAGAAATATGGAGAAATATCAATTATGCAAAATGCCAGGCTGGATGAAGCACAAGCTGGAATCAAGATTGCCAGAAAAAATATCAATAACCTCAGATATGCAGATGATACCACCTTATGGAAGAAAGCAAAGAAGAACTAAAAAGCCTCTTGATGAAAGTGAAAAAGGAGAGAGAAAAAGTTGGCTTAAAGCTCAATATTCAGAAAACAAAGATCATGGCATCTGGTCCCATCACTTCATGGGAAATAGATGGGGAAACAGTGGAAATGGTGTTTATTTATAATAAACAGACTTTGTTTTGGGGGGGCTCCAAAATCACTGCAGATGGTGACTGCAGCCATGAAATTAAAAGACACTTACTCCTTGGAAAAAAAGCTATGACCAACCTAGATAGCATATTCAAAAGCAGAGACATTACTTTGCCAACAAAGGTCCATCTAGTCAAAGCTATGGTTTTTCCAGTAGTCATGTATGGATGTGAGAGTTGGACTGTGAAGAAAGCTGAGTGCCGAAGAACTGATGCTTTTGAACTGTGGTGTTGGAGAAGACTCTTGAGAGTCCCTTGGAGATCCAACCAGTCAATCCTAAAGGAAATCAGTCCTGAATATTCATTGGAAGGACTGATGTTGAACCTGAAACTCCAATACTTTGGCTTCCTGATGTGAAGAACTGACTCATTGGAAAAGATCTTGATGCTGGGAAAGATTGAAGGCAGGAGAAGGGAACAACAGAGGATGAGACGGTTGGAGAACATCACCGATTCAATGGACATGAGTTTGAGTAAGCTCTGGGAGTTGGTGATGGACAGAGAAGCTTGGCATGCTGCAGTCCATGGGGTCGCAAAGAGTCAGGTAGTACTGAGTGACTGAGCTGAGCTGAAACACTGTAAGAATAAGTAAGCACCTGTGGATTGTTTTTTAGAATTCATTGTTATAGTCCATTTCCATCAGTATTCATTCATGACGCTCAAATTGTCCCAGATGGGTAAGTGAAGGTAACTTCAAACTGGCTACTGTTTCCTTTTGACATGTCCGCATTCTTTGAAAATCTTGCTTTATGGGACAAGACCTTTCAAGTGCATTTTATACTTTCCCTCTCTGTCTGGGAATAAAGCCATTTCTCCAGAGTCTGGTTCCTTTTATTCAAAATATTAAAATAACGTGTACCTGTTTCCCTGGGTCAGCATATGAAAGATCAGTGTAGTGATTTGCTATCCTAACTTTAGCATTACCAGTGTGACCTTGGCAATTTCCTTCGTTTCCAAGGGGTTGATTCCTCATCTGAAAAGAAACTGGATTAGGTAAGTATTTCTTAAGCTTTTCGCGGTCACCAACACATTTAAAAGCTATATTCCCATCTTCCCAGAGGCAAGCTCAAAGAAGAAGAAGAAAAAAATGGCACACATTTTAGGGGTTTCGAGCCCCATAGCCCATTTGAAGTTCCAAATCCCTGGATTTGGTGATCTCCAAGGTCTACTTCACCGCTGATATACTGTAAGGGTCCGTGCGGGTGTCAGAATGAACCCTAAGAGACATCAAATTTGGAAGGATTTATATAGAAACAGATGCGGAAAAGATACAAAGAAAGGAGCCTGTGAGCAATGCATTGCTCAGCCAGAGTTCTTCGCCCGTGCCAAATTTAGGAAGAACAGTAGTCATAGGTGAGAGGTTTTGGCGGGAAGGTCCCACGGGTGGGCGGGGAACGCCTGGGCCGGGGAAGGAGATGCCGGGGGCGGGGTAAGGAGACCCAGGCCCGGCCCCAGTCGCTGCAGCCCTCCGCGCCGCCCACCAGGGCTCGCTCTTACCCTTCGGCTGGGTGGCCGAGGAGCGGGGCGGGCCAGGCGGCGACCCCGCCCCGCTCCTCAGCTAGGCGGCCGCGAGCTCGGAGGGCGCCGGAGCCCGGAAGGAACGCGCCGTCCAGGCCCCGCCCACCTGCCCTCCCTCGCGGCTGCTCGTCGCCGACGTCGGCGGGGCTCCGGTCGCCATGGTGACCAATCGAGGCCCGGTCCCGCCCCCGCCCCTCTGTCCCGGCCCCCTGACGTCGGCGCACGTCAGCGGCGGCGCGCGCCTGGCTGGGCCCTGCGGAGCGGGAGGGACGGAGCGCAGGAGAGAGCGGAGCCGCAGTCGCCCGAGCGGAGCCGCGCAGCCCGTCCGCCCGCCAGCCCGCCCGCCCGCCGGCCAGTCCGCGCTCCAGTCCGCCGTGCCTGGCAGCGGGGCCCAGCATGGTCATGGCGGATGGCCCGAGGCACTTGCAGCGCGGGCCGGTCCGGGTGGGGTTCTACGAAATCGAGGGCACGCTGGGCAAGGGCAACTTCGCCGTGGTGAAGCTGGGGCGACACCGGATCACCAGGACGGAGGTGCGGCCCGGGGCTCGGCGGGAGCGTCCGAGGCGAGGGTTCGGGAGACGAGCTGTTGGCCGAGAGGGGCGGCTGCCGCGGGGGGCCTGGGCAGCTCCAAGAGGCCGGGTCACCGGCTCAGGCGAGAGGGCCTGGGAGTGTGAGGACCCGGGGAGCTCCAGAGGTCGGTGAGCACCACGGGGACCGGGGCCGCGTCGCCCGGACCCGGGTGTCGTCCGATTTGGAGAGCCGGGCCGCCAGGCGCTTTGCCTTCTCTGGGGGCCCCCTGGAATTTCGCCCAGAGCCTCGCACCCGGGCCGTGACCTGGTCTGTGGGCCTCCGCTCCGGAGCCCAAGTTCCGCGTCTTCCCGGCTTTCAGCTGGGGGTGGGGTGGGAGGGGAAGTCTCCGCGCTCCTGGGCTGCGCGATGAGAGGCGTCGCCAGCCCGGCCGAGGAGACCGCCTGCGCCCCGACGCCCCGGACGGGGCTCCTCGAGGCTCCGGGGGAACCGTGGCGCCCCCTCCCCGGCCGCTCGAGGAAGGGGGGCCCCGGGGGCCGGGAATGCCCGGAGCGCCACGGTCCCATCTTCTCTCCGCTCCTGGTGCCAGACAGTATCTCTGACCTGGTGTCAGGCTCGCTGGATCTCGTGCCTGAGGCATTTCCACCTTAGTACTCCAGACAATAGAGCCGGTTAAAATGGTCATCTGGGCATTCGCACAGTTGGTGGGGTTGGTTCGGTCTTTCTTAAGCTAGGTGATTTCTTTACCAGGTGTGCGTTCTGGCGTTCCTTAAGCCGCGTCAGATTCTACCTGTCCACTCTAAAAGCCCTCGACTGCTTCCTGACGGGGAAGCCAGCATCTCCCCCCCGCCCTCCATCGCACGTTCTCGCGCACCGCACATATTTTCTCGCAAGTCTCTGTTCTTACCTAACCGCCCCCCCCCCTTCCTTTCACCGCCTCAAGCTGCTCTCCTCAGGGTCTCTATTTTAAGACGTGCAAATTAAATACTTTAGAAAAACGGTAGAAACAAAACCATTCTTTAGAATAAAACCTTGTGTTTTTGGCGTACTCTACTCTGCCTCATTGTAGTTGTTCTGGAGTTTCATCCTTTGCTTTTTTTTTTCTTTTTTCCCTTTCCACTTTTCATCCTATTCAGCGTTTCGCCTTGTTAGTGCGAAGGTACCAGAGTTTGGCTATGAAATAACAGGATTCTTTTTCAGAATGCCTGTGTAAGGTGAAGGGCATCGGAAAACTTGAGTGATTTTTGTAGCTGTTGTTCTTAGAAGTTTTGCTTACTGTGAAGAAGTCCGTTTCCAAAAAGAAGCGGCATCTGTCATTGTGTCATCCTCATTTTTCGTCTTGCCCTGCTGATCCTGACTGAGGCAGCCGAATTCCGACCATTTTTTTTTTTTTTTTTTTTTAGCATCAGGGCCAGGGTCACAAATTTTCCTCTCACAAATTTACCAGAGTTAGCAATTTAAGTTTTTAATGTAAATAATGTGACTGTAGTGAGATTACTTAATCTGATCCCAGTATTTTTAAAAACGAAGAAATTGATTCCATTCCTCTAAAGAAACATGGCTTAATGCCATGCTGTTTGCCTTTTAGTTACATGAAAAGAAGACATTTTTAATGTGTATTTTTGTATATGTACACATTTTTAACGACTCTAAAAACTAAACAGATTTCACAGTTAGGAAGAGCTTTTACAAAACTTTTGAACTGTATTGTTTAGTGGTTGAATTCCAAACCCATCAGCTCATATTATTTTTTCTCATCAGCTCTTATCAGTGTTAGTTGAAAGATTTGTCAGCTGTTACTTATTAGTATATAGTATATATTAGTATATAGTATCTATTTAAGAATTACTTAAGTAGAGCTATGAGTGACTGACACTTTCTTGAGGTTGTCATCTCAAACCGTGTTACTTTTAAACTGATCTCTCTTGTAGAGCTAGGGGGCAGTGTGGAGTAGTATGGTTTGGCTATCGGTGAGATCAAGGCATTTGTAATTGGAGGCACAGGTCAGATCCAGAAAGAGCACTCAGATCCTGAACTGTGTGCATTGTTTACATTTGTAAAATCATTTCAGGTAAAAGCTAACTTTCTAGTACATAGAACCTATTTACTGGTGCTTTTTCTAAAGAAAGTGTTCTTAACATATAAAAAGAAAAAGTGTGAAGTTTAAGATGGGCGAGTATGAGTGTGGTAATTTGGTGTAACGAAGTATTACAGATAAGAGGAGTGAGGGAAACAGCAAGGCATTAATGAAGAGAAAAGTTTCTGTAAATCTCAAGTTTTATTAAGTTGCTCTGAACTTTTGTGGTAATTTGTCTTAAGAATTATTTAGCACAGATACAGTTGTTCCTTACTGTAGTATGCTATTTGTTAATGAGGATTTTTAAAGCAGTATTTGTTGTTTTTATTCACTGAATGTGTATCTTTGGTAAGCACAACAACTTCCTCAGATATTATAAGTAATATGGCTAGTAGAAACTTTAAAGTGTTATTTAACATCATTTGAGGGTCTTATTGCTGAACATACTAATTACAGCGAACAATTAATATGGCATAAAGAACAATATTGGCAAAATATCATGATTATACTTACTGCTTAGAAAAGTTTCTTCAATATAGTATGCACTAGCATCAATGTACGGAGAAGGCGATGGCACCCCACTCCAGTACTCTTGCCTGGAAAATCCCATGGACGGAGCAGCCTGGTGGGCTGCAGTCCATGGGGTCGCTAAGAGTCGGGCACGACTGAGCGACTTCACTTTTGCTTTTCACTTTCATGCATTGGAGAAGGAAATGGCAACCCACTCCAGTGTTCTTGCCTGGAGAATCCCAGAGACAGAGGAGTCTAGTGGGCTGCCGTCTATGGGGTCACACAGAGTCGGATACGACTGAAGCGACTTAGCAGCAGCAGCAGCAGCATCAGTGTAAGTTTGTGTGTTTAAAACGTAGAGGTCTTTTTTCCGAAGTTTGAACATCAGGCAAGTTTTAGGGTTTAGTTTAAATATTTAAGTAATGAGCATTTGGGCCCCCCCTTTTTTAAAAAGTGACTTTTCTCCATCTGTTTCGTATCTCCAAAATGATGTATTTTTGCAGAGCTTGGGAGATCCAAATGTTTGCTTTTTTAGGTGGAAAAAAAAAAATCAGTTGACAAGAGAGATCTTCATTTCAGTCTAATCTATCAAATAGCTTAACATTGTTTAAGAAATACAATTGTATCACCATCTGAAGCAGTGTTCTCATGTTAGATCTCTGTGTAAATTTTACACACAGAAGGGAAGACAGGTGGTGGTAGAACCCAGCTTCTTAGTATAATACTTCATAAAAGCTTTGTAGTATTTGTTTGTGATTTATGAATTAGAGTAGCTAATTTTATAAAATTAGCATAATGGAAAAGAATAGTAGCATTTAGACTATTAAACTATTTTAGGCAGTCATGGTTGCTAGTTTGCTATGCTTTGAGTGTCCTTGAGAAGTGTATTTTATTAATACTGCACTAGTAAAGAACTGTTTCCTTCTAACTAAGCATATGACTAGTTAGATTTCAGGTAAGATTTCAGAAAAGTCATTTGTGCCCTTAAATGTTTTTGTCTCTTACTTTTAAATAGATATAGTCTTACTGTAGAAAATGTAAAGAATATAGTGCACAAAAAAGTACATGTGTAATTCCTCCCTCAGTAGAAATAAATCATTAACATTATGGCATAGTTCCCTCTAGTCTTTCTTTAATGCATTTTTTCCACAGATGACATCACATGGTAGATACACTTAAATAAACTGTATCCTTTTTTCCGCTTATCATTATAGTCTCAACATTTTGCTTCTTATATATAACTTTATTAAACACCTTAACATTTTACTTATTTATTTTTGGCTATGCTGGGTCTTCATTGCTGCACAGGCTTTCTCGATTTGCAGGGAGCAGGGGCTACTGTCTAGTTGCAGTGTGTGGGCTTCTCATTGCAGCAGCTTCCCTTACTGCAGAGCACAGGTTCCAGGGCTCGGGGGCTTCAGTAGTTGCCGCACGTGTAGTCAGTAATTGCAATTCCCAGGCTTTATATAGCACAGGCTCCATAGTTGTTGCACCCCAGCTCAGTTGCTCTGCGGCATGAGGGATCTGGGATCAAGGATTGAACCCGTGTCTTCATTGGCAGATGGATTCTTTATCACTGAGCCACCAGGGAAGTCTCTTAAACATTTTTTAATAGCTGCATAGTGTTCTTCCTTGTAGATGAATCCTGTTTTACTTAACAGTTTTCTTATTTTACCATTATACAGGTTCAAGTTTTCATTTACAAGAAATAATTTGCAGTGTATTTTTATGTATATAACTCTGTATCTGCATTCTCAGTTATTTTAGGAAGGAGTGATTGGAGGTAAATTCCTAGAAGGGAAATTACTAAGTGAGAAGGCATTATTTTTACATTAAAAAATAATGTATTTCTGTTATCAAATCTATCATGTTTATTATTGAACATAAAGAAGTGTAGCTAAATAAAATGAATTAACCATAATATTACCACCCAAAGATAACCATCATTAGTGATTTTCAGACCATTTCTGTAATAGGTAATTGTTTTCCTCAATACCATGCCTCTTTTGCTTGGCTAAAGAACATCTAAATGATTGGTCCATGGGCTTTTAAATATATTTCATACAGGTTCTGAAAATTAGTTTATTGAAATGGCATGCAGGTGTTACTTATTTAAAAATCTGGAATATAAAAGTGATAGCAAGGACATTGGAAAGCTGCTTTTTTTTTCACTGAAAACAATTCTTTGTGTGCTTGGGGGCTTTTATATTTAGGCATAATTTGTAAACTAAGTACTGCCTTAAAATGTAAGTATTTTTAAAGCTTTCCAAATAAAATACAAAATTGCATTTTTAGAGCAAAGGTAGAAACAAGAGAAGAGCATATTACTCCCTGATTGTGGAATTTCTTGAAGAGGATAACTCAATTTTTTAAATACATTTGAGTTTTATATTTTACATTAAAATTTTAAGTCTCCTCTCTGTAATCTTGATATTATTAATCTTGTTCTGTGCGATATTCCAGATGTCAAGAAGCAACTATACTATGTTCAGCAAGAGGAATTGTTACCAAATAACTTAATCACTAATATTTGTAACTAAGTCTATGTATGTTCTTTAATTGTGTGTTGAAATAAAAATTAGATTTTTCATGGAACATATATGTTTTGCTTGAAATTGTTCTCTAGTTTCTTGGCACCCAGACAAGTAAAATTTGCCAAGTTTATTCTGCAAAATATTGTTCAAAATGATCTGTTCTTTGGGAGGGGGGAGGAACAAATGTGGAAAATAAGTTGTATAAATGTTCATATTCTGTAGAAATGCTTACCAGAGTTTAATGCATTCTGCTTTTAATTCCACTGGGAAATTCTGTCTCAGGCAATTAAGAAAACATTTATTTGGAAATAACTGAAACTGGCCTTGATTCCTGGATTCACATGATGATATTTGATTCATGGCCAGTGCTGATGGCAAATTCACTTCCTTGGAACCAAATGGGTTCTGGAGAAGGCGATGGCACCCCACTCCAGTACTCTTGCCTGGAAAATCCCATGGACGGAGCAGCCTGGTGGGCTGCAGTCCATGGGGTCGCTAAGAGTCGGGCACGACTGAGCGACTTCACTTTTGCTTTTCACTTTCATGCATTGGAGAAGGAAATGGCAACCCACTCCAGTGTTCTTGCCTGGAGAATCCCAGAGACAGAGGAGTCTAGTGGGCTGCCGTCTATGGGGTCACACAGAGTCGGATACGACTGAAGCGACTTAGCAGCAGCAGCAGCAGCATCAGTGTAAGTTTGTGTGTTTAAAACGTAGAGGTCTTTTTTCCGAAGTTTGAACATCAGGCAAGTTTTAGGGTTTAGTTTAAATATTTAAGTAATGAGCATTTGGGCCCCCCCTTTTTTAAAAAGTGACTTTTCTCCATCTGTTTCGTATCTCCAAAATGATGTATTTTTGCAGAGCTTGGGAGATCCAAATGTTTGCTTTTTTAGGTGGAAAAAAAAAAATCAGTTGACAAGAGAGATCTTCATTTCAGTCTAATCTATCAAATAGCTTAACATTGTTTAAGAAATACAATTGTATCACCATCTGAAGCAGTGTTCTCATGTTAGATCTCTGTGTAAATTTTACACACAGAAGGGAAGACAGGTGGTGGTAGAACCCAGCTTCTTAGTATAATACTTCATAAAAGCTTTGTAGTATTTGTTTGTGATTTATGAATTAGAGTAGCTAATTTTATAAAATTAGCATAATGGAAAAGAATAGTAGCATTTAGACTATTAAACTATTTTAGGCAGTCATGGTTGCTAGTTTGCTATGCTTTGAGTGTCCTTGAGAAGTGTATTTTATTAATACTGCACTAGTAAAGAACTGTTTCCTTCTAACTAAGCATATGACTAGTTAGATTTCAGGTAAGATTTCAGAAAAGTCATTTGTGCCCTTAAATGTTTTTGTCTCTTACTTTTAAATAGATATAGTCTTACTGTAGAAAATGTAAAGAATATAGTGCACAAAAAAGTACATGTGTAATTCCTCCCTCAGTAGAAATAAATCATTAACATTATGGCATAGTTCCCTCTAGTCTTTCTTTAATGCATTTTTTCCACAGATGACATCACATGGTAGATACACTTAAATAAACTGTATCCTTTTTTCCGCTTATCATTATAGTCTCAACATTTTGCTTCTTATATATAACTTTATTAAACACCTTAACATTTTACTTATTTATTTTTGGCTATGCTGGGTCTTCATTGCTGCACAGGCTTTCTCGATTTGCAGGGAGCAGGGGCTACTGTCTAGTTGCAGTGTGTGGGCTTCTCATTGCAGCAGCTTCCCTTACTGCAGAGCACAGGTTCCAGGGCTCGGGGGCTTCAGTAGTTGCCGCACGTGTAGTCAGTAATTGCAATTCCCAGGCTTTATATAGCACAGGCTCCATAGTTGTTGCACCCCAGCTCAGTTGCTCTGCGGCATGAGGGATCTGGGATCAAGGATTGAACCCGTGTCTTCATTGGCAGATGGATTCTTTATCACTGAGCCACCAGGGAAGTCTCTTAAACATTTTTTAATAGCTGCATAGTGTTCTTCCTTGTAGATGAATCCTGTTTTACTTAACAGTTTTCTTATTTTACCATTATACAGGTTCAAGTTTTCATTTACAAGAAATAATTTGCAGTGTATTTTTATGTATATAACTCTGTATCTGCATTCTCAGTTATTTTAGGAAGGAGTGATTGGAGGTAAATTCCTAGAAGGGAAATTACTAAGTGAGAAGGCATTATTTTTACATTAAAAAATAATGTATTTCTGTTATCAAATCTATCATGTTTATTATTGAACATAAAGAAGTGTAGCTAAATAAAATGAATTAACCATAATATTACCACCCAAAGATAACCATCATTAGTGATTTTCAGACCATTTCTGTAATAGGTAATTGTTTTCCTCAATACCATGCCTCTTTTGCTTGGCTAAAGAACATCTAAATGATTGGTCCATGGGCTTTTAAATATATTTCATACAGGTTCTGAAAATTAGTTTATTGAAATGGCATGCAGGTGTTACTTATTTAAAAATCTGGAATATAAAAGTGATAGCAAGGACATTGGAAAGCTGCTTTTTTTTTCACTGAAAACAATTCTTTGTGTGCTTGGGGGCTTTTATATTTAGGCATAATTTGTAAACTAAGTACTGCCTTAAAATGTAAGTATTTTTAAAGCTTTCCAAATAAAATACAAAATTGCATTTTTAGAGCAAAGGTAGAAACAAGAGAAGAGCATATTACTCCCTGATTGTGGAATTTCTTGAAGAGGATAACTCAATTTTTTAAATACATTTGAGTTTTATATTTTACATTAAAATTTTAAGTCTCCTCTCTGTAATCTTGATATTATTAATCTTGTTCTGTGCGATATTCCAGATGTCAAGAAGCAACTATACTATGTTCAGCAAGAGGAATTGTTACCAAATAACTTAATCACTAATATTTGTAACTAAGTCTATGTATGTTCTTTAATTGTGTGTTGAAATAAAAATTAGATTTTTCATGGAACATATATGTTTTGCTTGAAATTGTTCTCTAGTTTCTTGGCACCCAGACAAGTAAAATTTGCCAAGTTTATTCTGCAAAATATTGTTCAAAATGATCTGTTCTTTGGGAGGGGGGAGGAACAAATGTGGAAAATAAGTTGTATAAATGTTCATATTCTGTAGAAATGCTTACCAGAGTTTAATGCATTCTGCTTTTAATTCCACTGGGAAATTCTGTCTCAGGCAATTAAGAAAACATTTATTTGGAAATAACTGAAACTGGCCTTGATTCCTGGATTCACATGATGATATTTGATTCATGGCCAGTGCTGATGGCAAATTCACTTCCTTGGAACCAAATGGGTTCCAGAAATTCATTAAGATTTCTTTCTTTCTTCTTTAATGTACCTCTTCTACCTTCCACCTCCATATATTTGAAATATGTTATTTAGGTAAAAGTTCTTTATACAGGACATTTGTGGACAATGCTTTCCCGCCCTTCAAAGAGAAATAGCCCATATATCCAGTTTGAGATAATTACAAGAATGAAAGACAGTTACATTTGGGAATTTCATCAGAAACTTTTCATTTTAAAAATACTTTAAACAGGTTAAGAGATGAATCTTGGATGAATTAAACTGAAAATTGATGGTAAAATTAATTTTTTCATTTTCAAAGTAAACATAGTATTTGTGTGTTTTTCCCCAATTACAAAATATATGCATGTTCTTTGTAGACATTGTTGAAAAACTTGAAGAAGAAAATAAAAACATTTTAATTCCACCATCAGACCAAGAGACAGCCACTTAATATCTGGTTCCTATCCTCTTAGCTGTTCACACATATTTTATATGTATGTAATAAAATTGATGTCACCTATAGATAAAATCTGTGTTTTTTACTTAGTATGTTTGTTAACATTTCCCTAAGTTTACAGAAATGTCTAAAGCATGGTTAAACAGTATCCTTGAATTTGACCGTCTATATTTTATTTTAATAAATTCCTGTTATTGAACATTTAGATCATTTCTCTCTCTTGCTGTTTCTCTTTCTAAAATAGTATTTCAGAGAATAATCATGTTATATACATCTTTGTGCATCTATCTGATTATTTCCTTAGAATAATTCCATAGCAGTGGAATTCTTGGGTCAAGGAGTATGTGCTTATTACAAGTCAAATCTTAAATTGGAAAAAAAGTTAAATTTATTTATTCTTAAAGGTTAACTGGAGAACTCCATTTGCTACTGACTTTTACTGAAGCGACTTAGCAGTTAGCAGTTTACTGTTTTCAGAAACCATTTCATTGTAGACCACTCAATCACAGTCACTATTCAGTCAAATGATAGGCTGGTATGTTCAGATTCTACCTGTGATTTGATGTGTGAACTTTAAAAGTGTGTTTATGTTTTAATTTCAAAGGTCTCACTATATGGTAAGGATTTTGTTACTTGGTATTTCAGAAGGACAATGTATAATTAATGTATTAGTAGTAAATAACACTGAAGCAGATGTTACCTGAGACGGCAAACATTTATTAATGCCTTCTGATTTTTCGTTAGAAGGATAGCTTTATTGTATAACTTCTTTGTAAAGTCCCCCAAAACCAGTTTTGTTTGTGGTTTCTTTAAGTGCAAGAAATTAATATATCTTTTATGAGAAGTGAAATAATTTTTTAAAAGTATCAGAAAGTGAACTCTTACCATTAAATTACATTTTGAAAAATGTAAAAAATCCCTTTTATTCATCAGCTGAACACCATTTCATTTCTGATCTTATATTTAATCCTTTGTCTTCTTGCAAATTTGTATTTTACATACTTGTTACTTTTAAAGTTTTTTTAACTTAATCTTGTTGGAAACATTTTTATTCATAGTTAAAATTTAAATCTTTTTAAATAATATAGCCATTTATATATGGATGATTTTTAAGGTTCTTGGTAAAGACTGCCAGATTACCTTCCAGAAAAATTATAATCCATTTTATATTCCTACTAGCAATACATATGTGTGTGTGTATATATATATATAGCCATCTCATTGAACTTCAGCTCACAAGGGTGCTCACTTTTTCATCTTTATGAATAAGTGAAAAATATTTTTTGAGATTTTGTTGACATGTCACATTATGTTAGGTATATATACATTTTCCTATCTATGAGATTGAATATCCAGTGTTGCTGTTTTACATGAGATTTAGTTGATAGTAATTATCCTAGTTTCCAGAGTTATATAGAAAACTTTCCTTTTGTATTCCAACAGAAGCAATACTAATTTTTTTATTGCTGTATAAATTCATTGAAGGTTTTTTAAAAAAAATTTTCATGCATAATTAAGAATTAGTGCTCAGTTGCTCAGTCATGTCCAGCTCTATGCGACCCCATGTTCTATAGCCCAGCAGGCTCCTCAGTCATATCCTACCCTTTGTGACCCCATGAACTGCAGCATACCAAGCTTCCCTGTCCTTCACTATCTCCCAGAGTTTGCTCAAACTCATGTCCATTGAGTTGATGATGCCATCCAAACATCTCATCCTCTGTCACCTCCTTCTCCTGCCCTCAGTCTTCCCCAGAATTGGGGTCTTTTCCAAAGAATACTGGAGTGGTTGCCATTTCTTTCTTCAAGGGATCTTCCTGACCCAAGGATCGAATCTGTGTCTCCTGCATTGCAGGCAGATTCTTTACTGCTGAGCCACTGGGGAAGCCCCAGTTTAGATGAGCAACAACAAAGAAAAGATACTTTGATTTTTAGAGTTCTTGCATGACTTTGTTGTGACCATGCAGATTTTGTCCTTGGTACTGTGTTTGGAACTAAGTAGAGAAGGGATGCAGAGAGGAAGTTCCCAGGAATCTAAGTTCATAGCTACCTTTAAAATGACCTAGTGGAGCACAACTCTTTTGTAAATTCCTCAAACAACATTGGGGAAATCCTCAAATGCAGATTTTTTTGTTTGTTTGTTCATAAAATTTGTTTTCCAAAATGTCTTCCCCCTTTTCTCATAGACCTATTAAGTTCTCTGAAGGTAGGAATCAGATCTTGTTCATTTTTGTATCCTAGGCATAATTCCAGGCATACAGCAGGTGCTCAATAAATGTGTGACTAATATGCTCAATGAATAGTGAAAAGATGGAACTTGAAGTTAGAAGGCGGCCTGTGACTTTTCTTCCCCATTAATTCACTTGAGCTTTAAGACCTTTGTAGATTATGTAGTATCTTTTCAACCTCGGTTTCATCAGCTCATCAGTGTACTGCTTGTTCCATTTACTTCAAAAAATTGAGAAATAAATGAAATAAAATTTATCTTATCTCTCAAGATTCCAAAAGAGTGTCAAAGAGGAGATATCTTTTGGTGATACTTTAATTGTAATTTAGTATTTAAACTTTTTCTTGAACATTAAATATGATGATCAAGA
>SJYT01020240.1:132094-168951 GCA_006410635.1 Cephalophus harveyi | reverse complement strand
TCTTTTTCTTGAACATTAAATATGAAGAACAAGATGTTATATATAATAAATTTCTTATGACAGTAATCATGCTAAAATTTTTTAAAACGTTATTCCTTTCTATTTATTATTCTTTTTCTATTTAGTAGATATTTTTGACCCACTTCATTATAAAAGTTTTTTGTTTGGGAGGGACTACTGATCCCTAGATGCACTCCAAAAATTGTAGGGCAAGACATTTTCTTCAAAATATGCATGTCTGTAAACCTCCATCTTACCTTCCTAAGGAATATTGAGGATATTAAAATATACACCTACCCTTTTATCTGACAGCTTTTACCCAAAGTTACCTAGAATAACTGATAATACTGTATTCTGTCATACTCTTAATTAGGTGAAGGGGGTCCAATAATGTTCCTAATAGTAAATACAGTATTAATCAGTCACTCATCTAGCAGTCTTACTAGAATATTCTAGTATATTTTGATCAGAAATATTTCTAGAATATTTTCTAGAATATTTTGATCATGGGAATAAATAAAATACCACCAAACATAATGCTGCTGCTGCTACTAAGTCTCTTCAGTCGTGTCCAGCTCTGTGCGACCCCATAGACGGTAGCCCACGGAGGCTCTGCTCTCCCTGGGATTCTCCAGGCAAGAACACTGGAGTGGGTTGCCATTTCCTTCTCCAATGCATGAAAGTGAAAAGTCAAAGTGAGGTTGCTCGGTTGTGTCCGACTCTTTGCAACCCCATGGACTGCAGCCTACCAGGCTCCTCTGTCCATGGGATTTTCCAGGCAAGAGTACTGGAGTGGGGTGCCATTGCCTTCTCTGCCAAACATAATGAAACTGTCACAAAACCTGCAAACTTTACTGCCTAAAGAAGGAGCTACCACCTTTCTTCTTAGGCAATAAATTTAATTTTAGTTAAGTTGCTCAGTCGTGTCCGACTCTTTGCGACCCCATGGACTGTAGCCCACCAGGCTCCTCCATCTATGGGATTCTCCAGGCAAGAATACTGGAGTGGGTTGCCATTTCCTTCTCCAGGGGATCTTCCTGACCCAGGGATCAAACCCAGGTCTCCCGCATTAGAGGCAGATACTTTAACCTCTGAGCCATTTTACCCATTATATTTAGTAATCTGACTTCCCTTGGGAAGCTTGAGTTCTATGAGTTACAGTTAATTCAAATTAGGCAACAAGCTATGGACAGCAAAATAGAAATAGAGAACGGTAAGAAACATTACAGTAGGACTTTAACAGCACAGGACAGAGAGCTGTAAGGGAAGGAGAAAGAATTAATTGTATTAACAGGAGTCTAAGGGAATTAAAAACCAAGATAATCACGATGATCACTCACCTAGAGCCAGACATCCTGGATATTAAGTGGGCCTTAGAAAGCATCACTACTGCCTCTTGATGAAAGTGAAAGAGGAGAGTGAAAAAGTTGACTTAAAGCTCAGCATTCAGAAAACGAAGATCATGGCATCTGGTCCCATCACTTCATGGGAAATAGATGGGGAAACAGTGTCAGACTTTTTTGGGGGGAGGGCCTCCAAAATCACTGCAGATGGTGATTGCGGCCATGAAATTAAAAGACTCCTTGGAAGAAAAGTTATGACCAACCTAGATAGCATATTCAAAAGCAGAGACATTACTTTGGCAACAAAGGTCCGTCTAGTCAAGGCTATGGTTTTTCCAGTAGTCATGTATGGATGTGAGAGTTGGACTGTGAAGAAAGCTGAGTGCTGAAGAATTGAGGCTTTTGAATTGTGGTGTTGGAGAAGACTCTTGAGAGTCCCTTGGACTGCAAGGAGATCCAACCAGTCCGTTCTCAAGGAGATCAGTCCTGGGTGTTCTTTGGAAGGACTGATGCTAAAGCTGAAACTCCAGTACTTTGGCCACCTCATGTGAAGAGTTGACTCACTGGAAAAGACTCTGATGCTGGGAGGGATTGGGGGCAGGAGCAGAAGGGGACGACAGAGGATGAGACAGCTGGATGGCATCACCAACTCAATGGACATGAGTTTGTGTGAACTCCGGGAGTTGGTGATGGACAGGGAGGCCTGGTGGGCTGCAGTTCATGGGGTCTCAAGGAGTCAGACACGACTGAGAGACTGAGCTGAACTGAACTGGACTGTAGCCTACCAGGCTCATCTGTCCATGGGATTTTCCAGGCAAGAATACTGGAGTGGGTTGCCATTTCCTTCTCCAGGAGAGCTTCATGACCCAGGAATTGAACCTGGGTCTCCTGCCTTGTGGGCAGACACTTTACTGTCTGAGCCACCAAGGAATCAGCCTGGTGAATTCAAATCAGTGAATTGACAAGTTGAGTCCGATTATCTTGGTTACTTTTTAGGAGTATTGAACTATAAATGTTATGGCAATAAAATGGGTGTTGTGCTGCGTCACTTCAGTTGTGTGCAACTCTATGTGATTCTCTGGACTGTAGCCCACCGAGCTTCTCTGTCCTTGGGATTCTCCAGGCAAGGTTCCGATTATCTTGGTTACTTTTTAGGAGTATTGAACTATAAATGTTATGGCAATAAAATGGGTGTTGTGCTGCGTCACTTCAGTTGTGTGCAACTCTATGTGATTCTCTGGACTGTAGCCCACCGAGCTTCTCTGTACTTGGGATTCTCCAGGCAAGGATACTGGAGTGGGTTGCCATACCCTCCTCCAGGGAATCTTCCTGACCCAGGGATTGAATCCACAGCTCTTATGTCTCCTGCATTGGCAGGCAGGTTCTTTACCACTAGCGCCACCTGGGAAACCAGCAATACAAGAATTGATACTAAAAATTATCCTGAAACAACAACATAAAACCTGAATTATGTTCAGAATGCTTTTGGGTAGAATGTGAAGTACGTTTCAGAATTTCTTCAGAACTTAACTGTAATTAAGTTTGGGTGGTTCTCAATTATCTGAAGGTTTTATTTAAGTCAGAATGACTTATTTCCTAACTAAATGCCTACTGAATTAAAAAAAAATAAATTATTTTTGGTTCCATGAAAAAAACTGCACAGTTGTTTTATGACTGCCTAGTTATTCACCTTCAGATGCATCGCCTTCAAATTATTCTGCCTAGCTATGACAGGAAGAGGCCATGTTTTTTGAAAATCAGATTCCTTTAAGTAAAAATTTCATATAATTACTAACATTTGAAGTTTTGCACTTGATTTTTAAAACAAAATTTAATCCAGTTGGCATTTTTCAAGTAGTTGGATTTTAATTATTTATACTTTTTTTTTTTTTCCCCCAGAAAAGTAAATCTGTATGCTTTGGAACCTGTCCTTTGCTTTTCTAGACAAATTGTATTTCAGTTATCCTAGAAACTATCTTCTATTTGGTTGATGATTTGTTTATAGGTACTTTGCAATGAGATGACAACTTGTTGAAATTGCTGAGACTTTATTTCTTCAGTTTTTAAATGGAGTAAGGAGTTAACAGTTGTAGCAAAAGAGAATTATGTTTTATTAAAGTAAAACTTTAAAGGTTTATTATTCTTCATAACACATTAAAATAAAGCTTTAAAGGGTTATTCATCATACCACATTAAAAACACTCCCAAACAAACTCTGCCACAGCGCGTTAATACATGGCAGATGTTTGAGACATAATAAGATGCATGAATGAGCATTGAATTTAAGCTTGTTATCATCATTGTCATGGGGACCTACGTACTGGTAGAGTCTTAGATGTCATTTATTTAAAAAATTTATAACTGGAAAATGTTAACCATTTTATACTAATTGTATTTATTTGTGTCTGGGATGCAGGTGGCAATCAAAATAATAGATAAATCTCAGCTGGATGAAGTGAACCTTGAGAAAATCTATCGAGAAGTCAAAATAATGAAACTGTTAGACCACCCTCACATAATCAAGCTTTATCAGGTATGACTTAACTTTATACTTCTCCATGCTTCTCACATTCAGTACTCTATTTTACATCGTCATTTTTCTCTTTTATGTTAGTTTTTTCAGTCTCTAAAAAGATAATTATATGCTTTTATTAATATGAATGCTTCCGTTTCTCTATATTTAAAAATTAGGAAATAAAAACTACTACCAGCTTAACTTTAAGTTGTTTCTCAGACTGTAAGTTGTTTACTCTCAAAGTTTGTAGTTGTGCATTTATGATAATCCACTTAAACCTGCTGGGTTTTGGTGGTGGGTGGTTTAATGGATACAACAGTTTTGCTTATTTAAAAAATAATGCTGTTTATGTTATATAAACTACAAAAGCTAAAACAGACTATTACTTTAGTGACATACATTATAATACCTAAAGTCAAGTCTTTATTTAAGGGAGGGTTCTTTTATCAGGTAAAGCAAATGATTCATTAAAAATAAATAATAACCTTATTAAGGTATAATTTTCATAAAATAAACTGCATGAGTTTCAAGTGTAAGCCATGTTTTTTAAAAGGAAGATTTTTCTCAGATTTCTAAAGAGTAATTTATGTTTAAGAATGGTAATGTAATACAAAGCGTTTTATATTTCTATTCATTAATATTTAGAATTTTTATATTAGAAAACTATTTTTAAGCTAAAATATTATAGGGTGCTTGCTAGTCTATGACTTTGCTCTCCAGAGTGCAGTGTGTGACCTTAGAGATGCGCTGTGCTCAGCCTATACTTGCTGTGGGAGCTGATTGTCAAATTTTCAGAAATTTTGTGAGTCAGTTAACATGCTAACAGCTCAAAATCAGTGATGGTAGGAGTATTTTTACACTGCAGAAATTGGTTTAAAAGTCAGAGCCTTTTTCTTCCTTAGTGAGCTAGAGCTAGCACGCTTTTGTATGCATACACGCTAAGTCACTTCAGTCACGTCCGACTCTGTGTGACCCTATGGGCTGTAGCCCGCCAGACTCCCCTGTCCGACTCTGTGTGACCCTATGGGCTGTAGCCCGCCAGACTCCCCTGTCCGTGGGATTCTCCAAGCAAGAGTACTGAGTAGGTTGCCGTGCCCTCCTCCAGGGGATCTTTCTGACCCAGGGATCGAACCCACGTCTCTTACGTCTGCATTGGCAGGTGTGTTCTTTACCACTAGTGCCCCCTGGGAAGTCCAGAACACTACTCTGTGCACTCAGATTGGTTAGCACAAGTGGCCCTCGGGATATAGTAAAAAAAAAATTAGAACTTCCAATTCTGTTTATCTTTTTTATTTATCTTCTGGTGTTCGTTTTATAATGTATGTATTTTTAAAATGGCACAAGTATACAGTTTGTGTCTCTGCTTGTATATATTCGTAAATACATCTACATATGTGTGTATGTATACATTTACATGTATACATACATATACATACATATTTGGCTTTATTGAGAGAGATTTTTAGTTTAAACCTTGTGGAGACTGTTGAAGAGCACTTCCATTAGCTGAGAATCAGAGACTATGGTGTATGTGCCACTCAAAACAATTTCTAAGGTTCTAAAACTGCGGAGGGCCTCTTAGATCAAATTTGTATCAGAGTACTTCTCCCTTTAAGCTTTTTTTTTTTCCCTAAAGAGGATGCTTGTAATAAACTAATCACATGCTTAAAAGTCTGATGAACCATAGCCCAAACTGAGGTTAAAACTACCATGATTCTTCAACTATACTTCAGTTAGTAAACAAAGCAAACAAACCAAAAGCTGCCATGATTCACATGATAATTCTGTGCTTATTTGAACTCCAGTAATCAGTTACATTGACTTACTGTTTGACTTGTTTAGACCCAAATTGTAGGTAGCCCTTAGTTTTCTAGCATGTTTTAGAACAGTCTTAAATCTGAATGTTAGAGCAAAATTGGTTTTTAGCCTTTCAGTAGATAGTAGTTAAATATTACATTTACTAGCATGTGCCAGTATGTATGTTCCTTTCTAGATTTAGAAAAACTAATTTAAATAAAAATGTATTGCAGTGGAACTGTGGAAGAAGATTTTGAACAATGTTTTAAAATAACAGTACTTTGTAAAAATGTGTAAGTGTAGTAAGAGGATTACCACACTGTGACAGATTAGCTAGGTTACAGGCCAGGTTAACAGCTCTATTATTCATTTCTTAATCAGAATCTACCATATAGCACAGCTAGAACAGTCAGTGAGGAGGTTAAAAAGTTGTTTTTCAAAACTCCTATTACCTATATCAGTATTTTTCAAACTTGAATAAGAATGGTAGTCACCTGAAGGTGTGGTGAAAGTATAAATCTGTGTCAGCAGGTCTGGCATGGGGTCTGAGAGTTTACTCTTTTAACAGGCGTCTGGGGCAGTGCTGCTGCTGCTGGTTGTAAACCACGTTTGGAAGACACACAATCTAGAGTTTTCACAAAAGTATTAGGATAAGGATATTGTCAGTCTTAGAAACATCATCAGCTTCTGACTCGTCCATAACTTGACACTTTTATTAGTTGTTTTATTTTAGGTAATTCCATAGAGGGCTTGCCTGGTAGCTCAGTAGTAAAGAATCCACCTGCCAATGCAGAAGACGCAGGTTCAGTCTGTGGGTCAGGAAGATCCCCTAGATAAGGAAATGGCAACCCATTCCATTATTCTTGCCTGGAAAATCCTATGGACAGAGTAGCCTGGCGAGCTACAGTTCATGGAGTCGCAAAGTAGGACATGATTTAGTGACTAAACAACAATTTCACAGAATGTTGTAGTAAATAGCAATCTTTTCCTGTCAAACTAATATGGAATTACTTATCAATAGGTAATGGAGACCAAAAGCATGTTGTACCTTGTGACAGAATATGCCAAAAATGGAGAAATTTTTGGTAAGCACATTTCTTTCAATATTTTAATTTGAAAAATGTCAGTAAGCTTTTTGAATAGAGTATTTTCTATTAATTCTCCTGCTTGCTTAAAAGTTGCTAATGTGAATTAGAAATTTTAAATTATTATAATAAAATATACAGTAAGCTAAAAATATAGAATATAATTTGTTCTCTTATATTTATGCTATTAAAGCTATTGCTTAATTCTCTCATCTGTGTTAAAGAGATTGGAAAATCAAAGTTGAGGGAAACTTTCAGTCATACTGCAAAGGAGATTCTTTTAATCTTCCTTTTTACTTTCTTTGCAGGGTAAAAGATAAGTCAACAAATATTTATTGAGCTTGTACTATGTCTCAGACATTGTACTAGGTGTAGGGGATACAGTGGTGACCTAAATAACAGTCCCTTCTGTTGTGGATTTTATGATTTAGTAAGCTGTTAACTTTAGCTGTAGATCTCTGAGAAGTCACTAAACCTCTCTGGGACTCACAGTTTCTTTATTTCTTAATAAAAAATATTTGATTAGTTTGTTTATATAATCCATTCTAACTCTTAAAAATTATAACTGTTTTATTGGTTCTAGCGTTCATCTATTTTATTGTTACTTTATGGAGTAAGAACACCATAAATAGTCTAAATATTTTGTTTTTTAACCTAAGTCTAAAATTGTTTTTGAAACAGCTTTATTGAGGACTTCACATACAATAAATTGTGTGTACTTAATGTGAACAGTTTAATAAGTTTTCAGACACTTGTGTGAAAGAAACCATCGCCACCATCAAGATAACCATCACTTCCCAAAGTTTCTTCGTAACCCTTTGTAATCTCTCTTGCCCCACTTCACCACTAGGCAAGCACTGATGTGTTTTCTGTCAGTATAGATTATTTCTTCTGCAGTTTAAAGGTACTCATGTAGTCTGTACCTTTTCTTCATCTGGCTGCTTTCTCTCAGTATAATTATTTTAAGATCCTTCCATTTAGTTGGACGTATCAGCATATCATTTCATTTTATTATAGGCTGTATATAATTTTGTAAATATACCCCGGGTTGCTTATCCATTTGTGTGTGGATGGACATTTCAGTTGGCTTCAGTTTTTGGCTACTACACATGAATTGCTGTGAACATTCATGTGTAAGTCTTTAACTTAGAGACTACCTTCAAATAATATTCACCACTTAACATATAGTTCGGAGAAGGCAATGGCACCCCACTCCAGTACTCTTGCCTGGAAAATCCCATGGATGGAGGAGCCTGGTAGGCTGCAGTCCATGGGGTCTCTGAGTCAGACTGAGCGACTTCACTTTTACTTTTCGCTTTCATGCATTGGAGAAGGAAACGGCAACCCACTCCAGTGTTCTTGCCTGGAGAATCCCGGGGATGGCGGAGCCCAATGGGCTGCCGTCTGTGGGGTCGCACAGAGTCGGACACGACTGAAGCGACTTAGCAGCAGCAGCAGCAGCAGCAACATATAGTATGCTCAGTCACTCAGTCCTGTCCAACTCTTTGTGACCTCATGGACTGTAGTCTGTCAGGCTCCTGTGTTGATGAGATTTTCCAGGCAAGAATACTGGAGTGGTTTGCCGTTTCCTCCTCCAGGGGTTGAACCCACATCCCTTGCATCTCCTGCATTGGCAGACAGGTTCTTTACCACTAGCGACAACCGTAAAATAATATACTTCTTTTTAAATTAGTTAATTAACTTGGCTGTGTCAGGTCTTTGTTGCGGCACCTGAGATCTTCATTGTGTCATGTGGGCATGTGGGCTCAGGAGTTGTGCACACAAACTTAGTTGTCCCATGGCAGGTGGAATCTTAGTTGGACCAGGGATCGAAGCCATACCCCCTGCATTGCAAGGCAAGTTCTTAATCACCAGATCACCAGAGAAGTCCTTGGTGATATACTTCTGTTTAGCGCCTCCTTGCCTTTATTGTCTTGTCATACATTTTATTTATACCTGTTTTATGAAACACAAAATGCAGTGTCGTTGTTTTTGTTTAAAAAGTTAATTATGTTTTAAAGAGATTTCATTATTTTTAAAACTCATGCATTTACTAGTGGAGTTCCCATTGACACATCCCTATATGTGGATGCATGTTTTCTCATCTTTATTCTTTTATTTGGATACATACTTTTATCTGGCATCATTTTTCTTCTGCCTGAAGGACTTCATTTAGCATTTCTTACAGAACAGATCTGTTGATGATGAAATCTTTCAGCTTTTGTGTATCTAAAATAATCCTTATTTTGTCTATTTTTAAATGATACTTGTATTGGATATGTAATTCTAGGTTGACTTTTTTCCTTCAGTGCTTTAAAGATGTTGCTCCACTGTCTTCTCTTTTGCATTATTTCTGACAAGAAATCTGCTGTCATCTTTTTCCTTTATATCTCGTACATAAAGTGCCCTTTTTTCCCTGGCTGCTCCTAAGATTTTCTGTTTATCACTCTTTTTTAACAGTTTGATTATGATGTGCCTTTGTATGGTTTTCTTCATGATTCTTAGGTTTGCTGTTTGTTGCTTCTTAAATTTGTGATTGTTTTCATGAAATTCAGAAAAATTTCAGCCATTATTCTTCTGGCCTTTTCTTCAGAGACTCCACTTACACATATATTAGGCTCTTTGAACTCCTCCCACTGCTCCCTAATTCTAATTTAGAAAATTCCTCTTTCTCTCTGCATTTCATTTTGGATAGCTATTATTATTTCTGTGTCTTCAAGTTATTTAAATTCTTTAGCTATTTGTTTCAACTAGAAGCTTCTTAACTGATGTTTTAGTAGAATTGTGTGGGCTTGAAGCCAAAAAAGTCTAGTTTACAATGCTGGCTACCCCATGTTAATTGTCTTTCAAGAAATCTTTATTGAAAACTAACTGTATACCACAGACTCTTCTGTGTGGGAAGAATTCCCCAATAAGAAAAACAGACAAAAATTCCTTATCTCAGGAACCTTAGGTTTTATTGTGGGAGAGACAATATGCAAAATAAGTAAATTGTATATAGTATACCAGGTGGTAGTACATGCTATAAAAATAAGAAGGAAAGGAAGGGGACATGTGGAGTGGGAGAATTGTTTGTGGTATGACATAGAGTCGTCAGGAAAGGCCTTGCTGACGTTTGAGCCAAGACTTGAAAGCAGAGTCATGTAGATGTAGGGAAATGAGAGTGATCCCAGTAGAAGAAAGAATAAATGCAAAGGTACTGAGGCAGCAGTGTGCTTGGTGTGTTCAAGGAGTAGCAGGGAGGTCAATGCAACTGGAAAGAAGCAAGCAAGAGGGAAGAGCCAGCAAGGAGGAACAGTAGAAAGGTCAGACAAGATCAGAAAGGTAGAGGTGAGGCAGCAGTGGGGCAGATTTGGGGGCTTTGCAGACCATGTAAGGAATGTGATTCTTACCTTCAACAAAATTAGAGAACCATTAGAGAGGTATTTGAGCAAAGAAGTGACTGCATCTAATCTATATATATATGCACACACACACATATATATATATATATTTTTATGCTGCATCCCAGAGCTTATGGGCCAACAAAGATCTGTATAGTCAAAGCTATGGTTTTTCCAGTGGTCATGTATGGATGTGAGAGTTGGACTATACAGAAAGCTGAGTGCCAAAGAATTGATGCTTTTGAACTGTGATGTTGGAGAAGACTCTTGAGAGTCCCTTGGACTGCAGGGAGATCCAACCAGTCCATTCTAAAGGAGATCAGCCCTGGGTGTTCTTTGGAAGGAATGATGCTAAAGCTGAAGCTCCATTACTATGGCTACCTGGTGCAAAGAGCTGACTCATTTGAAAAGACCTGATGCTGGGAAAGATTGAGGGCAGGAGGAGAAGGGGACCACAGAGGATGAGATGGTTGGGTGGCATCACCGACTCAATGGACATGAGTTTGAGCAAGCTTTGGGAGATGGTGAAGGACAGGGAAGTCTGGTGTGCTGCAGTCTCAAAGAATCAGACATGACTGAGCAACTGAACAGCAACAACAAGAGCTTGTGGGATCTAGTTCCCTAACCAGGTATCAAACCCATGCCCCCTCGTTGGAAGCACATAGTCTTAGCCACTGGACCACCATGGAAGTCCCTAAGTTAATATTTTTAAAGCATCACTGGCTGCGATGAATAGATAGTAGTGAGCAATAGATAATAGTGAGCAAGGATGGAAATGGGAGCCCAGGTAGGAGAGATAATGATGGCTCAGACCAGGGTAGCAAAAGTGCACATGGTGCTAAGTATGCTAATGGTATGTTTTGGATGAGTAGAATCAGTAGGCTTTCTTGACAGATGAAAACCACCTAAATATTGAACATTAGGAAAGAGACCATTGTCTCACCCTGAGGCAGTCAAACGTTAAAAACTTGGAAGAACCAGCAAAGAAGAAGAGAAGAAAACCAAGAGAATGCAGTGTCCTGGAAACCAACCCATGAAGAAAGTGTTTTCAGAAGGACAGGGTGAGCATCTGTATCAGATGCTGCTGGTAGTCAAGAAGGATGAGGAGCGACATTTAACCATTGTATCTGGCCCTTGGTAAGAGCAATTTTGGTGGAGTGAATTGGCCAAAGCTATATTGAAAAGCAAATGAGAGAAGAAAACCGGAGAGAGCCAAATACATAGCTCTTCAAAGGATTTCTTCTTCACAAAGAGAGGGGAAAAAAAGGGGGGTAAGGTAGTTGAGAAGGGCAGTGGGGTCAGGGGAAGGCCTTTGAAGTCTGTACTCATTGGAATATTTTTTCAAGCTTCAGGCTGCAGTTTTATCGATAAACTAGAGAGAAATGGCTATTATGTGTTAGATATCATTTTTATGAAAATAGAAAATTCTCAAGTTACTCCTTCTTGCTAAGACCTTTGATGATTAAAGTTGGGTCACATTGTTTTATATAAATTGAAGCATAATTTTGAGATTTTTAATATAAAAAGTTTATTTTGAATGTAAAATGGCCAGAGTAAGTACGGAAGGTAAGACACACTAAGCTGTATAGATTTAAGTAGTTGCAAGCAAAGCCAGTTTCTGATGTGGTAACCACAGGACAGTAAAATAGAAGTGAGAAGATGAAGTCCATAGAATATTAATCAAGTAGTGAAAATGTATATATAACATTCCAAGTAGATTCTGAGCTGAAAATCTTTTCAGTCTGTTTTAGATGACACAAATGTAATGTTCAACTATGTACTAAAAACTATATGTTAAAATCTATTGTTCATGTTTATAATATTGAGGTTACTCTTTACAAATACCTTTAGTGCCTCCTCTGTGCCGGAGGGCATTGTGGGTTTTTTTTTCCTTTTTTGGGGGTGTTGATGGGTCTTCATTGGGGCCTATAGGCTTTCCCTAGTTGTGGGACATGGGCTTAGTTGTCCTGCAGTTATGTGGGATCTTAGTTGCATGACCAGAAATTGAACCCACGTCCTTTGCATTGGAAGGTAAATTCTAACCACTGTACCACCAGGGAAGTCCCTGTGTCCTCCCCCCATCACATACCTTTTTTTTCCCCCATTCCCTTAGTTTAGGTTACCAGCAAGTCATACTTTGTGTTCTTAGAAAATAACTTGAAAATTAAATCCTCTTTTCCACAGTCATCACATTTATCTAGACTTTCATCACCTCATCTCAATTATGAAAACCTTATATTTTACCACCCTTTATTTCTTTTCCAGTCAAGTACATTTCTGATATATTTCCTATTTAATCTTCCCCAACTATTATTTTTATTATATTACCACTGTGTTCATTAACCTTTACTTAACTTCTTATTACTTATTGGATAAAATTCAGACTTCAGTCTGCAAATAGGGTGCTCCACTAAGTAAATGAATGTGCCCAATTATTCCTTACATAGGTCCACAGATGATCCTTAGTTATGGATAACCAGTTGCCTCAGTTAATAATTAGTCTTCCTTCTTCCCTCTCTCCCTTCTTCAATCTCTTTCTTTCCATCTTTCTTGGTCTGTATCTTTCTATCTTACAAGTTTTTATTTTTACAAAAGTTAAACATGTACTTGGGTAAGTTAAATAATTCTGCCAGATTTGTTACCAAAAAATGCCAGTTTCCCATCCTCTTCCCCACCCCTATTTCCCTTTCACAGGGGCTGCCACTTGCACTTCTTTCAGCTGATTAATTCAGATTTGCTTCCATTTTCCTAAGTAATATGATTATATTGCAGCTTCTGGCTTTTTCTGTTTAAGGCACAGTTTTTTGAATACTTCTTGAATTCTTTACCTACTCCTATAAGTAAGTAACATATGTTAGAGAGGTGTGTAGGGTCAGTTGTGAAAAACCTTGAGTGTTTTGATAAAGGCTTAGGATGATTTGTTAGAGTGGGCATCTGTGAGCCAAAAGGTGATGATGAGCCAAAAGGTAATTATCTGTGTGAGGACTTGGTTAGGAAGATAAATCCAACAAGGGTATGTAGTGTGAAGTAAAGGAGGAAAGAAGCGATTTAGGAGATTATTTTATTGTCTAGAGATAGGAGACTGAATGCCTAGATTAAGATGTTAATTGTCAGATTCTTATATGCAGAACTTATATGCAGAGTACATCATGCGAAATGCCGGGCTGGATGAAGCACAAATTGGAATCAAGATTGCTAGGAGAAATATCAATAATNTGTTTACCGAATAGAATGAATATTTGTGAAAATGCAAAAAACAAGGTTGAGTGAGCAAGGTCAAAGGGGATTTACAATTAAATGCTCCTGGTAGAAGCACAAGCTGGAATCAAGATTGCCAGGAGAAATATCAATAACCTCAGATATGCATATGACACCATCCTTATGGCAGAAATTGAAGAAAAACTAAAGAGCCTCTCGATGAAAGTGAAAGAGGAGAGTGAAAAAGTTGGCTTAAAGCTCAACATTCAGAAAACTAAGATCATGGCATCTAGTCCCATCCCTTCATGGCAAATAGATGGGGAAACGGTGGAAGCAGTGGCAGACTTTATTTTGGGGGACTCCAAAATCACTGCAGACTGCAGCCATGAAATTAAAAGATGCTTGCTCCTTGGGAAAAAAGTTATGACCAACCTAGATAGCATATTAAAAAGCAGACATTACTCTGCCAACAAAGGTCTGTCTAGTCAAAGCTATGGTTTTTCCAGTAGTTATGTATGGATGTGAGAGTTATACTATAAAGAAAGCTGAGCGCTGAAGAATTGATGCTTTTGAACTGTGGTGTTGGAGAAGACTCTTTAGAGTCCTTGGACTGCAAGGAGATCCAACCAATCAATCCTAAAGAAAATCAGTTCTGAATATTCATTGGAAGGACTGATGCTGAAGCTGAAGCTCCAATACTTTGGCCACCTGATGCAAAAAACTGACTCATTTGAAAAGACCCTGATGCTGGGAAAGATTGAAGGCAGGAGGAGAAGAGGACAACAAAGGTTGAGGTAGTTGGATGGCATCACCGACTTGATGGACTTGAGTGTAATGGACAGGGAAGCCTGGCATGCTGCAGTTCATGGGGTCACAAAGAGTTGGACATGACTGAGCGACTGAACTGAACTGAACTGAACTGTCAGATTCTTGAGAAGAGATTTTAGGCAAGAGATATTTCCTAAATAACAGTGTTTAAAGTACTTTATATGATTTATTTATTTATGCCTCACAAAAACCTTTTAGAATAAGATAGGCACTGAAAGATTCACTAATTTTTCCAAAGTCACACAGCAAATATGTGGGAAAGTCTGAATTTGAACCATGCAGTTCCTGAGTCTGTACGTTAATAATTATAATCTGTCAGTTCACAAGAGAGGAAAATAGAGTTAATGATTTAAAGCAGATATAATTGAAGAATATTTGTGATGTGGATGACAGCAACAGAGAGACCTGGTTCCCAACTAGAAAATTACAAATTAGATTTTAAATGTGCTGTCAGAGATAACATCAGGACATCTAGTTTGATGTGAGCTGTTGGCAGTTGAAGATACAGAAGCAAATGACATTCAAAAGAGAACTTAAATTCAACAGAAAAAAGACAAACAACCCAATTAACAATGCGCAAAAGACTAAAACCAAGCACTTCACAGAAAAAGATATATTAATGGTCAATAAGCACATGAAAAATTTCTCAACATAATTAGTCACCAGAGAAATGCAAATTAAAAGTCACAGTGAGATAACATTACATATCAACTAGAATATGTTACATTTTAAAGATTATAGTAAATGTTAGTGAGAATCAGTTCAATTCAGTTCAGTCCCTCAGTCACGTCCGACTCTTTGTGACCCTATTGACTGCATCACGCCAGGCCTCCCTCTCCATCACCAACTCCCGGAGTCCACCCAAACTCATATCCTTTGAGTCAGTGATGCCATCCAACCATCTCATCCTCTGTCGTCCCCTTCTCCTCCTGCCTGCAATCTTTCCCAGCATCAGGGTCTCTTCCAATGAGTCAGCTCTTGGCATCAGGTGGCCAAAGTATTGGAGTTTCAGCTTTAACATCAGTCCTTCCAATGAACACTCAGGACTGATCTCTTTAACGATGGACTGGTTGGACCTCCTTGCAGTCCACAGGACTCTTAAGAATCTTCTCCAACACCACAGTTCAAAAGCATCAATTCTTTGGTGCTCAGCTTTCTTTATAGTTCAACTCTCACGTCCATACATGACCACTGGAAAAACCATAGCTTTGATTAGATGGACCTTTGTTGGCAAGTTAATGTCTCTGCTTTTTAATATGCTGTCTAGATTGGTCATAACTTTTCTTAAGGAGCAAACATCTTTTAATTTCATGGCTGCAGTCACCATCTGCAGTGATTTTGGAGCTCCAGAAAATCAAATCAGCCACTAGTGAGAATATGAAGCAGCTAATATTCTCATATATTGGCAATGAGAGTCTAATGTGATGTATAACAAATCAGAATAACTATTTTTCAGTTTTTTAGAAATTAAGCATATATCTACCCTGTTACTGAACCATTCCATTCCTAGGTATTTACTCTAGAAAAGTGAAAACAAATGTTCATAAAATGACTTGTACAAGAATATTCATAGCAACCTTTTTCACAAACAGGAGCAACCCAAATGTCCATCTAGAAGAAAAAGTATCCCAAACAAATTATGTATAGGAATACAGTGGGTGATGACACAGCAATAAAAAGGAATGAACTACTTATACATGCAACAACATAAACAAATCCTGCGTTATGCTGAGCAAAAGAAGCTAGACAGAAAAGAGTTTATACTGTTATGGTCCTCCTTATGTGAAGTTCTAGAACAGGCAACACTAATCAATGTTAATGAGGTTGAAAAGTGGTTGTCTCTTTTCATTGTTTCTGGGGAGAGGGGAAAATCGACTAGAAAGGGGTAAGAGGCAACTGTCTCGAGTAGTGGAAATGTTGATTTTTGTTTTGAGTAGTGGTTATACAGACTATACCATGATCAGAACTCATCTAAATCACTTCCTAAGAATTTACATTTTATTGTAATGCAAATTATACCTCACTAAATCATTTTCTCTCAAAAAAAAAGGGGGGGGGGAGTTTAGTAACATAGGTATATATTTGAGAATTATCTATAGAAGTATGAGTGAAACTTTAATTAATAATGAGACCTCAGAGAGAAGGTGGCTAAAAATTGAGTTTTGATTATGAAGGCAGATTGGTAAAATGGACTTAGTAAAGTAGAAGAGTGTCTTGCAAAATGAGGATAGTTTCTGTCCTTATTAGACAAGAGAGAAGTTTAGAATGAAGAGGAATATGTTTGGTCATTAAGAGATCATCAGTTGGAAAAAGAAATGGCAAGCTCCTCCAGTATTCTTACCTGGAAAATCCCGTGGACACCTTGGGGGTTAGAGTTCAGGGGATCGCAAGAGAGTCGCACATGACTTAGCAACTAAACAACAACAACAGCAAAGTTGGAAAAAACTAATCTATGTGTGTGTAATGTTTATTTTTTACTTGGCATAAGTTTGAAAGGATGAAGATGAAAGCCAATTTAGTAAAGTGTTTTTAGTCAAAAAAGGGAAAAGAGATCATCAGTGCTTTGAAGAGAGTACTTTTCAATAAATTGGGAAATAAAGCCAAATTTCAAAAGGTTATGGACTTATGGATGGTGAGAAAAGGGAGAATGGTATTATGAAACTTATTTTGAGGCTTTTTTAAGGTAGAAAGGAGAGAAGGAAAAAACTGAGGGATAAATTGGGGTCTGTAGAATTCAGTATGTGTCACGGTTTGTGGTGGTGGTCTTAGTGTTTGAAGAAGCTAGGAAAGAAAAGAATATAGATAGGAAAGAAGAAACAGTTGATGAAACAAAGTCCCAGGTTAGACAAGAAACAGCGGGATCCAGGAACACAGAGGGAATGGTTGACTTAGAGGAGAGGAATTCCTCCTCCTCTGAGAAGGCTTGCAGGGGTGCAGGCTCAGTGAGAGTTAAAGCTTGGGCCAAGGACATGGCTACAAAGGCACTTTGGGGGACATAGAAGGAAGATGAGTTTGTTTGTATAGAATAGACTTAATTCTGTAGTGTAGCAAGTGAGATATCAGGGAAAGAATGATCCATTAGACACTGCGGTGTGGGGAAGGATTCAGAGCAGCTGGTGGTGTTCATATGACAGCCAGGGGATGAATGAAAGCATCGATCATTAGCTCTGTGGGAGGGTATTCATGGTAGACTCCCAGTGAGCAGTGCTTTCCAACCCAGGAGGGGAAACAGTGGACATCATGAATGAGCCAGGCTGGATGCTGGGAGGGGACGAGGACAGAGGCCCGCACACGTTCCAGTGGCCAGTGAGATCAGCGTTAAGGTGGCTCACCGTGAGATCTGAGTTCAGGAGCGAGATGAGTGAAGCAACAAAGGAGTCTCAGGAGCCGAGAAACAGAGCAGTGGAGCAGCTGAAGGTTAAGACGAGGATGAAGTACTTTTGGGAAAAAAACCATGCATATATGAAAAATAAAAACTCTGACCTTGAGTCTGTGCGTATCTTGCTACACCTTGCCGCTTGCAGGTTTCCGTGTGCTTCTGGCGCTGACTGTCCTGACTGTGCCCTGCTCATTCAGGAAAGGCCTCGGGTCTTCATCTCTCCTCACCCACTCCTTTGCATAGAGAGAGGTTTCCTGCGCCATCTGGTTTTCTTGCTTCATCTGACTAGGTTTAGGCCAAAAGAGTGATTTTGGTGGCATGCTGAGAATGCATCTACAGTGCATGATTCATGCATTATGAGGCTACGGTCTTTATGCCCTTAATTTTTGTTTGGTTAATTAGATTGCACCTTATTCCACAGATGATTGAAATAGCTTTAAATGAAAATAATACAAAAACAATCATTCTAAAATAGAAACAAGAATAAAGAACTGAATCAGAGAATACATATAAAAGTAGAAAACAGCTATGGAAAGTGAAGGAAGAGAACACAGAAGCAGTAAGGGCCTAAGAGCTTCAGGTTAGGCTCTAAGCTTTCTGGCTGTCAAATGAAAATAAGATGTAGCCATCTACAGAATTTTATCTAAGAAAAAGACGCCTATTCTTAAAGAAAAACATTTTCTTGGTAGTAAATTCTAGAATAAAATTTTCCTTTGCAGTTTCTAATAGCAGGTACTAAGTAAGCCATCTTTTTTAAACCAAAATCCAATTAGAACTGATAAAACTTGTCAGAGGCTTCCATTGTTTTTGGAATAAAGTCCAGGAACTTTAACAAGGCCAGTAAAGATGATTTGTCTGAACCTTAAAAACAATTACAACAAAGACTATCATTCCTTGAACATTTGCCATGTGTTGGACATGATGCTGTTTATTTACTGTGTCACTTTGTCCTCTCAAAAACCTTATAAGATAGGGACCACTAATATTTCCATTTTACAATAGAGGAAACTGAGAAACAGGTTACACAGTTTGCCCAAGTCACACAGCACACAAGCAAATAACCAGTATAACCAAGGCTTGAAGCTGGAGCCTGACTTCAGAGCCTGGGCTGTGAATGACCCCACTGTGCTAACGGGTTATGTGCCTTCTGAAAGTTTTTTGAATTTAACAAGCTTCTTCTGTCACAGTGTCATTGCACATTACTGTTTCTTCTGCCTGAAGGATTCTGAGCCCTCCCCCTCATCCCCTTAAGCATGTCAATTAATTGAATCTTGAAGGATATAATTGATTTAATCATAATTAATTAAATGATCATTAAAACTAGAAACAGGCAAAGCATGTAACAGTTTGTCCACAATGGTGTATGGAACTGTTCTCCTTGATAGAGCTTCTGTGTTGTTCTGGTCCCATGTTCCCTCCTTGCCTTTAATGGAAGTAGGAAGAATTTGAACCCTTGTCTTCAGTACTTTGGAAACTGGCTGGTGGACTTCTTACCAACTCTAATGACCAAATCTAATCTAATGACCACAAAACCCATAACTAGGCTAATCTTCATTTTGATTCTCAGAACGTGTGAATTTCTAATTCCAGATCTGTGTTCTCGTTGATCTAGAGCCCAGGAACATTCTTTTCACTCTACATATTCAAGTCTTGTAGTTGAAATTCCATCTCCTCAATAAAGTCTATCCATACTGATTTCCTCTTTTGAAAGCATTTCATTCTCTTTCCTCTATAACTCATTTTAAAATTTGCCTACATACTGCCTTGCGTTATTATTCAAGGGTTCTTGTGTATCTTTTTATCTCTGCTAGATTGTAAGCTCCTGCTGAGGACTTAGCACAATACCCAGCATTCTATAAACACCTGTCGGATGAATGTTGTAATAGTCTACTTTGACCTTATACACCTTATTTACTCAGTGCAGCCAATAGGAGAACACTGCCAGGTGAAGTAGTCTGAAGGTACTTCTTTGTTCACATTTTGAAAGAAGTTTGCTGTTGGACTACTCTTTAAGAGATAAACATGAATGAGGAAATGCTAACTGAATCAAGGGAGAACATTGGCTTCCTCTAGTGTACTGAGCAGTTTTTGAGTACTTACTGGTAGTTGCCACCCCACAGTTAAATTCTTTCTTCCAACCCCCACATCCCTAAAATAACCCATTTGGGAGTAAAATGATAAGAGCTAAAAAATGTAATCTGAGTAATTTTTATATAGCAGTTAGTGCACACCTCTGAAGGATATTATTTTCTTAATCTAGCAGGGTGAAGTATGTAATGGCAAATGAATTTGCTGAAAAGAGCCTAGAGTTATTTATAAATATAAGGCTTTGAGTCTGAAATTTTCCTTTGGAATTATGTGTGTGATTAATGAAAGTTATTCAAGATTCCTGCATTTTTTCAGAACTATTTCTCATGTTTGTCCATTTATTCACCCGCAGAAAAAGGTGCAAAATCTTAGGGTGGTCACCTTGTCGGACACTTTGGGCACTGTTCAAACAATTAGATGAGCAGTCAGCAGATTATGGCCTGGTAATTAAATTATTGCTCCAATACTCTTGCCTGGAAAATCCCATGGGTAGAGGAGCCTGGTAGGCTGCAGTCCATGGGGTCGCAAAGAGTCGGATACAACTGAACGACTTCACTTTCACTTTTCACTTTCATGCATTGGAGAAGGAAATGGCAACCCACTCCAGTGTTCTTGCCTGGAGAATCCCAGGGACGGGGGAGCCTGGTGGGCTGCGGTCTATGGGATCCCACAGAGTCAGCACGACTGAAGTGATTTAGCAGCACCAGCAATTAAATTATTCAGGGCCTTTGTTTTCAGATTTCTGCTCCTTGATATTCTGTATCTTTCTAGGCCAAGCATATGCCTGAGCTTTATTGATTCATTTCCTGTCTTTCCCTTTCAGTGGAAATGTATTAGGATGCTGGCTCTGGTGACTGAAAAGGGGCTTTGTTTTAACCAAAATACCTTTAGACACGTGATTACTCAGACACCCTAAGTGGCAATTTTTGCAGCCTTTGGTTATCTTAACAGCATAAAGGTAATGTTTGAAAAATTGTTCATTTTCTTTTTATTTTAGGTTTAAATAAATTGTGAAGGTTTTCCTTACTTTGTAATGCCAGAATTTAAGTTTTCATTCTTTGGGTTTTAAAATTATTAACTAGGGTCCCAGGTACAGTAGTGCTTAAATGTGTCCTTAACCTCTCCAGTGTCTTCCATCAGGGCTTGACTTTTGACCTTGAGCAGCCTAAAGTCTCTTCGCCTCCAAATCTGTCCCTCTTCTAATCCATCTTCCATGTTGCTGTCAGAATGATCTTTCTAAAATGCAGATCTGATCCTTGTCAGTTTTCTGCTTAAAATAGTTCTGTTCTTCCCCATTGCCTTCAGTGTGTAAAATCAAGAGTTCATATAGAATTGATATAATGATTTAGCCCCCTGTCTGCCTTTGCAGTCGCAGCTCATCATGTGTTTTATGAGCTTAATTAATTGGACATAATCTGTTATGCAGATGTATAGGCAAATGTTGCTTTCATGTACCTGAGGATGGTAGATATCAGTGTAGAAGGATATTAAACCAATATACAGTTCAGAAGGGGTATGCAAATGTTAAGTTCAGACAGATAAAGTTAGCCTGTCCTTGGATATAAAACTTAGGATATTTTCTTTTGGATTTTTATTTGATTCATGTAACATAGTTACCGTATCTAATTGGATTACTTGTACATTTTTCTAGTTAACTTTTAGGAACTACTAACTGCATGAAAGAGTCAGCATGATTCATAATTCAAAAAGTTGCTGTTTGTCTCCCATCACCTTTTTAAAATTTGGTCAGACATTAAGAGAAAAATCCCAAGTGAGGTCTGTGTGCTAATCCTAGGTCTAACTTGTAATATAAACATCATGGAGCAAGCCATGTAACATTCAGAACCTCGGCGTCATCCAGAAATGAGGGGATTGTGCATGTTTACCAAGTGCTGTATGCTCAATACTGTAACTTGTCCGGGGAATTGAAAAAGAAAAAAGAAATAAGTGACTTGACCACTGCAGTAGGGTGAACAGTCATTTTTCTGGGTCTAAAAAGCTGATGTCTGTAAATCTTAAGAAACAGAGTTTTCAGAGCATTTAATGAATGAAATGGATTTGTCAGAGATGATTAAGTAAATTGCTTTTAAGCTTCGTATATTTGGAAATACAAGTGTAACAGGCCTTAATTGAATAGACAAGTTTCTGAAAAGCAGTCCAGTTTTCCTGTTAACTTCTATATTAATTTCAGCTATCTCCTGCTGATTATTGGCAGCTTGCCTTTAGTTATGGCTCAAAGCTGACCTGTGAGCTTCGCTCATGCCTGGCAGCTGTGGCTGCAGCTCGGCTACAGAGCAGGGAGAGAGAAGCATCGGCTATCCTGATCTTGGCCAGAACCATACCCAGCCCATTCCTGTTAATGTGAGGCTTTTGGCAGTCTGTGTTTTCTGTTTCTTTAAGCATGAATTTCTTTTAAGTGGGAATCGTTGTTTTCAGGAATTTCAATAAGATTGAATTAATTCAGAGAAAGCTGTTTGAGAACCAGAGAGAGATTTGGTGGCTTCCCTCGTAGCTCAGATGGTAAAGAATCTGCCTGCAGTGCAGAAGACCTGGGTTCAATCCCTGGGTCAGAACAATCCCCTGGGGTAGGAAATGATCCTTGCCTGGAAAATCCCATGGTCAGAGGTGGGCTGCAGTCCTTGGGGTCGCAGAGTCGGGCACGACTGAGTGACTAACACTTAACACTAGAAGTAGATTTATTTGCTGATTAGGTGGAAAGAGAGAGAGATTTCCTACTTAGGATAAATGGGGAAACCGTAGTCCACGTAGAGAATGATATTCCCTTCCCCTTTTAGGGCTTCCCTGGTGGCTCAAAGGTTAAAGCGTCTGCCTGGAATGCAGGAGACCCAGGTTCGATCCCGGGGTTGGGAAGATCCCCTGGAGAAGGAAATGGCAACCCACTCCAGTACTCTTGCCTGGAGAATCCCATGGAGGGAGGAGCCTGGTAGGCTACAATACATGGGGTCGCAAAGATTCGGACACGACTGAGCGACTTTACTTTACTTTACTTCCCCTTTTGGAGAACATCTTTCTGCTTTCAGAAAGAGATTGCTGAAAGAGACCACTGAGACCTTGTATTTCTGAAAATGCCTACATTTTATCCTCTTATATGAATAGGTAGTCTGACTGCTGTTGCTCCACTGTCCACTTCTGAAAATTTATTTTTTATTTCTGTCAGAACAATATATTGTTTAGAGAGAGTCTGTTGTATATCAGATATAGTTCTAAGTGCTCAGAACACATCAGTGAACATATAATGCCCTCTTGAACCTTATATTTTACTGAGAGTGTTTCAGGTTGGGAGGACTGAAAGAAAATGTACTATGTCAGTATTTCAGAGAAGGTAAGGAGCATAGGTGTTGGAGTCCCTTGGACTGCAAAGAGATCCAACCAGTTCATTCTGAAGGAGATCAGCCCTGGGATTTCTTTAGAAGGAATGATGCTAAAGCTGAAACTCCAGTACTTTGGCCACCTCATGCGAAGAGTTGACTCATTGGAAAAGACTCTGATGCTGGGAGGGATTGGGGGCAGGAGGAGAAGGGGACGACCGAGGATGAGATGGCTGGATGGCATCACAGACTCAATGGACATGAGTCTGAGTGAACTCCGAGAGATGGTGATGGACAGGGAGGCCTGGCGTGCTGCGATTCATGGGGTCGCAAAGAGTCGGACACGACTGAGCGACTGAACTGAACTGAACTGAAGGAGCATAGCGTTAGGGTTAGATTTGTTCTTTTATAAAAGGTGGTCCGGGAAACCCTCTCTGATACATATTTGAGCGGAAACCTGAAGAAAGAGTGTATAGTAAATTGTTTGAAACCATATATGCCTGGCTCAGCTGGTAAAGAACCCACCTACAATGTGGGAGAACTGGGCTCGATCCCTGGGTTGGGAAGATCCCCTGGAGAAGGAATCAGCTCCTCATTCCAGGATTCTGGCGTGGAGAATTCCATGGACATGTATAGTCCATGGGGTCGCATGAGTTGGACACAGCTGAGTGACTTTCACTTTACTTGCCTTGAGATTTTGCATGTCTGCCATAATTTTTAATAGTTTGTCTTGGAATAGAATTAAATACTTTCCCTTCAGAGTAATGAGGGCATGGTTCCATTATCTTGTAGTTTCCAGGATTGCTTTTGAGAAACTTTGAGTGGTCCAATTCCCGATACTTTGTTGAGAATTATTGTTTTCTGTCTGTGAGCTTGTAAGACTTCTCTTGACCCCTAGTCTTCTGAAATTTCACATTGATGCGCCCTAGGGTAAGTCTGTTTTACTTCATGTGTTAGTTGCTCAGTCATGCCTGACTCTTTGCGACCTTATAGACTGTAGCCCACCAGGCTCCTCTGTCCATGGAATTCTCCAGGCAAGAGTACTGGAGTGGGTTGCCATTCCCTTCTCCAGGGGACTTACCGACCCAGGAATCAAACCTGAGTCTTCTGCATTGCAGGCAGATTCTTTACTGCCTGAGCCACAAGGGAAGCCCACTTCTTAGTATTGGGCTATTGGTGGGCCCTTTTAACCTGGAAACTCATATGCTTTGGGTTATAGGAAATTGCTTTGAATTACTTAGCTGATAATTTTCTTCCCTGATTTTCTCTCTCACAAATGCCTGTTATTCAGATATTAATCCTTCTGAACTGGCCCTTGGCTTTTCTTTTTTATTCTCCTAATACCAGTGTTTTTGTCTTTTTTGCTCTGCATTCTGGGAGATTTTACACGTTTTCTTCCAACTCTTCTTTTGCTGTCATATTTTTAACGTCTTTATATTTATTTCTTTCCCTGATTGTTTTTTAAAAAGAACACCTATTTCTTATTTGATGATTTTGCAATGTCTCAGATCTCTGAGGGCAACAATAATTTTAGTATATTTTCTTCTTTTTTCCTTTAAGTTGACTTTCTTCTGTTGGTTTGTAAGTTTTGGTCTATATATTTGATGTTAGGAAACTTTTTTCTAGATGATTACTAGACATATTTAGTTGTCAATTCCTGACAAGAACAAGGAACTAAGAGGCTGACTGGAAACTAAGCCAGTGGATGGGGTTTGTCAGTTATGAGTTTTTCTCCAGTCTCTGTATGTGTCGTTTATTGGAGATACCCGATGTTTATATCTTCACTCTTGAGTTGACAGAGTCCCATGAGAAGATTCTTCCAGTCTTTTACCCACAAGGTAAAAACCTGGTTACCTCATGGATAAGGAAGTCTAAGGCCTGTCAGTATCCAGTGGTCATCTGTTTATTTAGTACTCCAGAAATCCCATGGACAGAGGAGCCTGGCAGGCTACAGTACAGTCCATGGGATCGCAAGAGTTGGCCATGACTTAGTGACTAAAGGACCACCACATTTTCAATGTGGTATCCCTGTCCTCAGCTATGCCTAGGATCCTTACAGTTAGGAGCCCTCCGTTTTAGTCTTTTAAGAGACTAAGCCTCTAGATTTCTACTGGAGTAGAGAATGAGAAGATTTGGGGATTGAATTGCTTCTTAAAACATCTTCAACTGATCACCTTTGTTTCAGCTTTACTCACACCAACTTTCAGAGTTCCTTGTGCCATCAGTTCCAGAATTTGGGGGGAATTCTTATGGGTCAGTTATATTCATTCAAGGTGTTTTCCATTGCTGAGGCTTCAGGTGTCTCCAGGCAGTTGAGGTTTGTAACACAACAATTAGACTTTTTGTTTCCAAGTTCTATTAATATAATGGGTTCTTTTTCCCATTTCCTATTCTTTTTTCTTAGATGTGATTTATTGCCTTATGTCTGGAAAGATTTTAAACCTTATACTTTCCTCTCAATGTTACTTTTTTTCTCATCACTGTGTTTTCCTTTAAATACTTGAGCAAATTAAAATAACCCTTTTATTGTTAGTTTGATAATTCCATCATTTATGTCATTTCTGGGTCTGTTTTCTATCATGTTTTTCTCTTGGCTATAGGTTACACTTTCCTGCTTTTTGTTATGTCTAATGCTTTTTTTTTCCTTCTATTGGATGCTAGACATTGTGAACTTTACATTGTCTATTTTCTGAATTTTGTTGTCTTTTTTAAAAACATGTTGAGATTTGGTAGACAATTGCGTTAGTCAAGGCTGTGGTCTTCCCAGGGGTCATGTATGGTTGTGAGAGCTGGACCATAAAGAAAGCAGATGCCAAAGAATTGATGCCTTTGCACTGTGGTGTTGGAGAAGACTCCTGAAAGTCCTTTGGACAGCAAGGAGATCCAACCAGTCAATCTTAAGGGAAATCAACCCTGAATACTCATTGAAAGGAGTGATAATGAAGTGGAAGCTCCAGTATTTTAGTTACGTGTTGGATCATCAAAAAAGCAAGAGAGTTCCAGAAAAACATCTATTTCTGCCTTATTGACTATCCCAAAGCCTTTGTGTGGATCACAACAAACTGTGGAAAATTCTTAAAGAGATGGGAATACCAGATCACCTGACCTGCCTCCTGAGAAATTTGTATGCAGGTCAGGAAGCAACAGTTAGAACTGGACACAGAACAATAGACTGGTTCCAAATCGGGAAAGGAGTACATCAAGGCTGTATATTGTCACCCTGCTTATTTAACTTATATGCAGAGTACATCATGAGAAATGCCAGGCTGGATGAAGCACAAGCTGGAATTAACATTGCTGGGAGAAATATCAGTAACCTCAGATATGCAGATTACACCACCCTTATGGCAGAAAGCGAAGAAGAACTAAAGAGCCTCTTGATGAAAGTGAAAGAGGAGAGTGAAAAAGTTGGCTTCAGACTCAGCATTCAGAAAACGAAGATCATGGCATCCGGTCCCATCACCTCATGGCAAATAGATAGGGAAGCAATGGAAACAGTGTCAGATTTTGTTTTTTGGGGCTCCAAAATCACTGCAGATGGTGACTACAGCCATGAAATTAAAAGATACTTGCTCCTTGGAAGGAAAGTTATGACCAACCTAGACAGCATATTCAAAAGCAGAGATATTACTTTGCCAACAAAGATCCGTCTAGTCAAAGCTATGGTATTTCCAGTAGTCATATATGGATGTGAGAGTTGGACTATAAAGAAAGCTGAGTGCCAAAGAATTGATGCTTTTGAACTATGGTGTTGGAGAAGGACCTTGAGAGTCCCTTGGACTGCAAGGAGATGCAACCAGTCCATCCTAAAGGAGATCAGTCCTGATGTTCATTGGAAGGACTGATGCTGAAGCTGAAACTCCAATACTTGGCCACCTGATGTGAAGATCTGACTCATTTGAAAAGACCCTTTGAAAGATTGAAGGCGGGAGGAGAAGGGGATGACAGAGGATGAGATGGTTGGATGGCATCACCGACTCAATGGACATGAGTTTGAGTAAACTCTGGGAGTTGGTGATGGACAGGGAAGCCTGGCAGGCTGCAGTCCATGTGGTCGCAAAGAGTCAGACACGACTGAGCGACTGAACTGAACTGATGCGAACAGTCGACTCATTGGAAAAGTCCCCGAGGCTCGGAAAGATTGAGGGCAGAAGGAGAAGAGGGCGTCAGAGGATGGCTGGATGGCATTGCTGATACAATGGACATGAACTTGGGCAAACTTTAGGATATGGTGAGGGACAGGGAGGCCTGGCAGGCTGCAGTCCATTGGGTCTCAAAGAGTCACACCCAGCTGGGTGACTGGACAACTACGTTAGTGACAGTTGTCTTTGCTCTTTCCAAGTTTTGTTAGAGAGGGTTTTAGAATATAACCTTTTTGCCAGAGACAGTTTAGCCTAACGACTAAGGTCCCTAGGTGAATGCCTTGAATGATCAGTGAGAACTCTCCACTTCGGCTCTTGGGAATTTGAATGATTCTCAGCCCTATGTGGCTCTGGGAACTATTTAGCTCACAGTACCCCAGTCATTCCTTGCCCAACCTTGTAGAATTTCATCCTGTACACACATATCTTAGAATTTAACAAAGACTTAGAAGATTTGTGAGCATTTTTTCTTTTTTCTTCTGCATCACTCCCTTCTCTCCAGAACTGAATCCTGCATCTTCCAGAAACCTGAGACTTCTTGAATTCTCATTTCTGTCTCCTCGACTCTGCAAGACATCCATGCTCTGCTTGGGATGTCCGCCCCTGCTGTGAAGTTCAGTGTGTACCTCCACACAGAAAGTTAGGAGATGGTTGGCCTTAGCTCGTTTGTTTCCCCTCTTAGGAATCATAGGCTTATGTTGCCTGTAGTCCTGTGTCTGAACACAGTTGTTTTATATGTTTTGACCAATTTTCTAGTTGTTATAAATAAAGGGTACATCTGGTGCCTGTTATTTTTTTATGGCTAGAAGCAGAAGTAAATGTATTTATTTTAAAATTCTATTCTGATTATATTTTTAACTCTTTCTTTAGGTGTGTTCATTGAGCTTGTTTTATATCTTAAATGGGATTTAAATTCCTCATGCATTTGCTCATTCTTTGATTGCATATGTATTTTTATCATTGAAATTCCTTGTTAGATTCTTTTCTGCCTCTGTTTTACACAGCTTGCTTGAGAAAGGGGCTAAAATCTGCCGTTGGGAGTTTTCACTCAATTTTCTGTGAGAGTTAAGGAGTGGATAGAATATTTCTGGACTAAATATCCTTGTGGCGGATCTACTGGGAATGAACACTTCATTTTCATTCTAGGTATCACCATTCTCCCAGGACACTGCCCTGTCTCGTTAAGATCTTATACAGATTACTCCCTTGTGGGGTCATATACCCTCTGTCACTGCCAGGGGAATACAGAGGAATACAATGCACAGGAATACAGGCTGTTGTATTCCCACTGTAGTATTCCAACTCATAATGCTGTTGATGATCCCTTGGCCTCTTCTATTCCTATATTCTACCTTTGGGCATGGTACACTGATAATTCTGTGGCTGTTGGTGTCTCTATTACCTTTGAAGATCCATATTGATCTTACCCTTGATTTTTCTTTTTAATTTGATTTAGTCTGTTGTCAATCACAGAATATTTCCAGTTTCTAATTCTTCAATTAACCACTAATTAATTTTTTTTCATTTCCAGGATTTGATGTAGGAAGGGGAAACTGGCCAGTTCTCAGTTTGCCATTCTGAAGCCAGTAGAATAATATCTTTTGGTCCTGTGTTGAATAATTTTTAATAGATTTGCTTTTCATTAAATATCAGGATTTTAAAAAATAAATATGTCAGTTCACTACTAGCAAAATAAGCAATAAGTATTATAACATTTTTTCTTTTCTTCTTTGTCCTATTTTGGGCCATTATTTGGCTGTCGATTAGGAAATAATTAGGCTTCCCTGATAGCTCAGTTGGTAAAGAATCTGTCTGCAGTGCAGGAGACCCCAGTTCAATTCCTAGGTCAGGAAGATCTGCTGGAGAAGGGATAGGCTACCCACTCCAGGATTCTTGGGCTTCCCTGCGGTGCAGCTGGTAAAGAATTTGCCTGCAATGTGGGAGATCTGGGTTCTATCCGTGGTTTGAGAAGATCCCCTGGAGAAGGGAAAGGCTACCCAACTCTAGTATTCTGGCCTGGAGAATTCCATGGACTGTATAGTCCATGGGGTCACAAAGAGTTGGACTCAGCTGACTGACTTTCACTTAAGAAATAATTATCAGATGTCTTACCTAGATATTTGAGGGAGAGGGTATTGCCTAAAGGGAGAATTAAAGATACAGCTATGCAAGAATATGGTATGTGATAAGTGCTATTAGTAAGTACAAGAGAAGTTCTGTAGAAAGTCAGGGCAAAGCAGTCATAACAAGCAAGGATAATATTTGCCGCATGAGGAGTTAAAGTCGGTAACCATATATTAGGTTGGTGCAAACATAATTGCAGTTTCAGATTGTGAATTTTAAATCATTATAACTAGGTTCCAAACACATCTTTATTAATCAAAATAGAAACCATTACAATCAACACATTTTTACCAATGAGAAATAAGTTTGTTTATTCCTGTAGCATAAAAATCTGTGCCTCGGGCTTCAACAAACTCTGGAAAGCATTTTCTACCTCCTGCTGGTTGTGGAAGCATTTTCCACCTCCTGCTGGCTGTGGAAGCATTCTTCTTGCAAAAAGTTGTCGAGATACTTGAAGAAGTAAGCAGTAGTCTCTTGGTGAGGCGTCAGGTAAATATGGAGGATGAGGCAAGTCTTCACAACCCAGTTTGTCCAACTTTTGAAGCGTTGGTTGTGAGATCGGACATTGTGCAGAAGAATTAGGCCCTTTCTGTTGACTGATGCTGGAGAAGGCAATGGCACCCCACTCCAGTACTCTTGCCTGGAAAATCCCATGGATGGAGAGTCTGGTAGCTGCAGTCCATGGGGTCGCTAAGAGCGGACACGACTGAGCGACTTCATTTTCACTTTTCACTTTCATGCACTGGAGAAGGAAATGGCAACCCACTCTAACCCGTCCCAGGGACGGGGGAGCCTGGTGGGCTGCCATCTATGGAGTCGCACAGAGTCGGACATGACTGAAGTGACTTAGCAGCAGCAGCAGCAGCAGTTGACCAATGCCAGCTGCAGGCTTTGCAATTTTTGATGCATCTCATCCATTTGCTGAGCATACTTCCCAGATGTAATGGTTTCTCCAGGATTCAGAAAGTTGTAGTGGATCAGCTGTGTGACAGATCACCAAACAGTGACCATGACCTGTTTTTGGTGCAAGTTTAGCTTTGGGAAGTGCTTTAAGCAGCTTCTTCTTGGTCCAACAACTGAGCTGGTTGTCTCTGATTGTTGTATAAAATCCACTTCTCATCGCAAATCACAATCCGATTGAGAAATAGTTCTTTGTTGTTTCACAGAACTAGTAAAGAAAGAAAGTGTTAGTCACTCAGTCATGTCCGACTCTTTGTGACCCCATGGACTGTAGCCCACCTGGCTCCTCTCTCCATAGGATTCTCCAAGCCAGAATACTAGTGTGGGTTGCTATTCCCTTCTCCAGGGGATTTTCCTGACCCAGGGATCAAATCCTGGTCTCCTACATTGCAGTCAGATTCTTTACCATCTGAGCCACCAGTTGACACTTCAAAATGATGATATTTTTTATTTTTGCCCAACTCACGAGACACCTGCTTATTGAGCTTTTACACCTTTCCAGTTTGCTTCAGATGCCAAACAACTGTCAAATGGTTGACTTTGAGTTTTTTGGCAACTTCTTGTGTAGTTGTAAGAGGATCAGTTTCAATGATCTTATCAATTGCTCATTGTCAACTTCCAATGGCTGGCCCCTGCACTCTTCATCTTCAAGCCTCTCGTCTCCTTTGGAAAACTTCTTGAACCACCACTGTACTGTATATTTATTAGCAGTTCCTGGGCCAAATGCATTGCTGATGTTGCAAGTTGTCTCTCCTGCTTTTATGACCCATTTTGAACTTGAATAAGAAAATCTCTCAAATTTGCTTTTTGCCTAAACATTTCCCTAGTCTAAAATAAATATAAAATATACAGCATGTAATGTGATTAGCAAAAAAGTAAAATAAAGTGAGAAATGTGTATTAAAATAATGTATAACATAACCATGTTTACTTAAGAATATATTCCAATATCAAGTGGCAAAGTTCAATAATGCAACACCGGAATTACTTTTGCACCAACCTACTGGTAATTTGGGAAGGGTTTACCAGTGACTGACCTCTTGGCCCTCTTGACCTCTGGGCTTCCCAGGTGGGACTAGTAGTAAAGGACCTGCCTGCCAATGCAGAAGACCTAAGAGATGCAGATTCGATCCCTGGGTCGGGAAGATCCGCTAGAGGAGGGCATGGCAACCCGCTCCAGTATTCTTCCCTGGAGAATCCCATGGACAGAGGAGCCTGGTAGGCCACAGTCCATAAGTTGCTCAGAGTTGGACACGACTAAAGCAACTTAATATGCATGCACGCATGACCTCATGGCCAAGTATACTTGCTTCTTTTCAGTCCTCATTTGTCTTCACTGCAGCAGTTTGACACTTAGCAAGCACTCTCTTTTTCTTGGAAATTCTTTTCCGGGACAGGTTTCTTTTCCTGCTCAAGACCTGTCTACCTGTCTCGTTTTCCTATTCCCTAAGAGGAGGGCTTCTGTACATTCTCTCACTGTGAACTCCTCTCTTCTGAAGCCTTCAGTGACTCCAAGATGATTCTCAGATTTTAGATCTGAGCCTTTTCATTAGCCTGACCTCCAAATCCTTGCTTTCTACCTTGATATCTGGAGAATAAATTTAAAAACTGAGCATATTACCTCCTCTTCTAAATAAGCTCTTCCTGTGTCCAAAATTCTGTCATCAGTTTGACCATCTTATCACCACTCTGTATCTTTGACTCACACTTCTTTATGTTATTATCTACTAAGTTGCTGAGTCTTACAAATTTTTTCTTGAAAGTATTTCTCGTTTCTGCTCTTTAGTGTGTATTTCTATTGCCTTAACCCTCATTCTGTCTCTCATTAACTCGCCTCCAGCTTATGATTAGCATTCCAAGTGCTTTCTCGATCTAGTATTTCCCTTTCCAATCTGTCCTGTACACAGTTAGTTGCCAGTTTAATCTAAAACTAATTCATTCACATATGGTTTTGTCTGTTGTAAAGTACCATTACAGTTTATGTATCTTTCTTCTACTCCACTCTGATTTTCTTGAGGGCAGGATCAGTATCTATTCATTTTCTGTGTCCTCAGCACCTGGTAAAGTGTCTGAGGCATAGCAGGCACTCAGTAGGTGAATGAATGGGGTAGGGCTTGTTTTGGTTTTAAGGTATATTCCATTTTCAAAGTATAGAGTAGTCAGGCTGTTATTACAAATGTATGAATAGGTTTTGTATTTCAATAGCAACTTTTTGATAATAGACTAATAATTCTTGAATATTGAGTTTACTGATTCATGAAAAGTAGGCAGAACCTTGAGAAACAAAACAGGAAAATAAAATAGGAAAAAAGCCATCAATTGGCATTATAGTAAGACACAGTATTTAATATCTGCCAGTGTCAAACGAATGTAAATATCTTGTTTTCCCAAAAGGAACTGAGAAAAAAGGAGGCATTTTTCGTAACATATTAGCCACTTGGCATGTATCTCACTTTTTAGGTGACTGCTGTCAGGACTTCTACTCTAGAGAGTAGTGTTATTGTCATTGATTTTGGAAAATTCAGGTTTTTGGAGTGAGAAAAGTTCTGCTACACATTCACTTGTTTATTTCCAAACATATATTCTAAATGTATAGTATGTCTTATGCTGCAAAAAATGAAGGAATCCACAGAAAAGGAAAACTAAAAGACTCATAAACTGTCGTAGGAAGGTTTTGTTTCTCCATGGTTTAAAGAATTTGATTTACAAATTTAATACTACTTTCTTGACTAACATACTGAAAAGCTTTCTGGACCTCTGTTTTTTATTTTAATTAGAAGAGATGGTTACAGAAAACCATAAAACCCATTTCCATTTTTTTGTTCCCACCCAGACATTCTTCCTTTACATGTTTTCCTTTTTTTAAAATTGAGGTATATTAGGAATTACCTGGAGGTCCAGTGGTTAGGACTTGGTGCTTCCACTGCCAGGGCCTGAATTTGATCCCTGGTCCAGAAACTGAGATCCCATAAGCCATGCGGTGCAGCCAAAAAAAAAATTGAAGTATAATTTATACACAATAAAGTGCACAAATCTTAAGTTTATAGCGTGATGAATTTTATACTTCTGATTTGCGTTAGGTAGACATCTCAGACAGGATACAGAATATTCCATCACCCTAGAAAGCTCTCTCGTGTTCCTTCCCCACAGTCAGTATCCCCACAGCATAAGCATTCGCTTGATCTCTGTCACCATAGATTAGTTTTACCTGTTTTTAATTTCAGATAAATAAAATAATACTCTTTTATGTCTACTTCTTCTACTGAAGCTATGTCTGTGAGACTCATTCATGTTGTTATATGTGTCAGTAGTTCATTCTTTTAAATTTACCTTTTTCACCAGAATAATACATTTATTGAAGAAATTTTGGAAAAACGTGAAACGTAAGGGTGGGGTGGGGGCAAAGAGAGAAAAAGACCCTTCAGTGTTCCAAGACAAATATTCCTAAGCTTTGGTTTGTTTCCTTCAACTTTTATTCTCTGAATATACACATAGTTTTTAATAGTTAGAATCATGTTATTTAAGTTATTATGTATCCATGTTTTATTGTATCAGTTCAGTTCAGTCGCTCAGTCGTGTCCGACTCTTTGCGACCCCATGAATCGCAGCACGCCAGGCTTGGTGTCATCTGCATATCTGAGGTTATTGATATTTCTCCCGGCAATCTTGATTCCAGCTTGTGTTTCTTCCAGTCCAGCGTTTCTCATGATGTACTCTGCATAGAAGTTAAATAAGCAGGGTGACAATATACAGCATATAATTATTTTTATTGTATAACATATAAGTTGCTGAGCAAGGCCAGTTGTCCTTCTGTTTAGTCCCAGCTGAAATTGCTAATGGGCTAGAATTTTCACGTATTCATTTAGTAATGCACATATTTGTCCAGCCATTGTTGTGTGTCGAGAGCCAATCTAGTCACTGTTCTAGGTACTAGGAGTAGAGGAGTACACAAGACAGACCAAGTCCCCGCTCTCCTGGAGTTTACAGTCTACACTGGGGGAAGACGAATATTAAACTAAAGTAAACAAATTTTCAGGCAGCAGTAAGTGCTATGAAGGTAATACATGGATATGAAGCTACATGACATCATGCTCTTGGTAGTGTGTAAATTATTAAGTAAAAAATACTCTGTGACCCAGAATTTTCTTCTGTGGGGAGGGTCTCTTTTTTAATTGACATATAGTTGATTTGCAATATTGTGTTAGTTTCAGGTGTACAGCATAGTGGTTCAGAATTTTTGGAGATTATAGATTATTACAAGATAATGGATATAATTCTCTGTGCTGTATAGTATATTCTTGTTGCTTATCTATTTAACAAGTAATACTTTGTATCTGTTAGTCCTATATTCCTAACTTGTCCCTCACCCCTTTGCTCTCCTCTTGGATAATTGCAAGTTCGTTTTCTATATCTGTGAATCTGTTTCTGTTTGCATACACACTCGTGTGTGTTGGGTTTTTTTAACATTTCATGTATAAGTGATATTTGTCTTTATCTAACTTCTTTCACTAAATATTCTCTTAGACTCTCCACATTGTTGCAGATGGCAGTATTTTGCTCTTTTATGGCTGAGTAATATTCCATTTTAATCTATATTTATGTGTGTGTGTGTGTGTGTGTATGCTCCGTCTTCTTAACCCAGTCATTTGCTGATGGGTACTTGGGTTGCTTTAATGTCTTGGCATTTATAAATAGTGCTACTCTGAGCATCCAGGCAGAAATTTTATTGTTTCATGTACATATAAACCAGAATACACCTAAAAGAATGTTCATAACAGTCCTACCTTAATAGTCCCAAACTGGAAGCACCCAACGTCCACTAACATCCGTTAGTGGACGTTGTAATATATTCATACAACAGAATACTATACAGTAGTAAAAACCAATGTGCTCCACTATAATAATTCTTAAAAACATATTGTTATGGGAAAGAAGACAGACACAGAAGAATACATTCTTTGTATTTACATATAATCCCCAAATATGTAGAAACTAAGCTATATTGAGGATACATACTGAAATAGTAAAAAAGGTGTTTTTTTTTTTTTTAAAGAAGTGATTACTGTAAAAGTCAGGATTACCTCTGAAGAGAGGGAAGAAGTTGTGATTAGGAAGAGAAAAGTGTGGGGAGGTGCTTCTGGTGTGCTGGAAGTGTTCTATTGCTTGACCTTAGTGGTGCTTATGTGCAAGTGAAAGTGAAGTTGCTCAGTTGTGTCTGACTCTTTGTGACCCCATGGACTGTAGCCCACTAGGCTCCTCCAGCCATGGAATTCTCCGGGCAAGCGTACTGGAGTCGATTGCCATTTCCTTCTCCAGGGGATCTGGCTGACCCAGGGATTGAACCCGGGTCTCCCACATTGCAGGCAGATGCTTTACCGTCTGAGCCACCAGGGAAGCCCTGGTGCTTATGTAGGTATTAATAATTCATTTATATGCAGAGTACATCATGAGAAACGCTGGACTGGAAGAATCACAAGCTGGAATCAAAATTGCCAGGAGAAATATCAATAACCTCAGATATGCAGATGACACCACCCTTATGGCAGAAAGTGAAGAGGAACTAAAAAGCCTCTTGATGAAAGTGAAAGAGGAGAGCGAAAAAGTTGGCTTAAAGCTCAACATTCAGAAAACGAAGATCATGGCATCCGGTCCCATCACTTCATGGGAAATAGATGGGAAACAGTGGAAACAGGGTCAGACTTTATTTTTGAGGATGAGATGGCTGGATGGCATCACGGACTCTATGAACGTGAGTCTGAGTGAACTCCGGGAGTTGGTGATGAACAGGGAGGCCTGGCGTGCTGTGATTCATGGGGTCGCAAAGAGTCGGACACGACTGAGCGACTGAACTGAACTGAACTGAACATGCTTTAAGCACTTTGCCATTTGTATTTAGGATTTCAAACAAAGCAATGGGATGATAGCATAAGTACAGTGTGTGTGCTGTGTGTTTGTGTTATTTGACAGCTTTATTGAGGTATAATTGACATACAGTAAAATGTACATTTAAACTATTCAATTGGAAAAATCTGGGCATATATATTAACCCATGAAACCATCACCACAGTCAAGATAAAGAATGGGTCCACCAGCCCCCAAAGTTTCCTCATATCCCTTTATAATCCTTCCCTCTCATCTGTTTCTCCTCCTAACCCCCTACCCCTAGGCAACCACAGATTTGCTTCCTGTCACTGTAGATGAGCCTTTTAGAATTTGATATAAATGGAAACACACACACGCACTTTTATTTTTGTCTCATTTAATCACTCAGCATTATTTTGAGATTCATCCATGTTGTTGCATGTGTCAGTAGTTCATTCCTTTTAATGCTGATCTGTAGTCCCTCGTCTGGATATACCACAATTTGTTTATCCATTCACCTGTTGATGGATACTTGGATTGTTTCCAGTTTCTGGCTATTGCAAATAAAATTGCTATAAATATCCATGTACAAATCTGTATATAGATATATACTTAACTTTTCTCTTGGTTAAATACCAGGGGATGGAATGACTAGATCATATGCTAGGAATATATTTAACTTTCTAAGAAATATACCTATGTACCCTCCTAATATCTTATGAAAATATTTTCAAATCAATAAATATATTCATATAAAATTATTGTAAGTCACTTTGTAGTAATTCATCTGTTAAACATAATATAATGTATTTAACCAATTCTTTG
>SJYT01020240.1:108022-131385 GCA_006410635.1 Cephalophus harveyi | reverse complement strand
AAATTAAATCTTCATCAGATTTTTAAATTTGAATACTAAATTTATGTCAGATATAGTTGGTCAAAACTGTATATTAGATACAGTTCATCAAAATATTGCTTTTGTGTAATGAAGTACGTTTCTTTCACTTTCTTTAAGATTTATAGGTGAAAATAAGTCTAGAATCTTAAAAATGGTTTATTTGTTTCATATAGTTAATTAAATTTCTGTCTGAATCAAATGTGTCTATAAAACAATTACCCATGGAATGAGTTAATCTGTAAAGTTAAGCAGTAAATTGTTAAGAGATTAAAAAAATAAATTGTAGAATAGTATATATGGTTGGAGAAGGAAATGGCAACCCACTCCAGTATTCTTGCCTGGAGAATCCCCATAAACAGAGGAGCCTGGTGGGCTACAGTCCATGGGGTCTCAAAAGTTGGACACGACTTAGTAATTAAACCACCATATATAGTATACTTGTATTTGTGTCTTAGTCGCTCAGTCATGTCCAACTCTTTGTGACCCCGTGGACTATAGCTCACCAGGCTTCTCTGTCCATGGGATTCTTTAGGCAAGAATACTGGAGTGGGTTGCCATTTCCTTCTCCAATACTTCCATTTAGGTTTTCAAATATATACTATTTAACACTATTTATTTAAAGTGGTTTATATTATTATATGTTTCATATTGATATGAAGCATATAAGAAATATATTTATACACAATACATTTATTTCATTATATATATGTATTTTCAAAACAGAGGGCAAAATTCAGATAATTTGGTTTGAGCTGAAAAGTGTGAGATTAGGGTATGCTTTCATTTGTACTTTGTGTGTTTTTGTGTTTGAAATTTTTTTACAATGAATATGTACAGCTTTCACTGTTGGGAAAAAAATTAAGTATATTTTTGTTTGGAAAAGTATGAGACAGCTCTGCAGTTAAGCTCAGAAGACATTTTAGAATGTAGATCTTTTGGAGATGGTCCAACTGGATGAAGGCTATGACAAGTATATCCTATTGCTGGAATATATGTCTTGTTTATCAGTTATGGTCTCCCAGCCAGTGTTTGTATTCTTGAATTGTTAGTCAGCAAAATATATACTTTTTACTTTCTCTAAATTCTGCCAGACTACACATATTTTATAATTGATATGCTGTGTAGCTTGTCAGTTCCAGTGTTCTAGCGCCTATTATAATTCAGCACACTGCAGCTGGTTAGGGGAGTGTCACATAGTTGGGTTTTTTTTCTGCGCATTTGTCTCTCCATCTGTGAGTACAGTATTTTGTTGATCCTTGCACATACTGCATGTATCTGTCTATACTCTTGACTTTGAATCTGTTAATCATATAGTACACACTTTAGATGGTGACCACAGTGTTCTAAAATAATATATTCTTATTACAAGTTTGTAGCACATTTTTGCCCTCGTGTCAGTTAGCGTCTACCAAGATAAACCCAGGTAACCAAGTGAAGGTATTTAAATACTCGATGTTTATAATTCTACAATGGCTAAGTCATTTAACTAGATGCCAAGGGTCCCATGTAATTATTTCTAACTCTGTGATGTATTTAATAAGGTATGTCACCTACTTGGGGCTAGTAACACTTGTCTGTTGAGGTAACTTAACAAGGAATTCACATTCCGTCATTCATGAGGATTAAGCAGTGTAATATACGTGAGAGCATTTTGTAAATGATAAGGACAGTGCAGATGTGGTTCTGACCCTGACGTCTGCTCTTGCTGTTGCGCGGGAGTCCCTGTGATGGCACAGCTGGTGGGGGTGCTGGGTGTGTGGAAGGAAGATACTGCTAGCACTGTTCCAACATCACTTTTTCATAGCAGACAAGATCTTTTCTCCAGAATAGGTCTTTGATTTTTAAAACAATTTTCACTGTTCTAGGAGCACTCATAGCTCAGATGGTAAAGAATCTGCCTGCAAAGCAGGAGACTCGGGTTCAATCCCTGGGTCAGGAAGATCCCTGGAGAAGGGAATGGCCACCCACTCCAGTATTCTTGCCTGGAGAATTCCATGGACAGAGAGGAGCCTGGCAGGTTACAGTCCATGGGATCACAAAGAATCAGACATGACTGAGCATGTAACACTTTCACAGAAGCATTCATAAGTCTTCGCACGCCCAAAAGTGCAAAAAGGAAGTGAAGAGAGGCTGACAAATAACCATTTAGTGGTTTCCTAATAAACACATATTCAAAGTATATGCAAATGCAGTTGTACCTTCTCAGCATTGACTATAAATAGTTCATTAGCTCCCAAAGCTTTATTGCTTGACTGTGATTCTGTAGATTCTTCTCTCATAAAACACTTGAGTTAGTAGATATATCACTTTATGTCAGTATGCTGACCAGTTAAAATATCACCTGCAATGCAGGAGACACTGGAGTCACAGGTTTGATACCTGGGTTGGGAAGATCCCCTGGAGAAGGAAATGGCAACCCACTCCAGTATTCTTGCCTGGAAAATCCAATGGACAGAGGATCCTTCTGGGGCTACAGTCCATGGGGTCACAAACAGTCACTCAGTTGTGTCTGACTAAAATATTGCTTAATATCCTTCATTTAGATATATTTTAAATATTCTCTTTAGCAATTAATTTTCCTTTTCTTTGACTTTTCTAAGTAACTAAATTTCAACACATGACTTAATTCAACTATCTCTGTTATGAACTGAACAAGTAGAAAAAAATCTCTGATCTCTATAGAAATACATGACTTTAATTATCAGTTGTTATATATTCTACTTGCTGTTCTTTAAGACTTTGTTCAAAGAATTTTGACCTCTGTATTGAAAGTCAATAAGAAAAAAACTCTTAGGAAAACAGTATTCCCCTAAAAAATAGAAAGTCTTCTTATTTATTTCTAAAATACTTCTTTATACCTGTTGTAGAAATTATAATAATATAATACCCTGGTAGAGTTATAAAATCTTTGAAATAATCATTAGTTTAGGGAAAGTAAAGGCCTGGCATCAATATATAAAAATATTATAAACATTTACATGTTGAGCTCATGTAAATCATTCTTAACCTCTTCTATTTTTTCTATTCAGACCACTGGTAATTCAAATAGTAAAATATACATTCTTTGAATTGATTATGTTGCTTGTTTTTCCCTATGTTGTTTTATGTTTAAAATTAGAAAAATACTTTTTTATAAAACTGTACAAAGTAAGTGAAAGTAGCAAAAATAATAAGCTTAAAGAAAGGCTGTATTCAATAGAGCTAAAACCAAAATGAACTCTACTTTTATGTTTACCTAATAATATGGCTGGTCTCAGTAGGCATGCATTTTCTAGAAATAGTACTCTTTCGTTTTGACTTTCAGCAGAGAGGAAAAGTTGTATTAAAGGTAATTTAAATTTGAGTTATGAATGTAGTGATCTGTAGGAGCTGTGCTGAGTTGCTCCAGTCATGTCTGACTCTTTGCTCCCCCATGGACTGTAGCCCACCAGGTCCTCTGTCCATGGGATTTTCCAGACAAGGGTACTGGATTGGGTTGCCATTTCCTTCTCCAGGGGATCTTCCCAACTCAGGGATTGAACCTGCGTCTCTTATGTCTCCTGCATTGGCAAGCAGGTTCTTTACCACTAGCACCACCGGGGAAGCCCAATTCAATTCTGTAGGAGTTAGATAGGCTTTAACTGAGATCTGATGGGAAACTTGCTCTTTTTAGTTTTAGTGCCTTTTTTTTTAAAGGTAAAATAATGTGTTTACTTCTTTTTGGTTCAGTACATGTGTACAAAGGTAACCATTGTTTGTACATTCATTCATTCATTCAATAGATATGCAGTGAACACCTACAATAAGGCAGGCACTTCAGTTTGATTAATTTGTTTCAGTGTAATAAGGTATGGTTTTGGCTTTATCAATGACAAGTATATTACTCTGGCCAGGATGACTTTGCAGCTCTGTAGCATCTGGTAGGTAGATAATTTTAATGGAAGTAATTCGCTACTTCAAAAGTATTATATAAATACTACATAAGAGTAATTGTTAGCTATACCAAGGAGCAAATATCAGATGCTCTTTATACAAATATGCATCCCATAAAACTTTGTGATTGAAGATGATGCATGGCTGTTGGTAAGATCTCATCTAGACGTTTCTTGATAAATCTTTCAAATTTATGGAGTATACACTGAAAAACACACAGTAATAAAATGGATAAATATTATTTATATATAGGTGTATCTAAGTATATGTATATAAACATGAATATGTGTATATAACAATGTATATAAATATATGACACTGTTTTATGTATATAAAAACAATGTAATCAAATCCTGAATTCACACAGAAAATACATGTAACTTTAAATCTTGCCATTAGATTCAGTAGATCTATTGGAAATTGGTGGCTGCTGCTGCTGCTAAGTTGCTTCAGTCGTGTCCGACTCTGTGCGACCCCATAGGTGGCAGGCCACCAGGCTCCGCCATCCCTGGGATTCTCCAGGCAAGAACACTGGAGTGGGTTGCCATTTCCTTCTCCAATGTATGAAAGTGAAAAGTGAAAATGAAGTCGCTCAGTTGTGTCCGACTCTTCGCAGCCCCATGGACTTCAGCCTACCGGGTTCCTCCGTCCATGGGATTTTTGGTGGCTAGGAAACTGTAACTAAAATTCATCACTCTAACTTTTAAACACCTTTTATAGTCACCTTTTAGAACTAACACCCAAAAAAGATGTCCTTTTCATTATAGGGGACTGGAATGCAAAAGTAGGAAGTCAAGAAACACCTGGAGTAACAGGCAAATTTGGCCTTGGAATGCGGAATGAAGCAGGGCAAAGACTAATAGAGTTTTGCCAAGAAAATGCACTGGTCATAGCAAACACCCTCTTCCAGCAACACAAGGGAAGACTCTACACATGGACATCACCAGATGGTCAACACTTCGCCGAAGAATTGATGCTTTTGAACTGTGGTGTTGGAGAAAACTCTTGAGAGTCCCTTGGACTGCAAGGAGATCCAACCAGTCCATTCTGAAGGAGATCAACCCTGGGATTTCTTTGGAAGGAATGATGCTGAAGCTGAAACTCCAGTACTTTGGCCACCTCATGCGAAGAGTTAACTCATTGCAAAAGGCTCTGATGCTGGGAGGGATTGGGGGCAGGAGGAGAAGGGGACGACCGAGGATGAGATGGCTGGATGGCATCACTGACTCGATGGATATGAGTCTGAGTGAACTCTGGGAGTTGGTGATGGACAGGGAGGCCTGGCGTGCTGCGATTCATGGGGTGGCAAGGAGTCGGACATGACTGAGCGAATGAACTGAACTGATAGTCAAGGTTGTTACACCTATGTGGGATAGGGTAGGGCTGGAGGGAGGAGGAAATGACAGAAATTGATGAAACATCAAAATCAAATCACTTAGTTTACAGTTTTGCTTAGAATCCTGGTGGTAGACAGTATGTCATTAATATCATCTTGGAGCTGGGGGCTGTGTTTGGCTCACCACTTTAGTTTTAAACAGATTGTCATGAAAAACACAGATAACTTAGGTATGAATGAGAGTAACTTGAATTTGTATAACAGGGCATCTAACTACTATAAATACTTAAAAAGGCAGAACTAATCAGATTCAGATGGCCTTATTTAGAAAAGCTGATTTGTAATGATTGTTAATAATGCTAATAATAATAATTGACATCTATTGAATCATTACCATGTACCAAGCACTCTGCTAATCACTTTGTATGTGTTGTCTCATTTAAACTTCACATAGGTGAATGTGTTATCATTATCCTCATAGGTGAAGAAAGGAAGACTCAGTGGTAAAGTAAAATTTGCCCATGGTGATATAGTTAATATAGGTGAAAAGGGTAGGATTCAAATGCAGATTTGTCTTGACTTAAAAATACTCGGGTTTTTAGCCACTGTAACAGTGTTTCTCAAAGTATGTTTTGTTGACAACAGGCATCAAAGTTATATATATTTTAATGCTATATATATATATATTTATATGCAATATTTAAAAATTATATTGATTAACTATATAAGAAGATTTCTAGGTCCTTTACTAGGTCTGCTGAATCAGATTTCTTGTGTATAGCAACCAGGGCTCAGCATTTTTAACAACCTTCCCAATATGGTTCTTAGGAACACTAAAGTGTGAGACCCACTATTCTATACTATACTGGTACGAAGTTTGAATATGCAAATGATAAGGACTGGTGAGTAGGAGGATGCAGGATACTTCTGACGTTAGAAATGACACTTAAGAGGTATTGAACATGTGAATAAGCTCCATATGGACTCGCAATATTTGTAACACTGGAAAACATAGATTGTTTTTATATAGAGGACTTGGAGGACTTTGAACTCTAAATTAAAGGTTAGGACAGTGCTTTAGAAAAGAAGGAAGTCCCCAGTAGATTGAATAGAGTTGGATGCCAACATTTTCTGCTTCTTTAACACTTTGCTCACACCTGTATCCTTCAGACTAGATATTCTGTTTTATTCACTGTTGTGTCCCCATCGCTTCACCTAGTTCCGAGTACATACAGGTCCCTAATAAATGTCAGATTGTCTCACTTTTTTTTTTCTTTTAGAACTTTTGGAAGGCCCCAAGTGGGTTGGAGTCCTTTCTAGGCCAACTTTCAGAAATTTGAGAACCTTAAGTATCACTTCCCTGTCTCGACCCACAGATCCAAGCAGGAGCTTCAAACTGTGACTTGGCTTGTATGAACCAACTATTGAAGTTTAACCCAACCTTGAGCCCCGAGTCTTTCCAGATGCCCCAAGAGGAAGATTTCCAGGAAATCTCAGCAGTCTGTCTTCCCTCTGCTCAGCAGTACTGACAGAGGGGCTGGGTAACCTGACCCTCGGCTGTGGGACCCGCTATCTTTCCCCTCCACCAGAAGGGTCACCCCAAGAGCCAGAAAGATGGGAAAACATTCAACAGCAGAGGTAATAGGAAAACACATTGTTACTTCAATTCTGAAGAGACAGTTTAGTTGGAGATCCTTCAGTCACAGTATACATTGTAAAAAGAACTTCAGATTTGAATTTGAGTGTTGTCATTTCTGGGGTCATCCTGGGATGCTTAGAATGAGAAAGCAGCCTCTTGTTCTTCCTCTGTAGTTCAGAAATGCTCAGTGACTTGATCCTCAGCCCTTGTTCCATCCTTCCTCTGCACTAGAAGAATTGTTCCAACAGCAGGAAAGAGAAGAGACAATCCAAATATTAATAGAAGGGCACTGGGAAAGGGAATTAACATTTTCAGAGAGAGGCTTCTAACATATAATGAAGGCTTGTCTTCCTCATCGGATGGCTATCAGATTACATACAGACATGAATGTACATACTGACTTGCACGGAAGCTTTCTAAGAACTTAAAACAATGAGGTATGGTCAGCTGTAGCAACAGGATGCAGAATTATGCCAGAGAATCAGACTCTGGAAAACAGAGTCATTTTCAGACTCAGGAAGTAGACTCGATCGAATTTCAGAGCCAGTGCTAAAATGTTCCACCCGTGATTTTAGAGTTGCTGTGTGGGAAGCTGGGAGGTCTCTGGGATACAAATTGTCTTTTATCCTTCTCAGTTCTGTCTTTCATCCCATCCTTGTTATTTGCAGTTTACAGGTTATCTATGTAGGTTGAACACCTTCCTGATTTCACTTTGCTTTATTCCTTTTTATTGACTAGCCGTTCTTTGGCACGTGTACATGTATTTTAGAATTCTGTAGTCAGTTGTAAGATGTGGGCCATTGTTAAGAATTTGAAACAGAAAATCATGGTGAAAGCAAAGCTGTTTAGGTAAAACATGATTATGATAAAGAATATGTTAATAAATATTTTTTGCTCCATGAGATCTTGTTAACCCCTCTTAAAGGAATTTCTGCTTTGTTATTTCAATGTCTTTCAGTGCAGATTAAACATGAAAAAAGTCTTAGAGAAGCTCCAATAATGGGATGAATCGTTATGGTAAAAACAACATAGAAATCAGGGTTAGAGTAGCTGATTTCCTTTTCTGTGCCACACATTTCATTTGCTTGTTGAAATCTCTGATTGTTGGAAATCTCTTGTCTGCAGGTTTGTATTCTCTGTAGTATAGAATGCTCCAAGATTTAAGTCAAGATTTAATATTCAAACAGTATTTGACCATTGTCAGCTTGTTTAGCCAAAAGAGGTATTATTTACCTGCCTCTTTCTACTTATCTCTTGACTTAGTTGTATGATTTGTCACTTAGTACTCTGTTCATAATTCTATCTTATATATAAGAACCCAACTGAAGTGAAATGTAGATCCTTTAATATTATGCTGTGTTTAATCAGTATAAAATAACTTTTTAAAGTGTTGTTTTACAAGTCTAAGACAGGCATCTCAAATAGCTTTTAAATTAGTTCCCCACACCTAAATTCAAGTGAGAATTGTACATTTTTCTGCTTGTCATCAACTGCTTCTTCTCCTCAGTCTCAACCATGTTTCACTAACCATGTCCATCTGTTGTGTCTTATTAAGAATCTGTACACTCATCAACTTCACACTTTTAGAGGAGTACAGTATAAAAGCTTCATGGAGAATATGACTTTATGTTTTATGTGAGATGAAATTTCCCTTCCCAGGTAAGGACTGATTTTATTTTTCACATAGATGCAGATCCTTTAGAAGATAATTATGAGTATGAAATCTGGTTTCAGAATACACATTCCCTTGAGGAAAAAGTTAGAGTATTTAAAACATTATTGTGCAATGTAGCAAACAATTTATTAGATTTATCAGCAGATCCTTCATATCTAGACATATTTACCATATATAATAGATTTTTTTTTCAATTTACCTTACTCTTCCAATCCTTACTTTTTTTTTTATAACAGATTTTTTAATTAAATTAAAATTTTTTTCTTGTCTTTGGTCACTTTATCTACTAGTAAAGTCTGACATCTTAAATGTAATGGATGTCAGTAATTTTTTCATTTCTATTTTTTATAACGTGCTCAGTCAGTCATGTCCAACTCTTTGCAACCCCATGGGCTATAGCCCATCAGGCTCCTCTGTCCATGCAATTTCTCAGGCAAGAATACTGGAGTGGGTTGCCACTGCCTACTCCAGGGGGTCTTCCTGACCCAAGGATCAAACCCGTATCTCTTGCATTGGCAGGTGGATTCTTCACCATTATGCCATTTGGAAGCTCTTGCTTAAAATCTGTGGGGAATCTACTGCCTGCTTTTTTGGTGTATATAGAGACTTTTGATGATGATCGTGTTAGTGGTGATAGACTGATGATAGGTGATAGGAGTTATTGAAAGAAAAGAGGTGTGAAAAGCCTCTCTTGACTCCCTAGGCAGGTTAGGCAGAGGTCTCTTCTCTGTGTTCCCACAATGGCCTGTGCGTCTAGATGCTCTACTTGCCATTTTATAATTATATGCTTCTAGATCTCCCTCCTCTGCCAACTCGAACTCTTTGGGGGCACAGATGTGTTTTATTTATTTGTTTATGTAATTTTCTCCACTTTTATTATTTTTTAATCTTTTGGCTGCACACAGAGCATGTGGGATCTTAGTTCCCCGACCAGGGATCGACAGGGTCTTAACCACTGGGCCACTAGGGAAGTCCTTTTTATTTATATTTATATTTTCAGTACCTGGCTGAGTGCTTAGCCCACAGCATATTGTAAACATAATGTAAATATTTACTGAGGAATTGATAGTATTAACTCTGTAATGTTGATAGGATTGCTGTTTTGAAATAAGATTGCATTTCTGTGGACCTAGATAGTCAGCCCGGAGAAGGCAATGGCACCCCACTCCAGTACTCTTGCCTGGAAAATCCCACAGATGGAGGAACCTGGTAGGCTGCAGTCCATGGGGTTGCTAGGAGTCGGACACGACTGAGTGACTTCACGTTGACTTTTCACTTTCATGCATTGGAGAAGGAAATGGCAACCCACTCCAGCGTTCTTGCCTGGAAAATCCCAGGGACGGGGGAGCCTGGTGGGCTGCCGTCTATGTGGTCACACAGAGTCGGACACGACTGAAGTGACTTAGCAGCAGCAGATAGTCAGCCGAACACATAATTATATTGCTTTTAACCATGTCTTTGTTTTTAATAGTTGAGCTATTTATTTACTAGAGGATGTGTTATTTTTCAGTTTACCAAGAAAGTTTAACATCCTCAGTGTATTCCTGTACAGATCATTTTGTTCAGCATGTTGTCGTTCAGTCGCCCAGTCGTGTCTGACTCTTTGTGACCCCATGGACTGCAACAGGCCAGGCCTCCCTGTCCCTCACCCTCTCCTGAAGTTTGCCCAAGTTCATGTCCATTGCGTCAGTGATGCCATCCACCCATCTCATCCTCTGACACCCTCTTCTTCTGCCCTTAATCTTTCCCAGCATCAGGGACTTTTCCAATGAGTCAGCTGTTCGCATCAGGTGACCAAAATACTGGAGCTTCAGCTTCAGCCTCAGTCCTTCCAATGAATATTCAGGGCTGATCTTCCTTAAGATTGACTAGTTTGATCTCCTTGCTGTCCAGGGGACTCTCAGGAGTCTTCTCCAGCATCACCAGTTCAAAGGCATCAATTTCTTTGGCTCTAAGCCTTCTTTACAATCCAGCTCTCACAACCATACAAAACCCCTGGGAAGACCATAGTCTTGACTATACGGACCTTTGTTGGCAGAGTATAGTCAAATGCTAATAAGACTTTAACATAAGGATACTTTGTCCTGGTTATTAAATGACTTCAAGTTTGTTACCCATTCTCCATATGTGTGACTCACCAATTTGTATTTTACCACTCTGTGAGGATAACTGACATACTAGTTATCATCACCTTTTATCTCTTTTTTAGAGAAACTCTTTAATGGAAAGAAACAGAAGTTACTCATAATGTAAAATAACCAAATTCAATTTGATTCTGAAATGCATGTTAACATTTTTGAAATGTCTGAGCTGAGATTTTGTTTTGTGTTATTCCATACATGTATTATTTCATCTTTACTGTTAATGATTTTGACATTCCAAGTAAAATAATTACGCTATTAAACTCTGACTTGAGTTGCTAGTAAGCTTGTTGTCCGATTCAGTTCTCATTCAATTTTTTTTTACTTGATTTTTCTTAAAAACTTCTATTCCTCCCTCAGTGTAATATCATCACACATTTTCATTGTTTTTATACTTTAAACAAGATGTTTGGCTAACTCAAATTCTCCTTTAGGGAGAAGTAGGAACCCTTTAAAAGATCGTTCCTTTAATATTTTAACCTGCCAACAGAAAAGGAAACCTCAGTGTCTCTTTTGTTCTCCAATAGCCTAAGAATAAATTTATGCAAATATTTATTGAACATCTATTACTTACAAGTCATTGTTCTTAGTGCTGTGGACTACAAATTGAATAAGATGTGGTTTTCCGTTTTCAAGTCTTTTGGAATAAATGAGACTTACTCCTATAACAATGACAAAGCTTAAAGAGCAAGGCAGGAGTTTTTCTTTAATAAAGTGGCATTTGAGTTGGAATTTGAAGGACTATTGAAAGAATCTAGTTTCTCTGACTAATGCCTTTGGATAGCACTTAGATCGCTGCTGCCCTTGCTGACAAAATCCCATTCTGGCTGCATTCTGTCTTTCTGTTTCAGTAAAGGGTTACCGATTTGGTAGCCCTTAGATTGATTTTGTGTATATCTACTCTGATCCATTCATATGCTAATTTTATTCATTAGACTATGCTGCTATCCCTAAAAATCTATTACTCCTTTGTGCTGCCTTCAAGGGCAGAAGAGAATTAGAGTGGGGGGGGTGGTGGTAAGATTCAGATGCAGGTGAATCTTCTTACCATGAGCTAAGGTACAAAATTTAAAAATTATAAGGTTTATTTGGAGAACAAAGCAGTTCAGATTGACTGGAACAAATAGGGGAGGAAAGATAGAGAGTAGGGGGAGATAGTAAGGGTGTAAAAATGGGATGAAACTATATATTATGGAGATTCTGTATACTAAGCAGGCTAAGAAGTAATACGGGCTTAATTAAAGCCATAAACATGGAAGAGCTACTGAGAGTTTTTAAAAAGAATGACATGACAGTTCTGCTCTAGAAGATTCCTTTGTATTGGAATTGGGAGACTCCAGAGCTATGGTGAGTACTTGACAAGTATTACAGTTTGTTGTTGTTTAGTCGCTCAGTCGTGTCCAACTCTTTGCAACCCCATGGACTGTAGCCCACCAGGCTCCTGTGTTCATGGGATTTCCCAGGCAAGAGTACTGGAGTGGGTTGCCATTCCCTTCTCCAGGGGATCTTCCTGACCAAGGGATCAAAACTCCATCTCCTGCACTGCAGGAGATTCTTTACCAGTGAGCCACCAGGGAATCCCAGTATTACAATAATCCAAGTGAACTGTGATAAGGACCAATATGAGGCCATATCAGCAGAACTCAGTTGGTGCGGGAGTGGAAGAAAGAGGCACCAGATGGGAGAAAGGTGGTGGAGAGGAAATGTCAAGCCCAGGCATTCCTTTCCAAAGCATAAGAATAAATGAAAGGTAAAAATGTGTCAGGAAAGGATTTGAGAATCTAATGCTGGGTCTGGGGTACCTTTTTGCTATGTATAAAATATCTTTGACCCATGATCTTTTTCTCTTTTGGTGGCCAGTTTATTTGATACTGATTGTGTGATAATTTTGTTCACTTTTTATTTTCTTTTATAATCTTATTTGTTAGGTTTTTGCTATCATTGCATCCATTTTTTGTCTGTGTGTCCTTCATTTGTGGCCCTTTTTAGTTAGCAATTTTAGTCTAATTTGACTTTCCCCTCTCCTTCAACCCTCATGTGTCCTTGGACAGGGCTTATTAAGTAGCAGAGAACACACTCAACCTAACTAACTCCTGCAGGCTAGTGCAGCATCAGGTTAGAGGGATGTCATGGTAATTCAGAGCTATGGAAAGCTTAGGTAGGCCCCAGGGGAACTAGAAAGCAAAAAGAATGTCTTTTTCTTGAAGGAGCAGTCTCATTCTTTCTAATGGCTTCTCTGCTTCTTGCTACACATCTCTGTATTCCAGTTCTTTCTCTCTCTGCTAGCTGGCTTCCTCTGTCTCCTTACTCCTTTTATAATGGCTTGGTTAAGTTCAACTTTTTATACACTTGTTCAGTTCCTCACAACTGGCAGCTCCCCTCTTTGTCTCTTAATTCTTGTATTTCCCAAGAGAGGTGAATCTGATTCACCCAGCTCACTCAGTCCTAGTCATCATATCCTTTCTGATCCAGCAATCATTCAGCTACAAGTGAGAAAGCTAATTAGTATTAGTTGCTCAGTCGTGTCTGACTCTTTGTGACCCTGTGGACTGTAGCCTCCAGGTTCCTCTGTCCATGGAGTTCTTCAGGCAAGAATACTGGAGTGGGTAGCCATTCCCTTCTCTTTACTGGCTGAGCCACAGGGAAGCCCAAACTTAAAGGCCAGGCTTATCTGGGGTATGAACCCGGGACCGCTCGCACCCGGGTCATACTCCTAGACTCATACTGCTAGACCAATGAGCCAACACAAGTAATAAAAATCTGACTTAATTTGACTAAAAATGAGGAACTGCATTATCTTCTATAATAGGAAGTTCCAAGGAAGGAATTTGCCTTTAGATTTGGTTGATTGGAGACTCAACAGTGTTCTCAAGAACCCTGAGTTCTCTTCATCCTTCTACTCTACCATCCTTAGGATTGGCTTTATCCTTAGTAAGATAGCTCCTGCCATTCTAGGCATCACATCCAGACACAGCATTCAGAAGAGGAGGTGGCCATTTCTTCCTGTGGCTTTTTCTTAGGAGTGAGGAAATTTTTCCTAAAATCTGCTCTGGAAATGAGCAGATTTTTCCTCATGTCTCATTGACCAAATTTGCAGTTAGAAATCTGTTTGAGTTAATAAGCTCTGTTAGTAGGAAACAGGGAGAAGGCAATGGCACCCCACTCCAGTACTTTTGGCTGGAAAATCCCATGGATGGAGGAGCCTCGTAGGCTGCAGTCCATGGGGTCGCGAACAGTCGGACACGACTGAGTGACTTCTCTTTCACTTTTCACTTTCATGCATTGGAGAAGGAAATAGCAACCCACTCCAGTGTTCTTGCCTGGAGAATCCCAGGGACCAGGGATCCTGGTGGGCTGCCGTCTATGGGGTCGCACAGAGTCAGACACGACTGAAGCGACTTAGCAGCAGCAGCAGCAGCAGTAAGAAACAGAAATGGTGAGACTGTATTATTCCTGCCCCATCACTAACAAGGGGAACGTGATTACCCAGAGACTAAATAAGGCCCATCTCTGGAGTTGGAATAGAAGTCACTTTTCTCTGTGCTAAATGAAGCCTTGTATTTGGAGAATGGAAAGGAATGACAGTCCATCGATGGAAATCCAGAAAAGTCCTTCTCTTCAAGGTGTTATGTCCATGTACATTGACACATAAACTTCTCTTTTAAAAATAAAATTTACTGTGGAAATTTTGCCTAAAGAAAGTTGAAGTGCTATCAAGATGAAAGACAGTTTATAGAGTTATTTTGGGTGCGGTATATGCCGCTTTCCCAGTTAGCCAGTGGCCTGGAGAGAGAGGTGTAGTATATAGAATACATACAGTATGAAACAAAACCACTTTATACTATAAGTGAGGGCTTTCCCAAAAGGACATGGCAGACAAGAACCCTGAAATATATGAGGTCTATACCTCTTTGGGATCCATTTTCTGAATTCTTACAGATACAGTCCTTCCTGGGAGATTTTCAGTAATGAATACATTGATTTCAGTGAAACAGTGCTTTTTACTATTGTCATAAAAAACTGTTCAGTCACATAAAATTTTTGCAAAGTCTGGAATATAATTTAAAGAAAGTCCCTTGTTCACAATGAGCATTCAGTATGAGTGTAGTACCAGTAGAGACATTCTTGCCAAAACCTGAACCTAATAGATTTACTATCCAAGCTGTGTTACCTAATATGATTTTCAGATTTAATTTTTAGTATGGAGTGTCACACTTTGCATGGCCTGTATCTTGCTGAATTTGTGCATACTAATGAATCTAAAAATACTGAGTATCTACTATCAGACACTCTGCTTGATACCGTATGCAAGCAAAAGATTCAAAATATAACATATGTTCATTGAAGAACAAGATTATTTATGGATCAAAACGAAAACTAAAGTAGGTTAGAAGCCCAGAAAGGCTCTTCTTTTCAGGCATATTTGCCAATACACATATCTGTGGTTTGAGATGGGTTTTTTCCCCTTAATAAGTTCTGTTAGTAAGAAAGAGGACCCATAGAATGTGGAAGAGGGATGTGGGGAAAGGAATTAGGAAAGCAACGAAGATAACTGTGTTCTTCACCTTTTAACCTAGAGCCCTGATGGCCTTTTCTGAAAATGGCCATAGGTGCTTGCAGCATCTTTCACAAAGTTGGTCCTTGACCTGCTCCCTGAAAAGAATTCATTCTGCAGTCACAAACAGTGGGAAATATCAAATCTTTCTCCAGGAGATTTATAATGCACATTAGTATATTAAAGACTCTGAGAAAGAACACAAATTCCTCCCTATATTTTCCACACTTTCTTAATGACCAAGTCCCTCTTGTGATACAGCATCTATTAACGTCTCGCCAAGCTTATTGAAGAACTGCTGAGGTCAAAGAGGAGTGTTCTTGAGCAGAGAAATAACATGAAAGCAAAGTTTTAGTAAAAATTATCTAATGATATCTAAGATGAATTGCTGTTTCAAATCCTGAAGGATGATGCTGTGAAAGTGCTGCCCTCAATATGCCAGCAAATTTGGAAAACTCAGCAGTGGCCACAGGACTGGAAAAGGTCAGTTTTCATTCCAATCCCAAAGAAAGGCAATGCCAAAGAATGCTCAAACTACCGCACAATTGCACTCATCTCACACGCTAGCAAAGTAATGCTCAAAATTCTGCAAGCCAGGCCACAACAATACGTGAACCGTGAACTTCCAGATGTTCAAGCTGGATTTAGAAAAAGCAGAGGAACCAGAGATCAAATTGCCAACTTCCACTGGATCATCGAAAAAGCAAGAGAGTTCCAGAAAAACATCTATTTCTGCTTTATTGACTATGCCAAAGCCTTTGACTGTGTGGATCACAATAAACTGTGGACAATTCTGAAAGAGATGGGAATACCAGACCACGACCTGCCTCTTGAGAAACCTATATGCAGGTCAGGAAGCAACAGTTAGAACTGGACATGGAACAACAGACTGGTTCCAAATACAGAAAGGAGTATGTCAAGGCTGTATATTGTCACCCTGCTTATTTAACTTATATGCAGAGTACATCAAGAGAAACACTGGGCTGGAAGAAGCACAAGCTGGAATCAAGATTGCTGGGAGAAATATCAATAACCTCAGATATGCAGACACTACCCTTATGGCAGAAATTGAAGAGGAACTAAAAAGCCTCTTGATGGAACTGAAAGAGAAGAGTGAAAAAGTTGGCTTAAAGACAAGTTTTAAAGTTAAGAGTTGACAAGAATTTCTGTTGATGATACTGTGCGCCAAGTTTTATTTTAAGTGTTTAACCCAAATTATTTAATCTTCATAAAAAACCTGTAAGGTAGGTACAGTTTTTAATCTCTGTTTTACAACTCAGAGAACCAAGGCACAGAAGAGTAGCTTGCCCAGGGCCCTACAGCTCTTCATTGGTGGTGCTGGGTTTTGCACCCAAGCATCTTAACTCCAGAGCCTGTGGGCTTCCCTTGTGGCTCAGCTGGTAAAGAATCCGCCTGCAATGTGGGAAACCTGGGTTGGGAAGATGCCCTGGAAAAGGAAAAGGTTACCCACTCCAGTATCCTGGCCTGGAGAACTCCATGGACTATAGTCCATGGGGTTGCAAAGAGTCGGACACGACTGAGCGCCTTTCACTTAGTTTCGGATGTACAACATAATGATATTTGTGTAAGTTGCAAACAATAACTAAGAAAAGTGATTCTGAGGAAAATAGTAACACAGACTGACTGGCTTTGTCTGTAAAACTATACAAAACAATGATTATCACACAAATTGCCATTTACTTTTACTTTACATTTTCATGACCATGTTATTACTTACATAAGTTCAGAACAAATCTGTCTTTTTCCTATGGATAGACTTTCCTGTGGAAAGACTGAGCGCCTTTCACTGTGCTCTATTAAGTCATCTGTCCCCGTGGCCCCTACTCTCTCTAGGGAGGAATTAGGAAAACCTTGGGTCAGTGCCTTTTATCTTCACCCAATATATGGCAGAAAGTGAAGAACTAAAGAGCCTCTTAATGAAAGTGAAAGAGGAGAGTGAAAAAGTTGGCTTAAAGCTCAACATTCAGAAAACGAAGATCATGGCATCCGGTCCCATCACTTCATGGCAGATAGATGGGGAAACAGTGGAAACAGTGGCTGACTTTATTTTTCTCGGCTCCAAAATCACTGCAGATGGTGACTGCAGCCATGAAATTAAAAGACACTTACTCCTTGGAAGGAAAGTTACAACCAACCTAGACAACATATTAAAAAGCAGAGACATTACTTTGCCAACAAAAGTCCATCTAATCAAGGCTATGGTTTTTCCAGTGGTCATGTATAGATGTGGGAGTTGGACTGTAAAGAAAGCTGAGTGCCGAAGAATTGATGCTTTTGAACTGTGGTGTTGGAGAAGACTCTTGAGAGTCCCTTGGACTGCAAAGAGATCCAACCAGTCCATCCTAAAGGAGATCGGTCCTGGGTGTTCATGAGAAGGATTGATGTTGAAGCTGAAACTCCAGTACTTTGGCCACCTGATGCGAAGAGCTGACTCATTTGAAAAGACCCTGATGCTGGGAAAGATTGAGAGCAGGAGGAGAAGGGGACAACAGATGATGAGATGGTTGGATGGCATCATCAACTCGATGGACATGGGTTTGGGTAGACTCTGGGAGTTGGTGATGGACAGGAAGGCCTGGCGTGCTGCGGTTCATGGGGTCACAAAGAGTCAGACATGACTGAGCAACTGAACTGAACTGAATATATGTACACTTCATTAGAAATAAAATCAAAGTTTTTCTTTAATCTGCTTACAAAATGAGCTAATTTTTCATATCCTTGTCCTTTACCTTGTTTTTCTATGAAACTATTTTTGAAAGACTTTCAGAGTGTCTCAGGGGAAATCATGTTGTTTTTTTTTTACTTTATTTTTACCACAGGAAAAGGTTGGGGCAGCATAAACTCGTGCTGGGCAGACTGGAGTGTGGGAGAGAGTGAGATAAGATTCCAGGTGTTCTTTGGGGTTAATTCTGACAGTTCTTTGAAAAATCCCCTTCCCGCTCACCCCTTCTGTTAGAGAGATGGGATAGCTGTCAGGATGTTGTAAACTGCCTTTTGTTTCCAGCTCAGCTCCGGGGGCCAGACTACTTAGAGTGATCCTGATGACTGAAACAGGAGAACTCTTATTACTGATCATCATCTTACTCTTACCTTTTCCTTTTTTCTCCTCTGCTTGAGGGCTTCAGAGACTTTTCTGGGAGGGAGGAGACAGTCTTAGGAATTCACATATTTGAAACTTTTTTATCTGCTTTCTGATCTGGCATCTGAGGAGCTCGGAAGTCATCACACCATCCTAACAACAAGTGAAAATCTGAACATCAGGATTCTGTGATGAGATGTGTATAAGAGACAGCCCCCCACCTCCCACTCCCCCCACCCCACCTCCGCGAAAGTAAAGCAGACAGGCAAATGCAAAGAACCACACCTTAACCAGAGTGGAAGTCTATAGTCAGAGACCTCTGAAGGAACCAGTACTGGGATAGGAAAGTCTGAATGATGAATAGCTGGAAGGTCAGTGTAGACAAGTCTGACAGTTCAAAACTTCAGGGGCCAGGGTGGGGGACTCCACACTTCTCGGAGTTTTAGAATTCTAGAATGCTTCCCCTTCCCCCACATCTTCCCACCACACAGCTACAACCTACTTACTGGAGCTCCTTTTAAAAATCACAAGGCATATCAAAAGGCAAAAAACACAGTTTGAAAAAGCAGAGCAAACATCAGACCAGACTCAAATATAAGAGGGATGTTGGGATTATCAAACTGGAAATTAAACAACTATAATTAATATGCTAAAAATTCTACTGGAAAAGTAGACAACATGTAAGAACAGATGAATAATACAAGTAGAGAAATGGAAATTCTGAGAAAGAATAAAAAATAAATAGTAGCTATCAAAAACAAGAGGACTTGTCTGGTAGTCTAGAGGCTGCCTCCACACTCCCAATGCAGGGGGGCCCGGGGTTTGATCCCTGGTCAGGGAACTAAATACCACCTGCTTTAACTAAAAGCTCCCACATACCTCAGCTAAAAACCTCTCATGCCGCAGTAAAGATTCCACCTGCTGCAACTAAGACCTGGCACAGCCAAATAAATAAATATTTTTTAAAAAACACATTGTAAAAACACACTGTAACAAAAATGAAGAATGTCTTTGATGGACTGATTAGTAGACTGGCCACAACTGAGGAAAACCCTCTTAAGCTTGAGAATATATCAACAGAATCTTCCAAATCAAAAAGCAAAGAGAAAATAAAATTTTAATGGAACAATATCCAAAATCTGTAGGAAAATTACAAAGGGTATAAGATGAGTAATTAGAAAGGAGGAGAAGAGAGAAAGGGACAGAAACAGTATTTGAAGCAACAATAACTGAGAATTTCCCCCAAATTAATGTTAAGACACCAAATTACAGATACAGGGAGCTCAGAATACCAAAGTGCATAAATGTCAGAAAAGCTATACCTAGGCATATTGTATCCAAACAGCAGAAAATCAAAGATAAAGTTAAAAAAAAAAAAAACACTTCAAAGGAGGCCAGAGGGTTGAGGGAGAGGACTCACCTATAAAGGAAAAAAGATGAGAACTATTAGGCTGGCAATAAAAGTTCATTCAGTTTTTTCTCTAAGATGTCTGTATTAGCACTTAGTTGTCTTTAACTTCATCTTCAGTTTTGTTAGGTAGTATTGTGACAGCTGTCACATCAGCCTGTCTTTTTAAACAATTTATCAAAATTGGTGAAGATGGAAGATAGAAAGCAATGGTATATGTTATTATTTCATCATATTATGCTTTATTATTTCAAGAAAAGTAAAAACACAACTGAAAGACAAAGATTTGTGCAGTATATGGAGAAGGTGCTGTGACTGATTGAATATAACAGAAGTCTGCAGTTTCATACTAGAGATTTCTTACTGGACAATGCTCCATGGTCTGGTAGACCAGCTGAAGTTGATAGTGATCAAATAAGGACATTAATTCAGAATGTTTATACCACATGGGAGATAGCTGATAGACTCAAAATATCCAAATTAAGCACTGAAAAGTATTTCCACCAACTTGGTTATGTTAATGGCTTTGATATTTGGATTCTACATAAATTAAGCAAAAAAAAAAACCCTTCTTTACCCTATTTCTGACCCTATTTCCACATGAAATTCTCTACTTAAATGTAACAAAAATGTTCCATTTTTAAAACAAACTGTGATGGGAGATGAAAAGTGTATACTGTATAATAATGTAGAAAGGAAGGGCTCATGGGGAAACTGAAATGAGCCACCACCAACCACACCAAAGGCTGTCTTTATCCAAAGAATGTGAGGTTGTATATATGGTGAGATTAGAAGGGAGTCTTCTATTATAAGCTCCTTGCAGAAAACCAGACTATTAAATTCCGCAAGTACCCCTCCCAGTTAGACCAACTGAAAGCTGGACTCAACGAAAAGCATCTGGAATTAGTCAACAGAAAATTTCATAATCTTCCACCAGGATAACACAAGACAGCATGTATCTTTGAGGACCAGGCAAAAGCTGTTATAGCTTGGCTAGGAGGTTCTGATTCATCCCCCACATTCACCAGACATCGCACCTTCGGATTTCCATTTATTTCAGTCTTTAAAAAATTCTCTAAATGGGAAAAATTTCAATTTTCTGGAACACTATAAAAGGCACCTGGGACAGTTCTTTGCCCAAAAAGATAAAAAGTTTTGGGAAGATGGAATTATGAAGTTGCCTGAAAAGATGGCAGAGGTAATGGAACAAAATGGTGAATACATTGTTCAATAAAGCTCTTGGCAAAAATGAAAATGTGTCTTTTATTTTTACTTAAAAACTGAAGGAACTCTTTGGCCAACCCAGTATATCTGGCTTCCCTGAGAAACCAACCAAGCAAGAAATGAGTGGAATGAAATACTTAAAAAGTTGAGAGAAATACTTTTCTCCAGTTGCTTTATCTCTAATCTAACCAAGCAAATCAAGGCTAAATTAAATCTGACCCTTCTTCCACAGTCCACTGAACCAGTTTCTAAAATACTAGACTTGGGAGAATGTTTGAAACCGGGAAGAAGGGAATAGATCCAGCGCGTCGGTGCTAAGTCGCTTCAGTCGTGTCCGACTCTGCGACCCCAAGGACTGTAGCCCGCCAGACTCCTCTGTCCATGGGATTCTCCAGGCAGGAACACTGGAGTGGGTCGCCATTTCCTCCTCCAAGGGATCTTCATAACCCAGGGGTCGAACCTGCGTCTCTTGGTTGAATCTGTTCCAGCTCCTGGAACTTCATAGAGTTTGGCGATGTATCAGGGTGCTATGAGGCAGGTGTACATCCGGAGTGGAATGAAGTGATCAGGGTAAGGCCACAGTGGGTGTGAGATATTAGAATCAAGATTTAGAAATGGCAAAGGACCACTGAGCCTATAGTTCCGTTTTGCCTGGACTTTGGTTTTCCAAGTGCTCCAGGTTAGCCAACCACCATTAAGGGTCAGAACCTTGGAGAGTTCCAAACTGAGCGGAGCAGAAATATGACTGTAACTATTGCATTGGCATGTAGTAGACAGGATAAAAACTCATAACAACCAATGCTGAAGCAGCACTCTTGTTTGCTTTCTGTTTGTATCTCCAAGATTTAAAGGTCTGGTGCCTCTGCCTCTCCACAGCCTCATGGATATCTTGGTAGAGCTAGAGATTTCAGTCCATCTTGTGGAACAAGCATAAAGCCATCACTGTGGCAATGGGATTTTCATTAAATGCTGATGTTATAAAAAGGACATGGGCTTTCAGATGCCTGTATATTCTCTTTAAGGACTGTCCCAGGGAATCATATTGCTTCTCTGTGTTATTTACTGATCTACTGTGAAATTAATCAAAATCCTCTGTGGGGTTGGGAGGATATTTTGCCTAAAAGTTGCTTTCTGATAGGCATTTATGTTTGAAACTGAAAAATAAAAAAGATACTCTGTGTATTAGAGGTGATTTATAAAAGCTGAAGTAATTCAGTCTATTGGCAGCAACAACAGAATTTTGCAGTATAAATTGAAGGCTGACTAGACTCCTAATTTCAGTAATCTGGTTTGTTTATTGTTTCTTATTAGGGCACTAAATATTCCAAACATTTCTATTTCCATTGTTCTCTTTTTTCTCAGTTTTAGGGCATGTTCATGATTTTCACGTCAGATTAATAAATTTCTAATGCTTCAATTAAAGCTTCACTTAACTTTAACAACCTTTTTTTCTAAACCAATCTAAATTTATGATGCCATATTTAGCTAAAAATAGGAACTTGAACGTAAATTTCCAGAAACACACAACTAGTAACTCCTGGCAACAATAATAGTTAAGGGCAGAAAATCTTATGAAACTAGGACTTATTGCAGAGAATAAACTATATGACATATTTATGTTCCGTTACAGTTCTAAGATGTGTTTATTGTTTTTTTGTACTGCCTGAGAGAACAGGAGAGTTAGAGCTAATTCCTAAATAGCGAACTGATTTGCAATACCAAAAATAAATACAGTCTCTAAAATGTGTATTATTGAAAGTGAGTCTCTAGGACCGCATGAGCATTCTAATCAGATTTTGGAGAGTGAAAAAAGAAAGATTTAGTTATGGATAACAGTAATAAGTATTAGGGAGAAAGAGACAAGATTATTCCAGAGATTTGTGTCTCCTTCAGGAGGCATCTTTTAAAATCCTTACTAATGGCTGTTGTTGGTTATCTTAATTAAAGAGTATTATTTTGTTATATGATGCAGTAGACCAAACTTGTGGTAGTGAACTGAGTTTGGACTGTGACCTAAATGTGTGGTTCACATCAAACACATCAAGAGGCTCAGTATTTGTACTATGTAAAATATAGATAACCAATGAGAACATATTGTATAGGCCTGGGAACTCTACTTAATGCATTGTGGTGACCTGAATGGGAAGGAAATCCAAAAGGGAGGGAATATATGTATATGTATGGCTTATTCATTTTGTTTCAGCAATACGTGAACCGTGAACTCCCTGATGTTCAAGCTGGTTTTAGAAAAGGCAGAGGAACCAGAGATCAAATTGCCAACATCCGCTGGATCATGGAAAAAGCAAGAGAGTTCCAGAAAAACATCTATTTCTGCTTTATTGACTATGCCAA
>SJYT01020240.1:64724-106837 GCA_006410635.1 Cephalophus harveyi | reverse complement strand
AAAAAAAAAAACCATTAAGAGGCTAATAGCTGGAAAGTTTTCAGGTGGACTGGGTAGTTGGGGGAATTATGTCCTGAGTGTGAATTTGCAGACGTGACCTTACAAGTAAAAACTACAGACTGTGACAGGGTGAAGGAGAGCCGGGTGTCACAGACTGCCTATGAAGGACATACTGGTGCCATTAACAGGAGTGAGGAGTTTACAAAGAAAACCAGTTAGTAATGAGTTCCATTCAGAATGTGTTGAATATGAGGATGATATCCAGTATATTTACTAGATAGTTGGAAATTTTATTTAATAAGTATTTATCAAGCCCTAGAGTTTTTTTAAAAAAAACATTTGATGAGACTGAAAGTAGTACAGGTTTCTTTCCTACTCCTGTAAGCTCAATAATGTGGTCTCAAGATGGATTACATAGATGTAATAATTGCTTCTTTATTTTTTTACCACCCCTGTGTTACATCTTAGGATAATCACAATTGATGGTTTCCAAACTCAGAGTGCTTTTAGTGTTGTTAAAAAATAATAATAATTCTCCCTGTGAATATACTAGGAAACATTGAATTGTGTGATTTGAATGGTTAAATTACATGTTTGTGCTAATTGTATCTCAGTAAAGCTGTTACAAAAATTATTCCTCACTGCACATATTTCTGAGTAGACGTTAAGATCTCTAGGGAAAGACCATAGTTCTGTATCAGTGGTAGAATGTGTGACACACAAATAAATTATTAAACATATTGTATTTGAGAGAAAGAGAGAACAGATACCACTTAATTTTTAGAATAATGTTTCAAGCTAGTTTTTAGAATAGAGAAAATATATCAGTAGATACTTTTCTTTTAATCTCGTCAACAAACCCTGAGCACCTGTCCTGCCCAACTGGAGGCGTCAGGAAATGCTTCTTTAATTAAGGAGGTGCTACTGTGATATGTCTTGAAGGATGTGCAGAAATTAGTACAGTGAGTATTGTAGACAAATTCAGAGGCAGCAGCCTATGCAATGGCAGACAGATGTGGGGAACCACACTCAGTTTGGAATTACTAAAGTGAGGGGTGTGTGTCAGAGAGGGAGAGAAATTCTTCCCTGTTAATACATAAAGATTCACCACAGGTTTTAACAACTTCATGGTATTTCACAGTATGATTATATGCCATAAATTATTTAACCATTCCTATATTAATGGGTATTTAAATTGTTGCTTGATTTTGGCTATTTCAAATAATATTGCACTGAACATACTTGTGCATATATCCTTGCAAACTTGTGAATGTAATTCTGTGTCGAAGGTTAGGCCTTGGTCTCAATAGCTTTGACAGATTTGAGCATTCACCTCAGGGCTGAGTTATGACCAATCATACTTCATTATATTGTATAATTTTTGAGTCTGCTGTGTTGATTAAATCAAAGATCTTTTCAGTTTCAGGTCAGTTGGGGCCTTTTTTCAGCCATGGTGAAACTTTGGCCTTTACTTTACTCTAAGTAAAGCCATCTGTATGGGAAACCATGGGTGGATTTTGGGCAGAGGACTGACATGATATATAAAAATATTTCTAAAGATCCCTCTGGCTATTGTGTCAAGAATAAAAGATAGAGAAGCAAGGACAGAAGTAGGAAAACTAGTTAAGAAGCTACTGTAGTAGTTCAGGCGGGAGATAATGGTGACTTGGACTGCAGGGGAAATGATAAAGAAAAATGATAGGATTCCAGACATTTGTTGAAGTTAGAGTTGACTTGATTTTCTAACAGATTGTTTGTCAGGGGTCTCTATATTAACTGTCAAATGAAAGTTGTAGCCCTTCTTAAGAGGACTGGGAAAGGTCCATGCTTAGTAGAAATGATCAAGAATTCTATTTGGGGCATGTTAAGTATGAAATGCTTATTAATTATCCATGTGGGTTGGTGAGTAGGCAGTTAAGAGGTGAGGCTAGTGATTAGCATGGTCAGTATTTTATTAATGAATGATTTATTAAATCATGGATAGGTAAATTAGGAAGGAAATGGATAAAGTTTAAAAGAGAACCAGAATTACAGTTAACTGTTTTATTACGACTCACATACACGGTCCATTTCTCTCTGCTTGCAAGTAGGTCTTGTTTTGAATAGAATTGAATTAAACTGGTAATAGATTGGAGAGGTAAAAGCAGGGAGAATACATTTGTATATGTATATTTCTCTCCAAATCTACCTGTATGTAAGATATGACGGTCCTCAGAAAAAGTTACTATTAATAATTTTACATATTCTGTCTTTGTGAAATTGCTTTATCAAAATGATTATAAAGAAAACCTCTTTTCATTTTGACTTGCATGTTAAATTAAAAATGTTTTCCCACAGGAATCCCTAATAAGCTGAGTTGGAAAACTTCTTAGTACTTAAGATATTAATCACTTTGTGGTGTACTGGCTATGGTAATTCACCCAGCCATAATGACTTCATGGTCATTAGACCTCACGTTTGGTTTGCCTTTTGAATGTGTCATTTCTTTACTCCCCTACCATCCTTTCTGATCTTGGCTATCCTTTTCTTACGGACTATAGACGACATTTCCTAACTCTACTCCGCTTTCTCTGTTTCCAGGGTATCTTTACTGCCTTTTATCTGTATGTTACAGGGATAGGCAGATTTGATAAAGCCTCATTCTTTTCATGGCATGAACTGCAACTTAATTATAGTAGTTCAAAAGACTGCCAATCTAGTGTTTGTCATTTATCCTCGTGATGAAATTTTCTTTAGGCAACTCACATGCTGGCACTGATTGCTTAATCCTGTAGATTTCAAAGGATCAAATCCAAGGTCATTGACAGATCTCACTGTTTTTTTCCAATTTGTTTGGTTAATAGACATCCTTATTTATACAAAAGCTTAATGGTTCACAAATATTTGAATAGTACATAAGCTATCCTATTTGAACTGTTGGTAATACTAGCACATGATGGACTTTAAAAATAGAGCAAGCTCAGAATTTCTCCAAGGCTTTAGCTTCAGCTCCTCTCAGGGTTACACAGCTCTAAAAGTCCATAGTATTATGAGACATGTTAAACTCCAATAGGATATTCTTTGACTGTTCCTAGAGTGTTTAGTAAACCTTAGAGTAGCAATTTTTAAATTCAGAATTATTAAGGGAATCTACTTTTTAAATTGCTAACGTTCTTGTAATAATTGGCTAATTGATTAGATTTAGCGTGCCTTAACAAATTCCCAGAAAGTAAAATGGGCTTGCTATTAATTTTTTTTCCTTTGTTCAAAGAGGAAGAACAAGAGGATCTAAAAGATTGATTAGATAGGTCAGAGACTGTTGAGAAACTGCTAACTAAACAACAATAAGGTAGTCAGAAAACTCTTGCTCTGAAATGCATGTACACCAGCTATGAGCAAATACAAGGACTTTTAATGTTTTTCAAGTCATGGCACCATGTTCTAACTTTAGTGGATATGGAACTTTGAGAAGAGTGCAGACTCTTCTAAACTCTGTAGATCTGACCATTATTAGTTTAAACTCTGACTGTAATAAAAATTTTTGGATTAGCGAGAATGGTACCAAATTGTATCTTAGAGTGCTTAAACTTTTGTATGTCAGCAGTACATGATAATAGTATGTTTGGTTTTCCTAATAGTAATGATTAGAAACCCATGCTGATCTCTTTTATGGTTAGCCACACCTATAACACAAGGCTAGCCACTTAAACCACCTGGAGACATCATTAAATGTTAGAGTTGAATCTGCACACCCAACTGTATGAAGTCATGTCCCTTGTGGAATATTAATCTTTCAAAGGCCACAGGAGAGAACTTTGCTCAAGACTATACCTGTTCCTCTGTTATTCAGGATCTTTACCACTACATACTTAAAACCAGTAGGTTTCACAAGCAGTTACAGCTTCTTGTCTCTTGTTAAAGAGAAACATTTATTAGTTAGCTATGTGATTAGAGGCCTTAATTGTTTTTTGTCGCTCTGAGTACTCTTGTTTTGGCACAATGCGTGCATGCTAAGTTGCTTCAGTCACGTCTGACTCTTTGCAGCCCTGTGGACTGTAGCCCACCAGGCTCCTCTATCCATGGGATTCTCCAGGCAAGAATACTGGAGTGGGCTGCCATGCCCTCCTCCAGGGGATCTTCCCAACCCAGGGATCAAACCACTACCAGCTTTATGAAATGTCAGATATTGTTATCTGAATCTATCAGAAGTAAGGATCCCAGCTTTCCTGACTATATTAGACCCCTGAATACTGCCCAAACCTTAACCATTTACCTTTTATCTTTCCTGTGAGCGTCTTGGACTTGATCTGTTTTTTCGTATCATCTCCACTTAGGATTCTGTCCTTTCCACATCCCTGATACATCTAACTTCTCTCCAGCCCTAAAACAGGTGTCCTCAGGATTTTTATACCATCAATTACAAGGAAAAAGATTTAATAAAAATAAACCAAGGGGGTTACTTACAGCTGATTCACATTGTTGTACAGCAAAAACCAACACAACATTGTAAAGCAATTGTCCTCCAATTAAAAATTTTTTTAAAAAATCAAAAGAACTGTACACTTAAAACTGGTTAAGACAATACTTTTTGTTATGTGTGTTTTACCACAAAAAAGTTTTTTTAATAAATAAACCAGGGGCAAATTTGAAGTCACATTTTTACACAAAGTTGATATCTACTGCAGTATTAATGTTGAATTAAAAAGCAGCCTTAGAGGCAGTCAAAGATACAAACTTGCAGTTATGAAGTAAATAGTACTAGGGCTACAAGGTACAACATGATAAATATAATTAACACTGCTGTATGTTATATATGAAAGTTGTTAAGAGTGAATCCTGAGTTCACATCACAAGGAAAAAACTATTTTTTGTTTCCTTCATTTTGTATCCATATGAGATGATGGATGTTCATTTTGATAATTGTTTCATGATGTTTTTAAGTCAGATCATTACGCTGTATACCTTAAACTTATACAATAATGAATATCAATTCTGTCTTAATAAAACAGGAAACAAAATAAAAACCAGCCCTAGAAATTATTTTGTGTATTAAGTATGTTTAGAAACTGAGACCTAGACAGATTAAGTGATTTGCATAAGGGCTGAGAATAGAGTCCAATGTTTTCAGCATTAGTGCATGTCCATTTTGGTGCTATCTTTAATTACTTCCTTGACTTAGGAATAGCCCCAACTAACCCCTCTGTCTGTTTTATCTTCCTTTGGAATTGAATCATAATTGGTTCTTCAGAACCATGTCTAATCAGTTGTCCCCCTTACCCAGCACTGAACCTGGAAGGAGGAGGCAGTGGGCAAGGCTGGGTGATGATAATGGACAAACTGGCTTGGAAAACATGATCATGTGACATGCTTCTGCCAGGAAACCAGACTAGTCTGTTTTGCATCATCTTATATAACAGAGCCAATAACTAATACAGTCTACGTGAGCAGTTGTTCTTCAGGGGGAATCAAATTGGTTTTGATATCTAAAAAAATCATTCAGATGTATAAAAATAATACAGGTGTACATATAATAGGTAACACAAAATACTGCATAAATTCCGTGGCAAAAGTATTCAAAAAGTTTCTCTGTATAATTATAGTTCATTTTATAGCTGAGCACACTTCTCTTTTCTAATACTGGGAACTTTATCAGTCATATTTTTGCTATAATAATGTTACATAACTCCACAACTCGGTGATTTACATCAATTGTTTTTTGTCTGTGGGTCAGCTGGGATCACTTTATTTCAGGCTGTAGGTTGGATTCAGTCTGCTTCAATGTCTCTCATTCTGAGGCATGCTCTTCTCATGACACTTGGTAGAAACACATGGGATCAAGTCAGACCACACACTTTTCCCATGACCACACACAAAGGCCGTAGGGCGAGGATCTATACCATCTATTCTACTGGAACGCATACAGCAGAGAGGGTAGATAACAGATAATCTTTTTACAGGGGCAAAGTAAACGGGAACAAAAATCTGCCACAGAAATATTTCAACTTTGTAATGTCAGTTTGTTACTGAATTAACCATCCTCTTTGATTTTCTGAGTAGTTGAGCAAGTACCTAGAGTCTTGTTTTTTCCAGATAGTTCTTCCCTTCCACTCTTCTTTCTCCTCTTTGACAAGTGACTTCACAATGTCATTCTTACCTGTGTAGGACCCCAGGAAACAAACATTATAGTCAAGCCACTGGATGATAAATTAAGGGGCTTGACTTTTCCTGAACTTGTTTACCCAAGAAACTTGATTTGCTCTGTAACTAACTTTATTGAGAGAGATTCCTTGAAAAATTGTTCTTTCCCAGCACAGTTTAAGCTACAGTCTTGAGTTCTCTGTGTACATTTCTGAATGAACCCATCCAGCCTGGCTTCATTGTTTTCCACTAAATTCACCTGAAGAAGTCAATGAAAAAAAAATTAATATATTTACTGTTTCATTTATGAGTGAATGACAATATCTTAGATCTCAAGTATGTGCTAAACTTGTGTCTTAAGAGTATGTATATACAGAAACCAAAATATTAAAATTAACATGTTTTTTCCCTTCCTCATCTGCATCTTATTCTGTTTGTTTGGCTTTTAAATCCTAATTCCTAAAAATTGCATGGTTTGGTAAACCACAGCCTGTTCTTTAGCCTGTATTTCTTTCCTTCTTAAGAAATAATTGCATATCAAACTAGTTATCTGGATGTATTTATCTATGTAAAGAATGTGTTAGAAGTGTGACCAGATTGCATTTATAAATATTATTATAACACTACCATAAATTGAGTAAATAGCATACAACATCAGTAGTTCAGTTTAGAGTGACTCATTTATCAGTCCAGTCATATTCATTACTCGGAAATAATTCACAACAGACCTTGAGGCCGTGTAAAGATGATAAAAATAGGTGAGATGAAAATACCTATTTAAGGAATTGTCTGGAATGTTTAATGCCATTGAGATGACATCATCATCTGGTAGTATTAAATATGAGTCTGGGCACTTTCCTAGGCTATTCAGTTGACATAAAAAAAAAAAATACCATCTTAAAACCAGTTCTGGTACAGTTAATGAAATGTTACTACATATATCAAAATCAGTAAGAAAACCAGCTATTGCACTAAAATCGTATTGAGTCTTTATAATGTTTTATACAATATCTCATCTTAACATCTGTAAGCCAGTATTACCTCATGATATATATTGTCTTGAAGAGCTGGTTTTTATTATTTAACCTTCTTTTCTCATGTGTATTATAAATTTGTTTGCATTATTAGGGACTGAGTTTTATTTCTTTCTGGCTCTCACATCACCCATCAGGATCATTCCCATAGGGGTGCTTAAATTTTTTATTTGAATTTTTACTTGATGGAACTGTATTGCTTATTAACATAGAGTTCAGAGTTTCAGATTATTTTTAAGTGCTTCTGAATTGTGAGTTACATCAGGTCTCTCACCTACTTAAAACCGTTTAAAAATTTCCCAATATTTTAAATATAGACTCCCTCTTTAGGCTTCTAAATTCTTGCTGAGTTTGACCTTGTTTCTTTTTGTTTATTTTTTCTTTGTTGTTGTGTTCTTAAACTTCTTATTTTATATTAGAATATAGCTGATAGACAATGTTGTGATAGTTTTAGGTGGACAGCAAAGGGAATATATACATGTATCCATTCTGCCCCATACTCCCCTCCCATCCAGGCTGCCACATAACATTGAGCAGAGTTCCTGTGCCATACAGTAGGATCTTGTTGTTTATTGACCTTGCTTTTTCAGTTTCCTCCTATGCCTCCCCCTTTTCTTTGATCTTTATGACTTAGCCTTGGATTGGTTTCTTCTGTTCTTGAATGTTTTTCTCCCGAGTTGAAATAGTACCTTCTCGTAAAGGCCTCTCCTGATCACTCCTTTCCAGAGGGTCACCCTATTTCTCTGGCATTTATTATACTTCATGATGATAATTTTTATCTCCTTGTTTATCGTTGTTTACTCCACCCAAATAAAAGTTTCAAGAGGTCAAAGTGCCGACGTAGTGGCTGACACAAAGAGGTCACTAAGATGTTTGTTGAATGAATGAATAAACAGATGACTGTTTACTTTAAACTCACAATAAAGTGTGACTTTCTTCCTTAATTTGATTCCATGAGAAAGCATTGTGCTTCAAGACTGATCTGAAAAGAATCAGTACGATTGAGGGCCCATGTCATCATATGCTACTATGCTCATTATTCCTGGGCTTCCCTGCTGGCTCAGATGGTAAAGAATCTGCCTGCAATGCAGGAGACCCAGGTTTGATCCCTGGGTTGTGAAGATCCCCTGGAGAAGGGAATGGTTACCCACTCCAGTATTCTTGCCTTGGAAATCCCATGAACAGAGGAGCCTGGCTGGTTACAGCCCATGGGATCACAAAGAATTGGACACAGTTAAGAAAAGGCAATGGCACCCTACTCCAGTACTCTTGCCTGGAAAATCCCATGGATGTAGGAGCCTGGTAGGCTACAGTCCATGGGGTTGCTAAGATTCAGAAACGACTGAGTGACTTCACTTTCACTTTTTACTTTCATGCATTGAAGAAGGAAATGGCAACCCACTCCAGTGTTCTTGCCTGGAGAATCCCAGGGACAAGGGAGCCTGGTGGGCTGCTGTCTATGGGATCGCACAGAGTCAGACACGACTGAAGCGATTTAGCAGCAGCAGCAGCAGTAACAACTAACACTTTGACTTTTCATTATTCTTTGTGATTGAATTTATTCTGATTCATAATTGGGATGTGTCTGTCTGCTTTTTTAAGATCTGTACCCATATATGGAAACTGGACCCCAAATCATGTTCTTTGTATATATTTATTTTTATAAGTCTTCTTTCTTGATTTTTCTATTAAATATTTCAAAACTGGAAATATAATTTTTTTCTAATGCTTATTTTGTTTCATAACTACTAGACTCATATCAGACAGAGCAGAGAGTATGATGTATTCATACAACAGGATAAAAATTGCTGTGTATAGATGGAAATCAATAGACTAGAATAGATATGGAAATAAAATACTCTTAAAAAGGTTCTATGCAATGGAACTTCACTGAAGTTCATTCAGATGAATTAGACTTCATCTGAGGAGCAGGTAAGGTAGGACATTCCCACAAAGAACAAATTTGAGGTTTATTACTGAAAAGTCGGGGTAGACAGGGGCCTAAATAACTTGTCCAATGTTATTCAGCAGTGAAAAGTAGAAACAGCATTCATAATCAGGCTTGTCTGATTCCATAACTTTTTCTACTATATTTTGATGTCTTTCTATGTACAAGGAAATCAGAAATTTATTTTACTTATATATTTTTCTAAAGATACGACAATTTTTTTAAGTCATCTGCGTGTGTCCATTACTGTCATCAGATATCACAATCTGTTGGCTTCTCTGTGGGGTTTACAAATAACACTAGAAAAGTTTGACCATATTTGCTTTTAATCGTCCCTGAAAACTTAAATGTATAGTCAAAGAAGTTGATTGTAAATAATCTTTAAAACTTTCAGCTCTGTAACTAAAAGCTCATCTTACTTCTCAGAAGACTGTGGTTTGTTTCAGTAGTTACACATAGCTTGAAGAACAGATGCAAACAGTCTAATGTAGGGAAATTGCTGAAAGCACAATTAAATTGCCAGAGTATACCACAAGCAACAATTTCCTTTAATTTTTGACAAACTCCCAATTTGAAATGATTATGTACTTACAGAAACAAACAGAGAAAAGCAAAATGTTTTAAAATCTATAGTTTCATATTCATAAATGTGTCTACATTAAAAGTTTAATGTAGTTTAATAGTATAAATAATATTATAGTCTAGTATTTTAAATTAGGATAACCCTCGTTATCCTAATTCAATACAGATCATACAATTAATCTATTTTCTGTTCGTGTTTACAAGTGTAAGGTGGTACGTGTATTAACGTGCTAAAAACTGTTTTTCGGGTTTTTGTTTAATGGACCTCCCTTTCTTAATTATATTTTATCCAAGAGTGATTGGTTAGAACCAGCACAGACTAAATTGACAAAGACCAGAGTCCTAATTTATAGTGAGATGGTTTTATTTTATAGTGATACTTTGTACTGATTAAAGGAAAGGAATGTTAGAGGAAAAGATGAATAAAGATTTGAATATGGGGCTTGAGGATAATGGATCTTCAGAGTATTTTGAAGAGAATAAATGAACCAATTTTTATTACCTTGTTAGAGCTTCAGGATTCATAATGGTCAGATTCCATAAAACACTATCTGTCTTCAGATTTAGTCTTTGTAAACTTGTGGGTTAGGAATGTCTGACCAGGATTTAATCATCTGAGGTCATTTGGTTTTTTTTCTTTTTTTTTTTAAAGGCTATTTCACCATAGAATATTAAATTGGCATCAACATTTTTACTTTACTCCCAGATTACAGATTGATGAAATTACAAATTAAATCCTTTTAACATAGCATAGTACTCTTGCCTGGAAAATCCCATGGATGGAGGAGCCTGGTGGGCTGCAGTCCATGGGGTCGCTAAGAGTCAGAAATGACTGAGTGACTTCACTTTCACTTTTCACTTTCATGCATTGAAGAAGGAAATGGCAACCCACTCCAGTGTTCATGCCTGGAGAATCCCAGGGATGGGGGAGCCTGGTGGGCTGCCGTCTGTGGGGTTGCACAGAGTTGGACACGACTGAAGCGACTTAGTAGTAGTAGTAGTAGTAGTAAGTGTGTAATTGTGTAAAGTATTAATCTTTTCATCTATTACCCAGCTCCAGCTTTAAGGAATACTAATAATTTCTGGGAGAAGAGCGTTGACCTTTAAGTTAGTCCTTCAAAGAGTCTGACACTCCTGAAATTTGAGAAGAGTCACCTGACTGGGTTCTCCACTTTGATAAGAGCCTTGGAAAGCTGCTCCTCATCCCAGGGGAAAGACAAGGGGTGCCACGTGGGATGGTGGCGGTGCTGATGAGGACAACCGTGATGATGGTAGCAGCTAAGATTTACTGAGCATATATGATCACAGTCATGCACTGTGCTATGAAATCTAGACTCCTATAAAAGCAAGGTGAAAACTTGCATTAATTATACCATATAAAACTTAAATCTTGAAACCTACTTTTTGGGGCTTTGTGTGCACACGTGTCCAGTCGCTCAGTTGTGTCTGACTCTTTGCAACTCCATGGGTTGTAGCCTGCCAAGTTCCTCTGTCCATGGGATGTTCCAGGCAAGAATACTGGTGTGGGTTGCCATTTCCTCCACTAGGGGATTTTCTCCAGCCCAGGGATCAAACCCACATCTGCTGCTCCTGCATTGCAGGAGGACTCTTTACCACTGAACAATCTGGGAAGCCCAACTGGGGCTTTAGCTATACTTAATTCAGGGGTTGGTAGAAGATGATGGTTGAAATTTTGAGGTTGAGTGACTGTAAGATGATAGTTATAGTGACTTAGAAGGTGGTAGTGAAGTTTATAAAAAGAAAAAGGAACTCAGTCTTGATAACACCACAGTAGCAGAAAGAAAATCTGTATAGGTCCACAATTGTGTTAGTTATTGAAAGGTTAAATGCGCTTGCTAGATCTAGTGAAAGTCACTCAGTCATGTCTGACTCTTTGCCACCCCATGGACTGTATAGTCCATGGAATTCTCCAGGCCAGACTACTGGAGTGGGTAGCCTTTCCCTTCTCCAGGGGATCTTCCCAACACAGGGATCAAACCCAGGTCTCCCACATTGCAGGCAAATTCTTTACCAGCTGAGCCACAAGAGAAGCCCCTTGCTAGATCTAGAGGAAGTTCTAATCAGGGAATGAAATCCCTTAAGGAAGAATTTCCTAACTTTGATTAAATTAAGATTTTATAGACCCCCTTGAAATTGCACATAAAATTTTACATGTGTCTTTGTATGCAAGTATAATTTTCATTAGATTCTCAATAGAATTTCTGACCAGAAAGTTCCAGGTCAGATGTTACAACATATTTTGACTGAAGTGACTGAAGAAGTACCCCCAAGACTGGCAATAAATGAGAAGCATGTGAAAGAAAACTAAAATCATCCAGTTAAGAATAAAGCAGACCAGGACTTCCCTGGTAGTCCAGTGGCTAAGACTCCTTGCTCTCAATGCAGGGGTCCCAGGTTTGATCCCTGGTTGGGGAACTGAATCCCACATGCCACAACTAAGAGATCTCATAGCACAACTAAGACTCAGCGCAGCCAAATATATTTAAAAAAAAAAGAAAGAAAGAATGAAGCAGATCAAAGATTATTCCTACAAAGCTAAGAGTTTAGATTAATTCTATGAGGGAAGGAACATAGAAAAAGAACAGCAAAAGGCCAGAACTATACTATGGTAGTCTTATGTGATTGAAGAGAAAGTAGAGACAATTAGTGAAAGAGATGGAGAAAAACCAGACAAACACAGAATCAACAGGAAGAGATGTTTATTTTGAGAACCAATTAAGTATAAACTAATAATTGAAAGGTCATAAGAGATGAGAACTGAGAAAGTTTCCAGGGACATTAAAACAGTGTTGGTGGAGTGTGAAATAAACCATATCACAGAGAAGAATAGCTTTCCTGGTGGCTCTAATGGTAAAGAATCTGCCTGCAATGTGGGAGACCAAGGTTTGATCCCTGCGTTGGTAAGGTGCCCAGGAGAAGGAAATGGCTACCCACTCCAGTGTTCTTGCCTGGAGAATCCCATGGACAGAGGAGCCTGGTGGGCTACAGTCCTGGGATCACAAAGAGTTGAACACAGCTTAGTGACTAACACTTTCAGTTTCACAAGGAAGAATAAAGGAAAGAAAAAAGGATAAGTGAAGCAAATAAGGCAAAATGTTGATAACTTTTCAATCTGGAGAATTATACTGTTTTCTCCACTTTCATGTATGTTTGAAACTTCTGTAATAAAAAAAATTAAATTTCAAATGCAAAAATACTTACTAGGAAATATTTATTCCTGTGTTAGCCTTTATCACGTGCATGCATGCTAAGTCACTTCAGTCATGTCCAACCCTTTGTGACCCCGTGGACTGTAGCCTGCCAGGCTCCTCTGTCCATGGGATTCTCCAAGCAAGAGTACTGGAGTGGGTTGCCATGCCCTCCTCTAGGGGATCTTCCTGACCCAGGGACTGAACTTGCTTCTCCTGTGGTTTCTGCATGGCAGGCGGATTCCTTACCACTGAGCCACCAGCGAAGCCCCCCCTTTACCACAGTTTATTGTAATTGCCCGTTTACTTGTCTGTACCAGTATTTCTCAAATTGTCAGTATTGAAAGACCAGTGTTTTTTTGATTGGCCAATCTGTCACAGACCATGATGTTTATCAAAATACGATAAAAATCAATCATAAGAGCGAAATTGGAGGGAAGGACATACAAAATATAGGGCTTATCTGGTGGCTCTGATGGTAAAGAATCTGCCTGCAATGTGGGAGACCAAGATTTGATCCCTGGGTTGGTAAGATGCCCTGGGGAAGGGAATGGCAACCCACTCCAGTATTCTTGCCTGGAGAATTCCATGGACAGAGGAGCCTGGTGGGCTACAGTCCAAGGGGTCATAAAGAGTCCAACATGACTGAGCGACTAACACTTTCACACATACAAAATATAGCCTTAAAAAGGCTTGTTGGGACCTCCCTGGCAGTCCAGTAGCTAAGACTCCTTGTTCCCCACTCAGGGGGCACAGGTTCAATCTCTGGTCAAGGAACTAGGTCTCAACAGGCTGCAGCTAAAGATCCTGCGTGCTGCTGCCGCTCAAAGACCAAAGACCGCATGTGCCACAACTAAGACATAGTGCAGCCAAATAGATAAGTCCTTTTAAAGTTTCGGTATTAAAACCAAAAACATAAAATTCACAATCAGAACAAATGCAAACCTAAGAAAGAATTTTTTAGAATTATCCCTTCATCAAAAATACATAGGCAATTCGTATAGAGAATTCCTATTTCACTTATAAGTTTTTTCTGTAACCGTAATTAAGTAGTTTTTTAATCTGAAATGCGTGCTTTTTGCATGTTATCTTTAAACCTTTTGCATTAATTTGAGTTGGATTGATAACAGTGCACCTCATGGGAACAATAATTTGCAGTCACGGGTTTTTACCTTGGTTATTTTCTGGTCTCTGGGGGTTAGTTCTGGGGGTAATCTGCACTGCAGAAATCATATAGAGTAGGGAAGAGCATAGATATGCTGAAATACTTGCTGGGATTTTTGCTTAAGAAGTGAAAATTCCATCTCTGTAAATGGTATCTTACTCTCTGGAACATGAATGTTGTCATTTTTCTCACAGTGTTATAGGTTTATTGACATGTGATGACTGTAGCTTCAGACATACTCCTACTTTGTTTTACAGACAGTCCCTTCCTGCCAAGCTACAAAGCTTTTTAACCCCCTTGGCTATAGTAGTTCCAGTTTGGACTGATGACTTCAAAAAACCATCAGTTACTGTAGATTCTGTTGTGAGTCCCAGGACTCATTTTGTAGGCAATAGTTTGGGTTATTTTTCTACATATATTTACATGTACTTATTCATATTGCACCTGTTAAGTTTCTCTGTGTTGTCAAAAATCTCAAAAAAAAAATTTTCCATTGATCCACATTGACTCAGAATTTTCAATGGGAAGAAATTCTATTTGGAAAAGTCAGTCATTCGTCTGTGGAAAGATTGTCTCATTTAGTGATACAGTTTAAGTAGCATTTATCTAGACTCTTAGGAAGGTTATAACTAACTAGTCAAAAGATAATCCCTTACATAAAACATACTGCATTCCCCTTGGGAATTTGCATTTGCCCTTAGTTAACCTATGTCCCTGCTCATCCAGAGAAATGAGGCTCCAGTTTACTATTATGAATAGAAAGCACATTGTTCACTTGCCAATGTATTTAGAGTCACTCTGATGATAGTTTGGACATTTTGGCTAAAAAGTCTACAGATTTGTTCTTAAGTGATCCTTTTCCCCTCTTACAAGTATGAATGGTTACTGTATGCTCTATAAAGGCAAAAGGGAGTTGCGACAAACTCATCTCAGTCTGTTCACAGTACATATATAAAAATATATAAAAGTTCAGTCACATGAAGCCTGTAACATGTAGAGTAGAGCACTCCTGCTCCATACTTTCATCATATTGTTTTTGGAATGTTTCATGATACCATCTGTACTAAGACCTTAGTCAGCTGTGTATTCAGTATTTTACCTCTGCTATTTTGTGCATAGTGCTATAAACAATGAAGGGAGTACAGAAGAGAATGATATGGGTCTATCTTCAAGAAGCTTAAATGAAGGGATCTTTTATTTTCTAACACACAGAGTATTAGAATAAGGGCTGCATGTGTCTGCACGTTAGATATTTATGCTATAGATACAGATAATGAAAGCACGAGCCAGTGTGTTATAAGTGAGAAGCCAGTGTGTTATAAGTGAGTATTTAATAATAACTATTAAATACTACCTAAGAGATGTCTCAGACGGTAAAGCGTCTGCCTGCAATGCGGGAGACCCGGGTTCGATCCCTGGGTCGGGAAGATCCTCTGGAGAAGGAAATGGCAACTCACTCCAGTATTCTTGCCTGGAAAATCTCATGGATGTGAGCCTGGTAGGCTACAGTCCATGGGATCGCAAAGAGTCGGACACGACTGAGCGACTTCACTTCACTCTTCACCTGAGAGATGAGGGACTCTTTCAGAGCAAGGTGGCGTTTGAGCAGGGTTTTGAAAGGATAGTTAGGACTTTAGCAGGAGTCTAATAAAGAAGTTTGATACAGTTTTTTTTTCAAAGGTTCTAGTACAGAGCAATCATGCAGTTAATAATTGTCTGAATTTAGCCAGATTACTTGGTGCCTTGAGTTTTCTCATCTACAAAATAGAAATTAGAGTAATAGTTATCATAGAGGACTTTTAAAAAGATTAAGCATGATAGGAATATGCTTGATAAACTGTAAAGTGCTATACAAATGTTAGTAAACTTTATAGTAAATATTGAGGATGGCATTAGCCAAAAAGATGGAAATAGAAAACCAGTAAAACCACGAAGCCTAGAGCAGAAAATACGTGACGATGACTGTGAATATTAATGCACTCATATAGTTCCTAACTTCAGAAAAAATCTTAAACTGAAAAGCCTTTCAGGTTTGATGTTGACCCCATATTCCTGAAAAGATCATGTCAGAGGCCTTTCAGATCTTCGGGTGAAACTTGAATAAATTGTAATGTTTAGTTTTATTGAATTCATATAGAATTAATTTTCAAATAAAATACTTTAATAGATATTATAATATTGCACAGAAAGAGCTAATGTATCTTGCAAAGTATATTTGTTTAGGGGACATGGTATTGAAAACAAGTCTGCATGTTTTAGGGTAGATCAGCATTGCTCCTCTGAACAGGATAACAAGGTGTGAATTATTTAAGCTACTTCCAGGGACTGCTGTATCTTCTATTACAGATGGTTTGTCAAGTAACTTCACAAATGGTTGTTTAAAGGAAGGATATCCCTTGTCTGATGAGAGGTCCAAGAATTTATGTTCTTTGTTTCCAATAAATTTTATTTTTAAAAGATGGTTAGGAAAACTATTCAAAATTTATTACAAAGAGCAAAGAGAATATTGAGGCTTTAAAATGCATTTTTAAAAAATTGAAGTACAGTTTTTGTATTTTTAATTTTTATTGGAGTATAATTGATTTATGGTGTTGTGTTACTGAAGTCTAGTTGATTTGCAGTATTGTTAGTTTCAGGTGTACAACATTGATTCCATATTTTTACAGATTATACCCCATTTAAAATTATTATAAAATATTGGCTGTATTTTCCTGTGCTGTACAGTAAATATATCCTTGTTGCTTATTGATTTTGTACATACTAGTTTGTACCTCTTAACCTAAAGAAGCTTTTTGAATTATGCTGTATTATGCCAATTGCTGTTGTCTGGTCTTGGGCTCTGTCCACTTATCCAGACTCCAGTGAAATGTGATTAGAGTTATTTTTCTCAGGACAAGGAACTTGGAAACTGTTTTACTTCAACCCTAACTCTCATTATTAAAAGAAGCTTTTGAGGGGAAAAAAATCCTGATACTAAGAGTGGGTTGTTTTTTTTTTTGTTTTGGTGCGTGTGAGTAATTCTAAATTTTTTCTCCTTTTACAGACTACCTTGCTAACCATGGCCGGTTAAATGAGTGTGAGGCCAGGCGCAAATTCTGGCAAATCCTGTCTGCTGTTGATTACTGTCACGGTCGGCAGATTGTGCACCGTGACCTCAAAGCTGAAAATCTCCTGCTGGACAACAACATGAATATCAAGATAGCAGGTAACTGGGACGCTGCTGGCTCTGACGTGGTCAGACGTGAGCCGCAGCGCCCGGGGTGCGCAAACAGACCTGCAGGCGAAGGTTCAGGAGCACTCCTACCTGGGACATCACCCCCTCTCAGAGTCTTTTATCTGTTCCGTAGTCCTGCGTGTAATGAAAAGTAAGGGAAAAAAAGAAAAGGGAACTAAGCTCAACACGCAGCGTGGCAGGACTCCGACTGAGCTCTGATTTGCATCCTCAGTCTGGTTTGTGCTCAGGCCTCTCTGTGGTGCTCCACTGAGAGTGTGAGTGAGTGGAGGGGCCGAGGGGGCTGCAGGAGCAGCGGAGGTTGCTGGCTCTCCGCCCTGCTCTCTTCAGTATGGCTGGTGGCTGGAGAGAGGTCGCAGACAGAAATAAGACAGAGGAGGCGACCGCAGGAGAATGAGTGCTGGGGATGCAGAAGCACCTTGCCATCTTCCCATACAGTGGGGTTTTGACTTACCACATGGAGAATAAGATTATTTTTGCTAGTTTTCCTCCTACCCTTTTCACAATTAACAAAGACGTTTATAGTTTATATTCCAAGTTTACTTATTCACACGGTCAAAACTCTCATTCAGTCAGTCAGTATTTGCGTGCCCGGTACTGTGCTGTGCTAGGTACTAAGGATACAAATCAAAAAGTCATCTCTTGTGATCTTAAAAGCCTAGTGGGGAAGTAAGAATAATGAAAATACAACATGGTAAGTGCCCCAAACTGTAATACAGACTGCAATAGAAGTACAGGTGTCAGAACATCAATCTACCTGAGAAATCAAGAAGCTGCACGGAGAGGGAACTACTTGAATTCAAGCTTGAGAGATGAGTCAGAAGCTTGCCAGGGAGATAAACAGAAGTAGGATATTACAGACAGGCAGGCCAACTGTGTAAATATCACAGGTAAAAGAGAGGGAAAGAGATTGAGATTGAAATGATGGGGAATGATTGCTCACTATTAGGTAAATATAAAATCGGTAGGCATGGGGGGTTGATACAGGAAGAGCAGGTCGGCAAGGGTCAGAATATGAAAAGTCCTGAAGACCATGAAAAAGACAGTAGAGTTTATTCTGCAGGTCATAGGGAGCATAGCCTGTTGGAGCTTTTCCGGTGGGGTGGGGATGGAGCGGGCCTGGATAAGATGACCAGATTTGCATTTTGGAAGGATGTCTCACTCTGCCACAGAGTGTGGACAGGTGGCAGATGTGGGTGAGGCTGGGCAGGAATCTGATGCGTTTGTCCAGTTAAGAAAATGTGGGTGTGCACCAGAGAAGCCGCAGCAGAGTCTGTAGGTGTGGGAAGGAGAGAGGTTTGTTTCGGTTAGAGTTTGGAAGAGCATCAAGGGCACAAAGTAGAAGTTTAGCAAAGTTACAAGAGGTGGCGATTTGTCCTAGGTTTATTAAAAAGGGACAGACATCCACACGAGAGAAGCTGAGCAAGAAGTGGATGACTAACTTGGGTGGGTACCCACTGAACTAAGTTTAGGGACAAGGCAAATGCCTTAATTTGCTGTATCGTGGTATAAAATAGAAGTGAGAAGCCTCTGATTCATGCATTTAGCTGGCCTGTTTCTATGCCATTTATCATCAGTTTTTGTCTTGGGCATTTAGGGAAAGCAAACAAATTAATTTTACTTACTTTTTTTACTTATTTTACTTTAATTTTAATAATTCATATTAAATGCCACTGTTACGTATGTTTCAAGGAGTAATGGATTTTTCATTCTGTAGTCTTTGATTTTTTTTCCTCTAATAGAATTACCTAAATAAGACAGCATTTTTACGTTAATTTGCTACATTCCCATTATATATATAAAGATTTGTACTGATTTGTCTTTTTGTTTTAAAAATGTAGTATTAGTGTTTATGTGGAGAAGGCAATGGCACCCCACTCCAGTACTCTTGCCTGGAAAATCCCATGGACGGAGGAGCCTGGTAGGCTGCAGTCCATGGGGTCGCTAGAGTCGGACACGACTGAGTGACTTCACTTTCACTTTTCCCTTTCATGCATTGGAGAAGGAAATGGCAACCCACTCCAGTATTCTTGCCTGGAGAATCCCAGGGACGAGGAAGCCTGGTGGGCTGCCTTCTATGGGGTCGCACAGAGTTGGACACGACTGAAGCGACTTAGCAGCAGCAGCAGCAGTGTTTATGTAATTTAAATGCACTATTAGTGGTTCTGTAATTTACAATGTATATTCATTTCTCCCACTTTTCCGTTTTCTTGTGGCCCTTCCTTTGGTCCCATTCATTTCACTTCTTTTTGCAAACCTTCTGTAGTGCACACCACTGGAATTTTTTGTTTACTTCTCTTTGAAAGCATCAGCTGCCCCAAAGTTGTCCTTGTCAGAGAAGGCTCTTGGGGTTTTTTTTGTTGTTTTTTTTGGGGGGGGGTGTTCTTTACTCTGTAAAAAACAATAGTACCTTTATTAAAGGAGTTCTGGGAGTCATTTCACACAGAGAAAGAAATGTTAGAGGTGGGAGTCATATACTATAGGAATTACAAAGTGCTCTGTCACAAACATGTCAAAATAGAGCATCAAAGAAACTTGCAAACAGAATATGCAGAATATTCCATTAAGGTTATAACCAAATTTTGCCTGGCTATAATAATGTCTTCTGTAATTCTCACCTGTAGGTAGATAAACTTAGTATTTCTATCATTATGTGAAATCTAGTTAATTGTTTGTTTTTGCTATTTTTATTTTTGAATACTTGAACTTCAAAATCCTCTCATTTTTATCTGGAAGACAGGTTAAATGTCAGAAACCTAAAGTTGTTCTCTCTGGTGAAGCTAGTGTAACAGCTAATGTTTACTGAGCCTTCGCTATCTTTAGGCACTCTGCTATGTACTTGTGTCATTTAACCTTCACAGCAACCCTAGGAGCTGCGTACCTATTGCCAGTTTTTAGACGAAAAGCTGAAACACAAGAGAGATTAAGTCACTTGCCAAGGTGCCTCTAATAATAAGCAGCAGACCTGGAGTTCAAGCCTGGTCTCTCTGACCACAGTATCAGTGCTTCTTGCAGCTCACCAGCTTGGTTTGTCAGTTATTCCTGAGGGAGTACTCACTGACTGAATTTTGGATTCTATCATTCTGTATTTATACATTTAATGTCCTTGATTCTGTGTCTCACAAGTGGATATACACACATACATGTACATGCAGTTTAGCTAAGCATTCAGATTTCCTTCCTGCCCACATTTTTTTCTCTGTCACCCTCACCACCATTGACCCCAAATTTCAGCAAATGTTTATTAAGCATCTACTATGCTCCTCAGCTAAGTCCTAGAAATTCAGGTGTTGCGAGGCAGAAACAACAGCAGTGCAAAAAAGCTCAACTCTGCTCTTACCTCAAGGAGTTAATCTGTTCAGAACCAGACCTTTAAATGAATACAGCACAAAAAGATAATTGTCATACAAGCCATGAGGCTAGAAGATTGTGCCTGGAAGAATGAGGAAAGTCATTAGTAAGACTTTATTAAGGAGGGACGCATTTGTGGTGGGATTGGCAGTGAGGAGAAAGGAAGAGAGTTAGCCAAGGAGGTGAGGTAGGGATGGCAGCTTCAGGCAGAGGCAGGCAGGCCAGAGAACTCGGTGTGAAGGGAAACTGCAGACCAGAGCTAGTGGAGAAGAAGCGTCAGTGAGGAGTGATAGGAAAAGAGCCTGGACAGGTAGCTATGCGGGATCATGAAGGATTCCACACACCCTCAGATGTGTAGATGTGTTCCAGTGCTGTTAAAGAATTTCTCCAGGATACTTATTTTTATCCATTGCTTTTTATCTAACGTTTTTATTACCCTGCTTCCCTTTAAAAACATCATCTTCTGGTCTCTGAGGATTCTTCTTGAATTTTAAATAAATCTAACACATGTAGGAAAGATGGGGCTCCATGGAAAAATTACAGAACCTCAGAATAAAGTACAAAAAAATTATTCCCTCAAATTATACATTCTGTGTTTATTCTGCCTATGAACATCTCTTACTAAATGGGCTGAATAAATAAACTGTTTTAGCCATCCTGTATGTTGAAATTGGACTTTGCAGGTGGCACTAGTGGTAAAGAATCTGCTTGTCAATGCAGGAGACACAGGAGATGTGGGTTTGATCCCTGGGTTGGAAAGATCCCCTGGTGTGGGAAATGGCAACCCACTCCAGTATTCTTGCCTAGAATATTCTATAGACAGAGAAGCCTGAGGGGCTACAGTCCATGGGGTCACAGAGTTGGACATGCCTGAGCACATATGCATGCATGTGCGCACACACACACACAGTGAAATTAAAGAGAAGTGTAAACCAAAACTAGGTTTAAATTAAAATATTTGCCTCTGTTTATAAGACAGAAAATGGAATGGAAGTATCAAACATGGTTTATTTTAATAAATACAAAATCTTCGCTTTCAAACCAGATTCTCTTTTATGCTTCTCTAGATAGCATATTCAAAAGCAGAGCCTACTTTGCCGACTAAGGTCCATCTAGTCAAGGCTATGGTTTTTCCTGTGGTCATGTATGGATGTGAGAGTTGGACTCTGAAGAAGGCTGAGCACCAAAGAACTGATACTTTTGAACTGTGGTGTTGGAGAAGACTCTTGAGAGCCCCTTGGACTGCAAGGAGATCCAACCAGTCCATTCTGAAGGAGATCAACCCTGGGATTTCTTTGGAAGGAATGATGCTGAAGCTGAAACTCCAGTACTTTGGCCACCTCATGCAAAGAGTTGACTCATTGGAAAAGACTCTGATGCTGGGAGGGATTGGGGGCAGGAGGAGAAGGGGACGACAGAGGATGAGATGGCTGGGTAGCATCACCGACTCGATGGACGTGAGTCTGAGTGAACTCCGGGAGTTGGTGATGGACAGGGAGGCCTGGCGTGCTGCGGTTCATGGGGTCGCAGAGAGTCAGAGACGACTGAGTGACTGAACCGAACTGAACTGAACTGAATGGAACTGAATGGGTAAAAGACTTCAGGTACTGATGAGCCCTGGATTCACCCACACCTGTATATGCTCATCACCTCAATTATGAGACCTCCAGCCTTCACAGAATACGAGTGTTGAGACATTCAGAATCAGAGGCAGAATGCAAAGAAATTTTGGCTTTCATTAGTTTTAATAATTGCAGTACTGTTTCCTCCATGCTATTTCGGCTATGACTCTGCAGGCATTAGCTTGAGAATGAATTGATGAAAAACACTTAGAAATTTTTCAACTTTCCTAATCTGAAATGCTTACAATGAATACTTAGATAAGAATTAATATGTATGAATTACTCAGAGAAAGTTTTCAAAAAATATCAGCAGTCAGACAAGCCGTCACATAAAGCATGTGGAATTTGATATCAGATGGTACTGGTGCAAATTCTAGCTGTGCCATTTGTTAGCTGTGTGATCTTGGGCTGATTATTTAACTTCACCGAGCCTGGGTTTCCAAATCTATTAAACAAAGATTAATCTGTTTGTCAGGAACATTGTAAGGATTAGTGATAATGTTAAACACAGGGAGCTCATAGGTAAGATTATGGGCTCTGGAGCCAGGCTACCTGGGTTTGAACCCTGGCTCTGCACTTTACTAGCTGCGTGACCTTGGACATGTTACTTAATCTCTCTGTCCTCAGTTTCTTTATCAGTTAAAAGGGAGTGATGGAAGTTCATATCTCGTAGTGGTTATTAGTTAATATTTGCATACTTCTAAGAACAGTGCCTAGTACATAGTTAGTACTAGTTAAGTGTTTGTTAAATAAATTGTTAATTAAAATTCCTGGCAGCATGTAAACAGTAAAAGGTATTTGTATTCAATGTATAATTGATTCCATGTGAAAACAAATGTTAAAAATTGATAGCCATATAACCCCTCCACCATGTCTTTTTAATTACCAAGACTTAAAGTCTTATCAATACAAATCCAGAGGTACAAGGAAAGTTTATCATTTATATTCTAAATTGTTTCTGCTTGATGCAAATTAATATATTTTCCTAAGAGGGACCTTCAGTGTAATTAGTTGTGTGTAATAAGCCTAATAAATCTAACCTGTGCATCACAGGTCTCTTGTCTTTCGCCCAGGAGAAATACTTCCTTTCTGAACTGACCTGTAATCTATAAGTAGCCTGTCATCTCTCCTGATTGCTTCTAGCAATCTTCCTGCTTACTGGAAGAACTGGAGATCAGATTTCTGTGTATATAATTCTAGTTTTCTGCCCAGGAACCAAAAGAGGGTGCGATAGGCTGAAACAGGTTTTGTTAGTAAAGTATTTATTAAAAGTCTTCCATTTGTTATCCTCCTGCCACTAGTATTATGTAAAATGTGCAGAGAGCTTTGCATCAGCAAACAGAGTGAGGCCTTGTCTTTATCCTTCAAGCCTGCTTAGCCCTGGCCACGCATTAAGCCTGAAACATGGAAGGTGGCTCAAAGGCTTCTGTTTCCTTTTGTCTTATTTCTCCCCTCTTCATCTCCTTCCTCCTCCCCACTCTATTTTGGGCTGAGGAAGAGCGTTTAATTCACTACTCAGCTCACTAAACTCTCTCATTGGACAAATAGACGCCTCACCATGGTCAGCAGGATCACGTGATGATTGTTCTTGTGTCCTCCTGTCAGGTAGGGAGGGGGTGACTGATGTTTGGAAGTGAACTGTGCAGCTGGCCTTCTCTTGCCTGTGGGCAACCAAATACGCTTTGACGTCAGCAATGACTGATTGGCATTCAGTTTGTGCAGTGGGTCCGGTCTGGCTCCACACTCTACTACCTTCCATTTGTCAGCTTTCATTTCCTCATAATTGTCTTCTTCTCTCCTATTATAATAACTGCAAAAGACATGTAACTCTTCAGCAAGACTGGATATCTGAATTCTACTGGCAATTTTAGAAACAAGGATAAATTTAACACTAAAGCCATCTGCTTCTCTGTAGGAGGATTTTTAAAATTATAAATTAGACATTATAACACACTATTGGAGATTAAAAGAGTGCCTGGGTTGTGTTGATTCCTGGAAATCATTTACTTTTTTCTTAGCTTGAAGACTGGTTTTCAATGTTTTGGTTACTTTTTTTCTTTTTTAAAAAAATGACTTGAAATAGTTTACCTAAGGACTTCGATTAGTCTTTGTCATGTAAATATTAAATCCTGAAAGTATTTAGTAATTCTGTTTCACAACAATAAACAGTGACAAGCTGTTCAACATCTTGTGTATCTTTTTCACGACCTCTGTTTTATTCTTTATGTCCTGACTACTGGAAGAGTAGTCAGGAGACCAGCATGAGCATCACTTTGGAGCCTGTTAGGACTACAGACTCTCGAATTCCCCTACCCCAGGCCTACCGAATCAGAACCACATTTCACCGGTTCCCCAGGTGATTTGTATGCCTGCTAATATTTGATCTGTTTCACTCTGACAATATTCACTAATGTGCTTTGTTCCCATCAGACAGTAATCATCAGGATCAGCTTACTTACTCTTTGTTCAGTTCAGTCACTTAGTCATAACTGACTCTTTGCGACCCCATGGACTGCAGCACACCAGGCCTCCCTGTCCATCACCAGCTCCCGGAGCTTATTCAGACTCATGTCCTTTGAGTCGGTGATGCCATCCAACCATCTCATCCTCTGTCATCCCCTTCTCCTCCCACTTTCAATCATTCCCAGCATCGGGGTCTTTTCAAAAATGAGTCAGTTCTTCGCATCAGGTGGCCAAAGTATTGGAGTTTCAGCTTCAGCATCAGTCTTTCCAGTGAATATTCAGGACTGATTTCCTTTAGGATGGACTGGTTGGATCTCCTTTGAGTCCAAGGGACTCTCAAGAGTCTTCTCCAACACCACGGTTCAAAAGCATCAGTTCTTTAGCACTCAGCTTTCTTGATAGTCCAACTCTCACATCTGTACATGACCACTGGAAAAACCAAAGCTTTGACTAGACGGACCTTTGTTGGCAAAGTGACGTCTCTGCTTTTTAATATGCTGCCTAGGTTGGTCATAACCTTTCTTCCAAGGAGCAAGCATCTTTGAATTTCATGGCTGTAGTCACCATCTGCAGTGATTTTGGAGCCCAGAAAAATAAACTCTGTCACTGTTTCCACTGTTTCCTCATCTATTTGCCATGAAGTGATGGGACCAGATGTCAGGTTGCTTACTCTTTGTAAGGCCTTGTTATTCCTAAAACTTTAGCCCTTTGCTAACAGTGTTTGGGCAATGATAATTTATGTAACTTAGTGATAACAGTAATAATAGTTGGTTTTTCTTAGCAGGAAGATTTGGGTCAATCAATCACTTTAAAAATATAAAGCAGAAAGCAATAATAGCAGTTCTAATGCTGTTTTCAAATATATCCATTATCTGTTAGTGGTTAGTTAGATAATAAATAATTAGAGAACTCAGCTTGTGAGGCCAAGTTGATTTCTGAGCGAACTAGTCAACAGTAATTAATCTGCTCTGTAGTTAGAAACTCTACCCCAAATACTTTCTTTATTGACATTTTATGTGACATGAAAATCAAGTGAGAAAATATGGATATAGCTGCTGCTGCTGCTAAGTCACTTCAGTCGTATCCGACTCTGTGCGATCCCATAAACGGCAGCTCACCAGGCTCCTCTGACCCTGGGATTCTCCAGGCAAGAACACTGGAGTGGGTTGCCATTTCCTTCTCCAATAAATGAAAGTGAAAAGTGAAAGGGAAGTCGCTCAGTCGTGTCCAACTCTTAGCGACCCCATGGACTGCAGCCCACCAGGCTCCTCCATCCATGGGATTTTCCAGGCAAGAGTACTGGAGTGGGGTGCCATTGCCTTCTCCATGGATATAGCAGGAAATCCCAAAGCTAACGTCACAGTAAAACCTTGGAGTATATGCCTCAGAGTATAAGATGCTATAAATCATCTTCATATGAAAAGGATAAGATGTATCTATTTTAACACCCGTCATGCATTCTTAAAATAAATATGGATTTCTAAAATGAATGTAGGTGTATATTTGAGATTTGCTTTGTAAACATCCTAATTATTCCCATTCACTTGTTAAGGATGCTTTTAACAAAGCATTCAATATTGTAGAGACGAGAAAGCCCTCACTTGTCAAGTTCTGCTAGCAGAGGGATAAATTAGAAAATCTCTTGTCTCTGTACAATGTAAAGGATTTTTCCCAGGTTTTATAATAGCCTTACATCTATTTTTAAGTTGTATTAAACTTCTCTGAAGAGTGATGGTGATACAGTTAAAAATAAAAAACAAAAAAACCCACCTGGCTTGGAGTTCAAAGGACCTGTATTTGAATACTGGTTAAGCCACTTGTAGATAGTTTGGGCAACTCAGTTAACCACTTTCAGCTTCAGTTTCCCCCTTTGTAAGATAAGGACATTCATGATTGAGATAATATATACAAAAATACCAAGTGTGTAATGCCTAGTCCAAAGTAGGCAAGATGTAAATGATTTTTGGATTTGATTATAACTCATACGCCATGTTGAAAGACTAGTTGTCATTTTTGCTTCAAAAACATATGCTTTCATATCTTAAAGTTTTGAAGCTAAGAGTTCTTTGAGAAAGATTTGTCTTTTCCCTGCTATGCTCAGAAAATGCTGAAAATCTTGATTGATCTGACAAATTCAAGGTATGTTATGAGTGACATAACAATTACTCAAGCAATTACTCCCACACAAATAACAGATTACCTCGAGGAAAAACACTTTATACCTTCAAAATTTTGTCGAGTTGTTTAGTCAATCAAGTATGAATAAAAATGATATCAAAATAATGCTAGTCTGAACCCTGAATTGGAGTAAGAAGTATCAATATGAACTCATAGGTTAACATTTCTTCTTAATACATACACATATACATATAGAAAAGAATCAGCATAAATATAGGGTGTGGGTGTGTGTACACCGATAAGCATTCGTACATATATTTCTTCTGTTTGATGACAGCCCAGCTGCAGTGAGTACATCAAGGTCTTAGTCTTGGTTCTTGAATACCATTTCTCTGTAAAAGAAATGAGAGCTCCTTGGAAAAGTGGTTGATTCCTGGGATGGGACAGGAAGGTACAAGATGAGCCTGGAACATCTTCTGGTACCAAAAGATAAGGAAATATTTAAAATAAAAAGAAATTTTTAAAAGATGGGGGCATGTTAAAAGGATACAAGAGCCAACCTGAATTATCTCCTAGTGGCCAAAGCTGGAACTATTTAAGCATCAGAAGGTGTCTCAGATGGTAAAGAATCTGCCTGCAATGCGGGAGACCCAGGTTCGATCCCTGGATTGGAAAGATCCCCTGAAGAAGAGAATGGCAATCCACTCCAGTATTCTTGCCTGGAGAATTTCATGGACAGAGGAGCCTGGCAGGCAACAGTCCATGAGGTTGCAAAGAGCTGAACATGACTGAGCTATTAAACTTTCACTTTCTTCTTTCAGTACTGAATTATAATCCAAAGAATAAAATCAATACTTATGATGAAGATAATATGACAGTGTTGTAAAAAATAAAGAAATGATCTAACCAATAAATAAAGGGGAAGAAGGGACAACTCTTGAAGAGTTGTAATTAATACCGTAGAAAGAACAGGAAACAAAAGTTTCCCATTAGACCACCACAGTGATCATTGCTACAGTCACAATCTGCCAATGAGTGCTAAACTAATAGGTGAAAGTTTAAGGAGAAAAGGGTATATATAGTGCCAATGTATCTTCTCTAAAATATTTATTAATTTCAAAGGGAAAAATAACTTTATAATGGGGTAACCCAGCAGATACCACCTTAATCAAGAGATCAAGATTAACCCCACCTGTAATTAAGGCAGAATACCTGCTCCCCCTGATATGAGGCCCTGAGAAGAATACATCACCTCTGTGATATACTTCTCCAAAAGTAATCATCTTAATGTAATCGTGAGAAAATACCTGGCAAACCCAGACTGAGAGACAGTCCACACAATATGTGACCTGCCCTGGTCACAGTCAAGACAGACAAGGAAAGTCTGAGGAGATGTTGCAAATTAGAGAAGACCAAGCCTGGTAGACTACAGTCCGTGGGCAGAGTCAGACACGACTTCGCAATTAAACAGCAACAAAGAAGTCGTGACAACTAAGTGCAATGTGGAATCCTGCATTGAGAAGGGACATTAGTGAAAACACTGGAGAAATCTTAATGAAGCCCATGTTTTAATTAACAGTGTTGCATCGGTGTTATCCTTGGTTTTGATTATTTATAATTATATGAAATGTTAATACTAGAGGAGAGAGTTGCATGAAGGACAGTTGCGTTCTTCTTACTTTATTGTGGCCACTCTTCAGTAAATGTAAATTTATTTCAGAATTAAAAGTTAAATAAATGTCAAAATGAATCCATCATAACATGGCATACATTCTATGACAGAGAAACAAGAATCAAAAAAAGTGTCTGAGGAAATAGCAGCCATCTTTGAGGTATTCACTTGCAGACCGGAGCATCAGAGAACACATTCAGTTCAGTTCAGTTCAGTCGCTCAGTCGTGTCCGACTCTTTGCGACCCCATGAATCGCAGCACGCCAGGCCTCCCTGTCCATCACCAACTCCCAGAGTTCACCCAGACTCGCGTCCATCGAGTCGGTGATGCCATCCAGCCATCTCATCCTCTGTCGTCCCCTTCTCCTCCTGCCCCCAATCCCTTCCAGCATCAGAGTCTTTTCCAATGAGTCACCTCTTCGCATGAGGTGGCCAAAGTACTGGAGTTTCAACTTTAGCATCTAGGCATTAAACTAAAAGGAGGTTTCCTTTCCAGCAGGACAGGGGTTGGGTTTGGGTCTGGTTTAGAGAGAAATGCCCACGTGACTGTTCATAATGCTTTTCAAAAATCAGGTAATAATATGGGGTCTTTGATTTTTCACTATTGTTGGGAGACTATCTTTCTTTGTTTGTAGAATGGTTGACACATGTATGCACTCAGATGTTTGATGAAGGAAAGAATTTGATGTGCTGAAACATTAACCCATTCCATATGAATAAATAATGATAAAAAATCCTGCATAGCTCTACTGTTTTCATATTTCATCCCTCTTGCTCACCCCTTGTTTCACTATATGCCTTTAAGCAGAAAGCTGCAGACTGTGAACAAAGCAAGTTGTCCAGATTCCAGTAAGAAATAAAAAGACTTTTAAGTGTCTTCCCATTGCCACTTCTTAAACCTGATAATTATTAACTTGTTCAAAAAGTAGCTACATATCACTGAGCCAGAGAAGGACATAAAGGTGGTTAACAGTGAATGCCCTGTAGTCAGATTTGGTTCCTCTTGCAAGTCTGCAGCTTAGTACAATTTCTAGCAAGGTCCTTAACATTCTACCCTCACTTCCTCCTAGAATAAGGATACCTCATGGGGTTATTAAGAAGAAATCATCTTAGGAAAGCTTAGATCAGCCTCTGGCACTTTTAAAAGAGATGATGACAACATATTCATTCAGCAATCCTTCACTGAACGGCTGTCAGTGTGCTGAGTCTGGGGTTACAGTCCCCCTTCTGCACTTTCAAGGAGTCTAGTCTGATAGGGAAGACAGATAAGTAAAACAGAAAGAATTGCTATTCTTCCCTCGTATTGAGTAGCTTACTCAGCAGCTACTGTTTATGGAGCACCTGCTGTGTTTCGATAGCATACCTAAAGCATTATATATTATCTACTTTAAGTGTACATATCTACATATACTCATTATATATTGCTCATAGTCGCTTTGTGGAGCGTAGACATTGTCTCTATTTTACAAGTGAGGAAACCAAGACTCTGAGAAATCAAGTTATTTGCCCAAGATCACACAGCTCAGTGGAGAACCCAAGATTCGCCTGACTCCAAAGCCTTCCTTAACCCATAGATCTCATGATTACAAATAAAATATTTAATGCTTTGACAGGGTTATAGACAACATCTACCTAAATGCTATTATAATAATTCTAATGCACCTGATAGTGTTGCAGTGCTTCTTTGAATGTTCCTGCAGGCTCAAGTTTCTATTTTCTTCAGCTACCTACAGGAAATAGAGGTAACATCTGGGTAGTACCCCTTTTCTTCTAAGGTAGCAGGCGGCCTTCTTTGTCCCAGATGGGTACAGCCGAGGTTGAGTCTAGCCACCATAGGCGCCGTGGTGCTCTCCTAGTTTTTCTGTCTTCCTGCTAGTGAAGCATCCAGTGAGGGTGCTGAGAGGAGTGGAGTCCCAGCCAAGTCCCTCTTTGAGTTTGTTCTATAGGAGTCGGGGTGGGATGGGGGGAAGGGTTTCAGATTGAAGGGGTTGAGAATGGCTCTTTGAGACATTAAAATGTTACAGTGCTATTTGGAGAGAATCCTTAACTTACATGTGCTGAAACTCATCCTGTGATTATGGTTTAAAGGACAGCAATTATTGGACCTATTTCAGGATCTCCAAACACACATCCCAGAGCTTCTTGTGCTTCTCCATGTGACTGAAATTAACATCTTCCTCTCTAGATATTATTTGACCATCTTGTCTTTGGCTGGTTTGAGTGCAGTTTTTTAGAAAGTGAAAAACACCTGTCAATATGAACACACAGATTGTGATGGGGTGTGAATTGTTAGGTTTAGAGGGGGGCTGAGAAGATAAGACCTCTCTGACAGTTTGGAAAGCCAAGCGTAGGACTGAACTGCAGGCCTGTAATGGAGGGCGGCGTTCTCGTTGCCTTGCGTTTCTGGACACCAAGGATGGGCCACACCGCTGTTCCTCCAGGTTTAGACACAGCGTCCCTCTCCCCATGAGTACCATCTTTTCTCTTCTGAACCCTTAAGCTTCTCCATGGCTCTTTTTCTTTCTAGTATTTATTTGTTTCCTTATTTATTTGATTGTGCCAAGTCTCAGTTGAGGCATGTGGAATCTTCCGTCTTCACTGCAGCACACGGAGTCTTTCAGTTGCATCATGCGGAATCCAGTTCTCCGACCAGGGATTGAACCCAGGCCCCCTGCACTGGGAGCCTGGAGTCTTAGCCATTGGAGCATCAGGAAAGTCCCTCTCCACACCTTGTTTGCCCTTCCAATGTATTTTCTCAGGACCCATTTCTGTGAAGGGCAGTCATTGGTAATGATGGCTTCACTTATGCAGAAGGGAGCTGACACTTCACATCTCCTGTGCTCCAGGAATCAAGAATCTTGCATTCTTAATCTCATTTACTCCTCATAGCATCCTATCTGGGTAGGCAAATTATCCCCACACTTATAGGTACAGAAAGGAAGATTCAGGAAAGTTAAATAACTTTAATTACTAGACAGGTACTGAAGCCCGCACGCCCTAGAGCCTGTGCTCTGCAATAAGAGAAGTCACCACAATGAGAAACCCACACACCGCAACTAGAGAGTGGACCCCCCTCCCCGCAACTAGAGAAAGCCCAAGCACAGCATCAGAGATCCAGCACAGCCAAAAATAAAAATAAGTAGAGAAGTGCGCCATAGTCTCAAGGTGTGAGTAGAGTGTGAGTTTCTGTTAACTTACTGGATCTGCACAGCAACCTGCTGGCTACACATGTTTCTGTGTTACAGCTGTGGAGCCTGAGGCTCAGGAAGACTGAGCCTGTGTTCCACAGTCAGTCTGGTGCAGGAGACTTGCTCCAGCCCCCTGGGGGCACCTCTGAAAGTTCGCCCTCCATGCAGTGCAGACACTGGCCAGAGGAGAGCCAGTTCTCATCACTGAGGCATGTCCCTCAGTCAGGAGTCTGTTGCAGCATAAAGACAGTATGGCTGTAACTTACAAAATAACAGGAGTTTGCTCCTCTGCTGAGAACATGAGGCTGTGTGAGGGCTTAGCAAAAGGGCACACGCTTGCATCTACACCAGAGTGCTCACTGCGTTTGTCTCCCGTGGTAACTTTCACGTGTATTCAAGGCCTCTGAGTACAGTGCTTCCAGAGTTCATGCTATATATCAAAGTTGCAGATTCGGTGTGACTGATATTATAAGGGGAAGGCCATTAACTGTTGAGAAGTATAATGCCACCACATTACATAAATGAGTAAATAAGTGATAATGATGATAAGTGGCCTGTGGTCGAGCGGCAGAGCCGTCACACGTTAATGAGCTATTCAGATGAGTATCTGTCTATTCAGGATGTGGGAGCCAACACTTCAGAGTTGATACTTAGGAAACACTGTCCTCAGTTGCCTTGAAAGGTTCTCTTGCCACCTTGGAGTAATGGCTGTGCGAGCAGCCAGTCCCTTGGTTATGTTTAGGTAAAAATCTTAAGAGTTTTACTCATTTGTTTCTTTCTTTAGAGACTGTATAAGCTCAAGAGCTCTTAATCATGGAGTCATTGACATTCTAAAATTATCAAATTCAAGCTGGTTGTCCTTATCAGTGGAATTTTTCTTTTTGGCCTTAAAAATAAATGATTTAAAGTCTTTTTTTCCAGCCTCTTACTCGTTCTCTTGGAGGAGAAAACTTAATTCATTAACACATTCATTCAAGAAATATTTATTGAATGCTTAATATTTGCTATTCATTATGCTAAATGCTAAGGAAACATCACAAGTTACATGCCACCCCATGCTCAGAGTGAATTAGTAGTGGTATTGTCAATACAGCGTATTATAAAATTAGTATGAGAAATTCAGTATAGTTTGAGAGCATAGATGAAAGTAACGTTTGTTTCCATCCCATTAGATTTCGGTTTTGGAAATTTCTTTAAAAGTGGTGAACTGCTGGCAACGTGGTGTGGCAGCCCCCCTTATGCAGCCCCAGAAGTCTTTGAAGGGCAGCAGTATGAAGGACCACAGCTGGATATTTGGGTATTTCTTTGCTTTGCTGTGTTAAATGCATCTATCATGATAATAGTGGGTACTCTGGCCCATTTTGAAGTTCTTGGTACCTAACACATAGATAGTAGTTCATTCTTTTCCTGTCCACTGGCCTGTAATTAGTCAGAGTAAAGATTCTAGGAAAGAATTTCTAGGGGAAGATGTTATCATCCTAATATCAGCAGTGATTTAAGTTTAGTAATCAGAATGATTAAGTTTAGTTCTTTTGGTATTTATTATAGGATGCTTTATTGCAGTAGTCAGCATTTCAGCTTTTTTTTTTTTTCTGAGACAGTAGTAAATTCAAACAGGAATTTTAGTCCATATAATTTTAAGAGCTTGAGGATATTTTAGGAAAACAAAGTGCATTCAAAGTTCTCAGTAGAAAAATGACAGCCCTATTTTCTTCCACAGAGCATGGGAGTGGTTCTTTACGTCCTTGTCTGTGGAGCTCTACCTTTTGATGGACCAACTCTTCCAATTTTGAGGCAGAGAGTTTTAGAAGGAAGATTCCGGATTCCATATTTCATGTCAGAAGGTAACAACCTGTTTATCTTAAAACTGTGCTTTACAGAATTTTTTTCTCAAAATGAATGCCTAAAGAAAGGCTTCTCTTTTTCTAAGAGTTTGGGTGCCAAATAAAGTGACCGAGTCACTTTAAAAGTCATACAAATAAGCAACCCCCTCCATGTAGGTGAGAGAAATTCCAGCCTTCCTACTTGTAACTAGAACAGAAAGTGTCCCAGATTAAGAACAGTAAATCTTCCCATTTGCCCTCGTCTGTGAGTGTCCTAGGTATTTATTTTAGCCTTTGAGAAGCACTTTATAGATACAGATTTACAACCATGTCACTCTAAGTATGAAATGGATTTTCTCATATCTTCTGGTGGGAGGTTACAAAATTAAGCTTTTTATTTAAACTTAAAACCAACTAGCAAAACACCTGAATTAAGATGAAGTGCTATAGTCCCTTCCAGCCTTGTATTGAGTTGCTGTATAGGCAGCCGTTAAGTTCACTCAGTTTAGATTTTGGTTATCATCCTTAACTTACCAGTTCCTAGTAACAGAAGTAATGTCCTAGTACTTAAGAAAGAGGATTTTGGAGCCAGACCACCTGGTTTAATCCTGAGTCTACCACTTACTGGCGGTCTGACCTTGGCAAGTTATATTTCTGTGCTTCAGTTTCCTCACTCTATAAAATGGAAATAACAATAGTTCCTAATAGGGGTGTTGAGGTATTAATTAAATTCATCTGTGTAGAGCTCGTAGCATGGTGCCTGGAAGGTTAGCTTATGTGGGGTGGTAAAGAGGGTGATATCAGCTCAGAGGATAAGCAAGTGCCCAGAGTTGCAGCAATGCAGTTTACTTAGTGTCATCAGAAGTAACTGCTGTTTCACCTACATTTTTCTCAGTTGCACTTATATGGAGAATAACAACAGTCCCTTCGAGGGCTCTTGCCTCACACAACCTTAGTATATCAGCCTCAGAAGTGACCAGAAGCATCCATTACTATTTGCTTGTCCTAGAAAAAAGACTTTTTTCTCCCTCTCTTTCTTTAGTGGAAATCTAAGTCTGTGTCTAGACATTTTCAATTGAGTAATTCAGTAGAAGGGTTCGTTTAGTAAAGATTTGAATAGACCTACACCCTCCTGTTTTTTGTAAGTATTCATTCATGGAGATGGTTAATTTAACGTGTCAGCACTCATTATGTGAACCTGACGAATACAAATAGTCGTCAGGTTGTATTTACTCATTTGACCTTTTGCTTTCCAGTGGGCACTGTGGAGGATACAAAGATTATCACCACTGTACAAAGTCACGAATCAGATAAACACGCCGAAGTGCGAGGAGAATCACATGACTTCTGTAACACTGTGTTTTCTGTAGATTGTGAGCACCTTATTCGAAGGATGTTGGTCCTGGACCCGGCCAAACGACTGACCATAGCACAGATCAAGGAGCATAAGTGGATGCTTGTGGAAGTTCCCGTTCAGAGGCCTGTTCTCTATCCACAAGGGCAGGAAAATGAGCCGTCCATCGGGGAGTTTAATGAGCAGGTTCTGCGATTAATGCACGGCCTTGGAATAGATCAACAGAAAACCATTGAGGTAAAGGGACTGGAGATTTGACTAAAGATATTTCAGGACTCTGTTGTATCAATACTTAGTAACTTAAAATTTCATTCTCGCACTTGTCATCCTGGTCTTCCAGCCAAACCAGCAACTCGGCGTGCAGTTCAGTGTTCCCTGAAGATTTCATCACACTCTATTTTTGTTTGCTTTTAATCAATATATAAATTCTTGCCTTTGCCCCATCGGCCAAAAAATTCGAAAGGAAGCATTATGTATGTTTGAGGAAAGACAGTGATGGAAACTTGACAAATAAAATGTACAAAGTTTCTTCTAAGATGAAACATAAACTCTTATAGGTAATAAACTAGTTTATATGGGACATAAGTGTGCAGATACAGAACAAGGCGAGAGCTGAACATGAAGGAAAAAGGGGAGGCGTCAGGTTTAGGGAAGGCATCAGGTTTAGGAAAACCAGTGGCGTTTAGTTGTGAGCTGAAGAAACTCAGAAGGCAACAACAGGTTGGATTCCTGATTTGGAAGTTCTATGGGTCATAGATCTGAGAAGGTCATGAACCTGGGAAATTGCTCATCAGCTTTATTTCTGTCTTTTAATAGTTAGCATATTCATAGGATATACATATTTTTGATAGCTCCACAGCAGTCAAAAACAGTATTTTTAAGAATGAAGCCTAACAAGAATATAAAATGCGCCCCGGTGAAGACTGAGTACTGTGGCCTGTGCCTCCTTCCTTCGCTGTAGCCGTAAGTGAAACCGCACTGCGCTGCTTTTGCCCATCACGTGCTCAGCGAGGCCTTTGAGTCCTTGCCCGTGGCGGCAGCTGTGGGCGCCGTTCCCGTGGCCTGTGATGTTTGCTGCTGGTGCTCTGCACACGAGCTGTGCTGCACAGCACCTATGCAGCCTGTCACGAGGAATTAGAAGCCACAGGAGCCTCTGTTTTTCTTTTTCATTAGCATCGTTGGAGAGCTGGCCAGCCAGGGATGTGAAAAATTGGGAAGCAACTTTATTTTCAAGGTTTCACGAGGGTGGGACTGCAAAAACAAGAGGAAAAAATTACCTAAGAATGGAGACACAGCGTCTGTCCACCTAGTGTCCAAATGTCATTCTCCAGCCCAAAATAATCACCAGAAATTTCCCCAAAGACTTTAATCATTGACTTCAGGGTTGGCAAGGCTTTGGGCTTGTGTCGAGGCTGTGGAATTAGAGCCTGTGGGCTCAGGTTGCTAACCAACCTTACAGCCTAGTTACAGCCATGAGATGGGACCACAGTGACAGCGTTGAGGAACGTCTGCATGAGACAATGATGGCATTTTCTCTGAATGCAGAAAAATAAATGAATCCAATTAATGTAAAAGGACCAGTCAAGTCATTCAGAGGTATCACCCTTTATACAATTAATGAAGTTACCTGACTTCTATTCTAAATTTGGGAATACCTTTCATTTTGAGTCATACTTTACTTGTTACTCTTTTTTTTTTTTTTTAAGAACACATGATATCTTTCCTTGCTTTTTTATTTATTTATTTACTTATTTTAGCCAGACTCCTTGCATTCTATTTTTTAATTAGTTTATTTTTTTATTGAAGGATAATTGCTTTACAGAATTTTGTTGTTTTCTGTCAAACCTCAACATGAATCAGCCATAGGTATACATATATTCCCTTATGTTTTTTATTTTATTGAAGATCAGTTGATTTATAGTGTTGTGTTTTCCCCTCCTTTTTTAGAAAGGTGTAAATCACTGCATTGGTTTTTATGGTTCTCTGCCTTTGGCACTTCTTTTCTCTTGCAGGCTTTGCAGAACAAGAGCTATAACCACTTTGCTGCCATTTATTACTTGTTGGTGGAGCGCCTGAAATCACACAGGAGCAGTTTTCCTGTGGAGCAGAGACTAGATGCCCGCCAGCGTCGGCCTAGCACCATCGCCGAACAAACAGTTGCCAAGGTAACAGCCTGTTAGCCAATAGTCATACCGGTGCGTATGCCTGTTCAGATGTTTGACACATTTTCTGTGGTGTAGTACAAAGGGCTAGGATTTCATCCTCTCCACCTTGTTTCTCTGCTAAAGTTTCTGTCTGTCATTTACTAGGTTCTCAAACATTTTACCATCTTCCTGTTTGAAGGGTTTAATTTTATTTCAGACAGTTTTTTTTCTTTAAGAGGCTTCTCTCTCTTTTTTAAAATCATTCATATTTATGTTGAGAATTAATGTAACTAGTCTGTACATTTAATTTCACTTAATAAATTTTTATTGCAGATTTACTGTGAAAGCTTCACTTATTAGGCACTACAGGGAAGATGTATAAACGTGCCCTCAGGATGTATAAACGTGCCCTCAGAGTCATTACTTTATAGAAGCAAAACAGGGCAACATCATGACTAGCAGTCCTTCAAAAATAATGAAAGGCAAAATTTAGAAGATGCTATGAATGTCATCATTTTGAACTTGTGTAGATGTGTGATAGAGAGAACGCTTTTTAGAAAAAGAGCAAAGGGGAGAGAGATACATCTAATCGGGCAAGGCTTTGTGGGAGAGATGGCATTTAAGATAGAGCCTCACAGCTGTTCAGGAGAGGCAGTAGCTAGAGGCATTACATGGAGACAGAAGCAGTGTGAGCAGAAGTACTCAAGTGGGCCAGTATAGACTTGTTCCAATTAATTCACTTGAAGAATAGGGAAATGAAAGAGTCAGAGTGGTTAAGTTGAAGCCATGCTGTGAAAGGATTGAACGCCAAGGTAAAGGACAGAGTTGTTCAGTCACTCAGTTGTGTCCAGCTCTTTGCAACCCCATGGACTGCAGCACTCCAGGTTCCCTTGTCCTTCACCAACTCCCAGAGCTTGCTCAAACTCACATCCATTGAGTCGGTGATCGCATCCAACCATCTCATCCTCTGTCGTCCCCTTCTCCTCCTGCCCTCAATCTTTCCCAGCATCAGGGTCTTTTCTAATGAGTCGGCTCTTCTCATTAGGTGGCCAAAGTATTGGTGCTTCAGCTTCAGTTTACTAATAATTCAGGAAGAAATGAGTAACTGCTGAAGACTATTAAGCAAAAAAAGTGATAAAATTATGTTGCTCTTTAAGCTAAGCAATCTGTTAACATTGTGAAGGATAGACTGGATAGGGGAGAGAAGAAATTTGGAGCACGCCGTTAGATGATTATAGTTGAAGAGAAATACTGAAGACCAAACTAACGTGATGCCAGTGGAAGTAGGCAGGAAGGGCGAGCATAAGGAGCTCTCCCAGGTGGACCCTGGCTGAACTCAGCCCTGGTCTGGAGAGGCAGCCCAGCATGGTGGTCTCTGGAGCACATTCCAGATTCTGCCATTTCCTACTGTGCACCTTGAAAAAGTTACCTGAGGTCTTTCTGTGCCTCAGTTTCTCAAGCTTTAAAATGGGAATAGTTATAAGATGCTGGGACATTTAAATTAGTAAATAATTGTTCAGCACATAGTAATAAATAATAAGTGATAAGTAATAAATAATGTTGGGGAGGAAGGGACAAGGAGAGGCGGCTCCATTGTTGAGCCCAAGGCTGAGGGAGTCATAGTGGTGGCGACTCAGCTGATGGGGAAGAACGGACGTGTGTCCCCAGAAAGAGGCTGGCGCTAAGGAGAACTGGGAGATGGCCTATACAGATCGTGCACACGATCTTTCAGGATTTCCATCTACTTCTGTGAGTACCGTATTTAAAGTGGGAGTAAGAACAAAAGAGGTTTCACTTTGTATTTCTTGTTTGGCAGTCCTACAAAATTTATAGAACTATAATAGAATCTTGGGCTTCCCTGGTGGTTCAGAGGTTAACCCGTCTGCCTCTAATACAGGAGACCCTGGGTCGGGAAGATCCCCTGGAGAAGGAAATGGCAACCCACTCCAGTATTCTTGCCTGGAGAATCCCATGGACAGAGGAGCCTGGTGGGCTACAGTCCATGGGGTCACAAAAAGTCGGACACGACTGAGCGACTTAACTAATAGAATCTTGCATTGACTTCTCCAGAGTATGTGAAAAAGAAACCCAAGGAAATTGAAATCTTCTTGATTTTAATAGGCAAATGATATGCTTTGTTATACATACTTTAATATCTCAAATAATGTGAATATTGAGACTAACGTGAGTAAAATCATTGCCAAAGTTCCAGCTATTTGGGTTGAAGTATCTCTGAGCACTTGTAATCCTTCAAAGTGGAGCAGTATTGCCTTCAAGATAGAGGCGGGGACAAAATGAGAATTCCAAATTTGGGGCAGCAATAGAGAAATGGAGGTGACCCTTCCCTCTTGAGAATGCTGCAGCAGGAAAATTAGAAGCAGGGAAGCCCCACACTGAGCAGCTGCCCTCCCAGGCCTCTGTTCTTCTGAGATGTTACACAAGTGAGGGTTACATAAACAACCCCTCCAAGCACACGCGTCTGTTATTGCACATGATTTCCTTTTCACAGCTAAATTTGAGCAAGTTCCTTCGATCTCAAGTTGTATTTCATTTGGCTTGAGGTTCAGATGTATTAGTATAGCTTCTTCTATTTGATAATTACTTTTTATTACTGAGCACCCCATGAGTTCTTGTCATTGTACACATTGACCTAAATTATCATAGACGGCTATTTCCTGTGACTTGAAATGTATCTAAAGAGTATGAGTCCCGTCTGAGTGCTGAGCAGCAGGCGCTGGGTTGAAGTTCTCCCTTTCCTATGAGACTGCGTTCTCATGTTTAGTGTTGAACTTGTTAGAAAATAGATTTCTCTGTTTTTGTGAATATAAATATGCTTAAAGTTTTAGTAGAGCCTATCTCCTTGAACTCTTTGATGTTCTGCTCTCTTCTTAAAAAAGTGGCAGATCACGTATTACTCGATGGAGCCATAGGAACCGGGGAGGTCACAGGATCCCATGCAGAGGTCACGTGAGCAGTGCAGTCAGGCAGAGCTTGGGCTCCATGTCAAGCTGAGTGACGTCAGCAAGTCAGCATCTCTGAGCGCCAGTGTCCCTCACTATAGAATGAAAACGGCAGTACCTACTTACCTCACAAGTTTCCTACAAAGATGAACTTGGTTAACTGATTCCAGCGGTTCAGTTCAGATAGAACACTTATGTGCCAGACACAGTGCCAGCCATCCTGGTTTCACAGGTGGCCAGTCTCTGGGAATTTATGGTGTAGTGATAAATAGCCCATGATTACTACTTAGAAAACAGTGAGATTCCCATCTTAGATGGATTGAGGGTACTTATATTTGCCACATAATATGCAGGAAACATGACATCTAATTGACTGTAATGACTATTTAAAAATATGCCTTTTTATTGTGAATTCTCTCTACTAGTTTTCAGCCGTCCTTCAGGAACACTAAAGATTTTTTCCCATAGGAGAAAGCATTTTCATTTCAATGGTGCTGGAAAGCATAAAATCAGAAAAAGATTCAAGATAATAAATATGTGATCTAAAAAGTTATTGCAGTTAGTGGACGTGGTCATTATTTATGACCACTCTTTTTAAAAAATTTTTATTAAAGTATAATTGACTTACAATGTTGTGTTAATTTCTGCTATACAGAAAAGTGACTCAGTTATACACATATATTCCTTTCCATTGTGGTTTATCCTAGGATACTGAACCTAGTTCCGTTGTTATTTATCCATTCTGAATGTAAGAGTTTGCATCTACAGTCTGCACACACACCTCCCCTCCAAACGCCTATCCCATAATAACCACAAGTCTGTTCTGTGCATCTGGGCCTCTCTCCGTTTCCTAGATAGCTTCATTTGTGCCATGTTTTAGATTCCACATGTAAGTGATGTCACATGGTGTTTGTCTTTCTCTTTCTAGCTTCCTTCACCTTATCGTGATAATCTCCAGTTGCATCCATGTTATCTTGACATCATCTCATTCTTTTATGGCAGAGTAGTATTCCACTGTGTGTATGTAACATCTTCTTTATCCATTTGTCTGTCAGTGGACATTTCGATTGTCTCCATGTCTTGGCTGTTGTATGTGGTGCTGCTGTGAACATAGAGGTGTGTGTATCTTTTTGAATTAATAGTTGTTTTTTTTTTCTTTTTTGGATATACACCCAGAAGTGGGATTGCGGGATCATATGGTAATGCTATTTTTAGTTTTCTGAGTAACTCCACACTGTTTTCCATAGTGGCTGCACCAGCTTACTCTCCCACCAATAGTATATGACGATTCCTTTTTCTCTGCACTCTCTCCAGCATTTATTTGTAGACTTTTTGTTTGTGTTAGTTGCTCAGTCGTGTCTGACTCTGCGACGTTATGGACTGTAGCCCACCAGGCCCCTCTGTCCATGGGATTTCCAGGCAAGAATACTGGAGTGGGTTGCCATTTCCGTCTCCAAGGGATCTTCCTGATCCAGGGATCAAACTCTGGTCTCCTGCATTGCAGGCAGATTCTTTACTGTCTCAGCCACCAGAGAAGAAGACTTTTTAATGACAGCCAGTTCTGACCAGTGTGAGGTGGTATCTCCTTGTAGTTTTCATTTGCATTTCTCTAATAATTAATGATGTCAAGCATCTTTTCATGTGCCAATCATGTTTATGGCCACTCTTGAAGAAACGGGTAATATCTGCTTGCTTGGGATCTTAATCAACCATCTATTATAATAACATATTATTTAGTTCACTTCTTAGTGTTGGGCATGCTGTTTCAATACTTATACTATCAGTTCAGTTCAATTCAGTCGCTCAGTCGTGTCTGACTCTTTGCGACCCCATGAATCACAACACACCAGGCCTCCCTGTCCATCACCATCTCCCGGAGTTCACTCAGACTCACGTCCATCAAGTCCATGATGCCATCCAGCCATCTCATCCTCTGTCATCCCCTTCTCCTCCTGCCCGCAATCCCTCCCAGCATCCGAGTCTTTTCCATGAGTCAACTCTTCGCATGAGGTGGCCAAAGTACTGGAGCTTCAGCTTTAGCGTCATTCCTTCCAAAGAAATCCCAGGGTTGATCTCCTTCAGAATGGACTGGTTGGATCTCCTTGCAGTCCAAGGGACTCTCAAGAGCCTTC